>CM034390.1:22221764-22819264 GCA_019925095.2 Dendrolimus kikuchii
TTATATTTCGGTTACTTATGATACTTTATATTCCGAGAAATTATTTTATTTCTATAGGATATCCGAATAGAGCAAAATAGGTATAATAAAGGGGGGTCGCATTTTGGTGCTGCTGTTGTAATACACTAACAAATACGTTCTTGTCGACGCAAACGGTTCGATGCAATATGATGATAGTATTATACAAATAATATTAACAATACCAAAATATCGGTTTTTCAGCATTTTCGACTTTGTGTTTTAGCAACACTGAGCATTTTAGAACCACGATAACCTCGCATAACCTGACGTCACATAACCGGTTATTTTGTAACAATAACGGCCTGTACGTGTGTATACACATTAGAATCGGAAATATACTAGTTTCTTCGAATTTTCTGTATTGTACATATTATGTACACAAATCTATATTCTGTTTATATTAAAGTAACAACAGTTCTGACTCAGATTACGACTAAATGAGCAGTATAAAACTGAATTCGTTTTCACAACATGATTTACGGACAGTTTCCAAAATTTATATTTACTATACACAAATTTACTAAACATAAAGATTTTTGATACTTTTACCCACACGAACGAAATTTGTAGGTAAAATTATCAAAAATCTCTACTGTAACATCCACAAGATTAGTTGTACTACAGGGGCATACATCCCTTAAAATCTCACATACATGCCAGTATACAGGAGTATGGAATAAAGTGGCATACTAATTTAAATATGCCGCCTCTGAGAGACCTTGTAGAAGAAGTAAACTCAAGAAAGTTGGCTTGGCGTTGTGGAAAATGACATACGTGCCAATTGGCCGCGCATAGATCACTAGATCATAAATGTCTTTTAATTTTGGCAAGGAGACTTTAGAATTCGTAAGTTGAAATGGCAGTGTGCCGCACAGACTGTGGCCGTGCATATGCAGACGAGTCCTGGAGTGGAGAACGCGTCACAGTAGATATAGCATGAGACACTCTCCAGCCTGATGGAGTGGCTATCTGTACAAGGTCGTAATTCTCGGATAAGGAAAACGACGCTGCTTATACCAGCAGTGGACATCAATAAAAAGCATCGAGCTGTAGATGAACAGCTTAAAGATAAGAATTAACTAAAAATAGCAATATTAATATCATAACATGTGTAAGAACAGCATCAATTTACACAATCTGACGCGACTGATGATAAAATCAAGACACTGGTATGACCAATTGATAAAAATACCACATGTCAAAGCGACACAGCCTTTAACATATATCACAGCTATTACCACATCGGTTTTACCGAAGAACCTACATCCTATTCGGATAATATTACGTTCACAAAATGATGAATTGATAATACATTATCTCAAGACAAAAATCCTTCAACAAGATAGATTGCCGGATGTTTTGCTACCACGTTCTTAGTGATCCCTATACGAATGGCAATAATTTTATAATTTATATATACATATATATATATATATCTCTGTCTATGTATTTCAGATCCAGTTTTTTTCTAATATTGTTAAGCGAATATATGGGGTGTTAATTGTGCTTTCAAAATCGGGAAAAGTGTCCTGTCTACACAGATAATAGATAATCCGTCCAATAGACATTTGGACGACGGGATAAAAAATATTATGAAAAAAATACCAAAGCGGTTGAACTTTAAAATCAATCAACGAAAATTGGTTTCAGTGAGATCTTTAGTTGCGTAATTTTTGTTTAAGCTATGGGATATTCTGGCTACATGTCAAATACCAGACAGATTTTTTCTTTACTGAATCTCTCTGGCAAACTAGGTCACCAGAAATCTTGTATTACTTTTTCCTTTACAGGGTATTGCTTATCTCTTTTAGCGGATGATGGCTTTCTTCAGCTTTTTATTTCTATATTATTTATAATCGTACTTTCTGATACATAAAATACGTTTATTAATATTATTTTATAATACCAGACGTAGACTTGACTTTTGTCACTTTTACGGAAACAAATTCACACTACGTAGACAGACATGCACTTGGCCGATTCTTCTTAGACGCAGTTGCTAAATGTATTGTCTAGATATCATAATATTCTATAACAACATATCAAGGTCACTGTCAAGTTTCAAGATTACATCGAGTATTAAAATATATTATCGGAAGCCAAAATTATGCAATTATGCATAAAAGCATTTCACATAACTTCGCCCGTTTATACTTCGAACGTGTATTTCACGCAGACTACTCCATATATCGAGATAACAGGTATTCCAAGTTCATTCTTGTTATCGAAAGAACATATTTAATTACTACTACAAAGGAATATGAGCGTTGTGTCGGATATAATTCTGGCACAGCAATGTACTGAGCGAAAACTTGTTTGCTGAAAATGTGGCGTACAAATTTGCAAAAATACATTTATTATAATAATGTATAAAGAATGTAATTACGTCGCTATTTCTTAAAATAAAGTCTTTTTCTTTTATCATAATCCGTTCATTTCCAAGGCAGTAAAAAAAACAGACGACCATCTAAATATGTATATTTAGGATGGATAAATAAGTAATAAACCGTTTCAAAGACAGTTCGAAAAAAATATTTGAAAATATAAACCAAAGATAGCCAAGTAAAAAAACATTACTCTTAAATTATATTTTTACGGCATTTTATTATTTAAAATATAAATATTTTATAAACCTAATAAATCGAAAATTTAAAATATATAGTTTAAAAGACTTACGAAAATAATAAACTAAAATATTTATTCACATCTATACTGACGCCATGATGATAAACAATGCCGTAACATCAGCACACTTATCCATATTCATTTGTGAATAATTTCGCACTTGTCTGGAATTTATAAATAGGCAGTATTCTATATTAACTCAGAATATAATACGTTTTATTCGGCATTTGCGTGTAGAATTGGACACTGCTCAGAGGTCGCCGACAGCGAACATTGTGAGCATAGTCATATTTCAATGTATGAGTTACAACATACAGAATTTTAGACATGACTGACAAAAAAATTTGAAATGTTCGACAGCTGTAATTAAATATTCTGTTTGAATAAATACATAACGATGAGTGAAAGGATATGTGTTTTAAACAACATTCGAAAAATAACTTGGGAGAGGAGTTTAATGTTTCAAAAAATCGAAATAATGAGTCATTAATAAACTATGTTATGTTATAAATCATTATTTATGAACTGCACCATCGTTAGTATAAAAAAATCTATCAATTCCTGCCAAGGGTTGCCTGGAGAAGATCGCTCTTTAGCGATAAGGCCGCCCGTAATACTATTTTATATTACTTTGGTATACAATTAAGAGTTATCTATCATTTGAAAAAGAAGGATATCTATAGAGCTTAATTGGAAAGCAGGTTCTTTACATATTTTTAGTTTGATACATTAGGATCTAAAGAGATCATCATGTTAAGTCTATCATTAAATGTCGTTTAAAACTGAAGGAGGCACCCCGTAGAGGGTGGAGGAGCGAGATGGAATGCTCCTCCGTCTCAAAGGAAGATCTTCCAGCGAGGCTAATGTTATTCCTCGCAGGCCTAGGCCCATCTGTTATAGTTGAAAATTTGTATATATTCTTTGTATGTTTCGGGAAATGTTTGTGATATCAATTATTGCACAGCGCAATCTATTGGCTTGTAAGTGTTCCACTACAAGACAAAAAGCTTTTACGGCACGATTTAATTTTAATATGAAATGTGACGAATGAGTGTATTTTAATTGAAAAAAAAGTACCGCGTCTCTTTGAACGGTGTAAGTTTGTATCATATCCAGAAAGCAGGCACCCCTTAGACAATTGTTCTGACCCAATGTGTATACACTTACAATTGCCATTTGCAGATGGTCAAGGAAAACGCTGTGAAGAAACCTGATCACCACAACCATATATATTTCAATCCGCTTTGAAAAAACGTGTTTGGAATACTACAGTCTGTTCCCCTAAAACCGGAAACGCTTGCGCACAACTGTGAGACGTAGATGGACTGATCTTTATTATTTTAGTACCTAAGTAATTGGCATTCTGCAATTTTATTGACGTCATTTTTATACTAATTATTTCAGATTCATATTCTGACGCAAAAATAGTTTTCTTAATGAATTTATAGATAAAGACTAACAAAACTAAAGAAAGAATATCTTCAAGAATTCCATACATAGGTATACAGAGCGCAAGTAGGAAGTAGACTTTTTAACGTTCTCAAGTGGAACTTGGTTAAATAAAAACTTTTGAATTTGAATATATCTTTAACATTATCGATAGAACATTAACTGAGACTGGTTGAGGATGTAACGCCTACGTATAATTCTCGACAAGTTTCGATAAATGTGTATGGTATTAACAATTACTATCAATCGCACGTTGGTCAATGACTCCAAATACTGCGCCTCCTACGGTTATTGGTAACGATTTTAAATTTAGATTACTTAGAAAATTGATGGGTTGGTCGCCAGTTTATTTCATTTAGAATTACATTGTGCTTATACAAAAAAACAATTATATTCATATAATAAAACTACGTTTTAACGGTTTTAAGCGCGGTAATTTTATTTGATTTTGGTTTTTCCGACGTTTCGGCCACTTTTCAAGCTTGATTGTGAGTGTGGATTGTCATACATTGGGCAAACAAAGAGGAGCATAAAAACACGAGTAAAAGAACACATTGCTGACATGAAACATACAAGGTCTACGAAGTCTGCGATCAGTGAACACACGCTGGATAAACCCAACCACTACATCAGATTCGATAACCCACAAATCCTCGCGAAAGAGAATCGTTTCATACCTAGAATGATGCGTGAGGCTATTGAAATCAAAAAACACCCAAATTTCAATAGAGAAGATGGTTGGCAAGTACCACCTGTTTGGGATCCAATTATCAAAACTATTAAGACCCAAACCCAGCAAAAACCAGCTGCCAGACCTCAAGACACTGTGAGCTCGTTCTGCGTACAACGGAACACAAACCAACTTGACTGATAATTACTTTTATTTTTCCTCCCACCCATTTTAATATTATATAAAATTATTAGGGCTAGGCATGTTTGCTGAAGAGTTTCTTGCGCCGTTTCTTCTCTTCAAGCCATAACATGTTGCGAAGCGGTAGTAAATTAGATTAGGCTCCCATAGATTAAATAATAACCATAAACAAAATTAAAATTAAATAATTAAAATTAATAAGTTGGCGGTAGGCTAAATAAAACTTTAACAATACTCGTTGACACTTGACATCTTTGTCTTCCGTGATCACGGCCAGTGGCCGAAACGTCGGAAAAACCAAAATCAAATAAAATTACCGCGCTTAAAACCGTTAAAACGTAGTTTTATTATGTATACAAGTCGCGAAAACTTAAGAAAATATTAATTATATTCATAATTCAAAATTAAAAAACTATAGCAGTAGCTGATAATAAATCCGAAAGGTCATTTATCTATCATCATCCATATGGCTTTAAAGCCAATTGCTGTACATTAGCTTAAAGGGTAATCAAATAACAGAGCAAATTACGAAAAATATCAATTACTACCTATATGGTCGGAAATTATTATAAAGAAACGGGCCTGGCTGTCATCCTGCCCTGAAGAAATAAAAATTGAAAACCCGATTTCAACGCCACCTACAAGATCCAATTTTGAATCTAAATCATCCCGAGACCCATTCAAAGAAGCACAAAAAACAACAACTGACTTTTATATATAAAATAAAAACCAGGCTTTTGAAATTTGCTCGCGTAAGCCTCTTAAGCTAGGCGTGGAATCCGTAAGTCAATATTCGCCTCACCCATTCACATCGGGAACGATTTTTAGTTTTTCGGATGCATAAAAATTAGCTTATTCCGACACAGTTTTCAATAAAACGATAGCTTACATTCTTTTATAAATGCTGCGGTACTTTGTGTCCCGGGATACCGGCGGGAATTTCAAGTCAAGCGTGGCCGAAGTCGCGGGCATATCCTAGTTATCCATAAAATTGAAAGCTAAAATACTAGTTTGACAAAAATGTCCCTAACATTGAAACTAAAAAGTGGTTTCAGTAATTATCCTTTAAATTGCAAATGTTGTGAATAAAGATAACAATTCAACAAATATTAAAAGTTATTAGTGTCTGTAGACTCGCGTAGAACCACTTGTGAACACGCAAACTCAAATATTTATGACAATATAACGTGCATTGCGTTTTAACATTAAATACGAATTATATGCCAGGCAATTGCAACAGACTTCTTTGACACAGACGACAACGAATATTGTTTATTGCACACAAGAAAACTGTACATATTAGAATTAACAATGATACAACTATCATAGTACAATGGGCGGTCTTATCGTTAATGGCGATTTCTTCTAGACAACCTTCTGGAGATCATTTTATATTTCTTATAGTGGGTAGGTATTCAATGCGCTTAGTTTGAAATATATAATACTTGTTCGGCCCTGAAGAAATAAAATTTAGAACCCGATTCCAGCGCCACCTACCGGGTCCAAACATAAGCTATCCTATCTTTCAAGTCGGATCAAACTGCACATGGTATGCAAATTTGATTAAAATCGGTCAAGTAGTTTAGGAGTCCATCGCGGACAAACAATGTGACACGTAATTTATATATATCAAGATTGTTACAACCTAGGCGCCGACAAAGACAAATTCCACATACGGATCTGTAGAAGCACATTTTATTACCTGTTGGCATTTAAACTAATTGTAATCCTTTTGTGATCGTCTTCTTTTGTTCACTTATTTATTGGCATACGTTTCTAATTATTGTGAAGTCTTATTGTCCTATTGTACTCGCTCATTAGCATCATTAGGCAAGTGTTGCGGATTCTTTTGCATTTGTGAAGTATACAACGATGGCCTGATGGAGAGAGGGGGCCAGTTGAGCGAGAACCACGATCAAGGCGTGACGTGTATACATTCGAGAATCTAATATTGTCGGACTTTGTGCATTCTATTAAGTTACGATCTTCTGCATTACGTTTGGATTTGTTGTGTTCAGTTATATTTGTACCTGTGTTATACGCGTTTGTATGTTGTTGTATGCAAAATTTTATAGTTCTGATAAACTCTATAGTAATTCTAAGGGCATTTTAATTCGAGTCCCGCTAAACTCCTAACAATATAATCTTATATACATAATATATTAATAGCAAATAAAAAAATACATGTACATATTTATATACACATACTTAAATTACTGTTTACAAATTTAGACAGTGATCTTTGGGGAGTTTATTAAAAGATGTAAGCGACTTTGCACTTCTAATGCTTATTCATTGGTTGCATGCATTGCACAACCTTATAGCCTGCACAGCAATAGATTTCTGGCAAAATTGCGTAGAATGTGTGACATCATTAGTTGCAGATTTGTCGATGATCTTAAGAGCCTTGTACTACTTTCTTGAAAGAATTCAAAGCATTCCTTCAAACAGGAGGGCGTTTTTGGGCTAAAGAATTGGGCTGGGAATTTGACAATATTTTAAAATTCCTATGTTATATAAAACTTTCATTAAAACAGTAATTTATTATTAGATATCGTATAAACATTAGTTTTCACTTAAAATTTTGGCATATTTTAGATATCACACACAGAGAATTCAGTTTTATTTATTAGTAAGATACGATACGAGTTATGCCAAAAATAGCCAGGAGAAATCAAAATATGTATATGTACATAAACGCATCTGGATCGTGAGTCAACTAAGCCAGACTTGAGCAAATGTATTTTCACTTTGTGGACACTCTAAATAACTTGAATGTTAAAATATGCATCTATTGACAACACTTTAGGGCCAAGTGCCAAAGCTTATCAGTTTTATCGAGACCTATCCAGTTTTATCATATCGTTTGACAGAATTCTCACGTGACCAAAAGGCTGGCTGGCCTTTTCAAGGGGAAATCCATTTGCGGACACCCCGCCGCACAGAGACTGTGGGACTCGCCGGTCAGATGGGTTGCCCGAATACCCACTAAAACCCCTTGGTGTCCGTTGGTCGCCATATTATTATGTCGCGGCCCTGGGACGTGCGCGAGCCCTCCTATACAAAAGGCTGGCCTGTATTTAGGGCAACGCATCAATGTTGCCATGAAGTTTTTGGAATTTTCCTAACACAACGTTTTGGGACCTACATACTACGAGTATTACACTTTTATACGAAATTGTACATTTTTTACTTCATATATTATAATAATTTATACTTGGATTTAATTTTCATTTTGTCTTGTACATATATTGTTAAATTAATAAAAATAAATAAAATAGTGTTATAATGTTTTGACTTCCATTTAAACAACATTGAAATATTTAAAAAATAAGGGGTTCAAGGGTTATGGGTTATCAGGACCTTTGCGTTCAATTTCCGTTGACTCATGTATGATGTTTTGACTCTATTTTCTGTTATCAATCAGTAAGTTATAACAATAGACTTGTTGTTTATATTCAGCTTGTGAAAATAAATATATTTATTTTAGATTATAGATATTGTAATTCATGATTGTACCCCTGCTTTCAAAGCAATTTTAGTTGTTGGTCTGCAACTCCTTTGAGAATAAATAGTGCAACTAACTTATCACCAACATGTTTTATACAATGACGTGGTTTTGAAATCTGACCGGGAAGAATGCACCACAATTTGACATTACTTGTATTGAGCTTACATCAAATTTTAACCGATAGTAAGGCATACAAACGGTTATATAAAGTGAAGAATCTGTTTCCACATTACTCTGTATCACTTAATATATTTTTTTAAACTCTTATTGTTGTATTCTGCATTTTTATTTAATGCATCCGTTTATTGTTGCCTATGAACATTTGTAACACCAAAGATGCTATCAATATGCTGCGACTCTCTAAAGAGAGACTGGGACCTGGCCACTACTGCCGGAACACAAATTAAGGTTGTTATGGCAGCAAACAGACCAGGGGTGGTAGCCACTAGACAGGCAAATACCTGTTTAAAAAAGTATACTAATGCAGAGATCACTTTGAAACCAATAAAGTCATTAAAGACTTATTAACAATTCTATAACAGCTGCTTTACAAAATACAAACAGCGATTATTACAATAGTAGTACAGTTGTTTTTCATATTCCACGATATGCTATGTAAATACGAAGATACACAGTTTCTCCCCACATAATTAACGGAAACTGTAATTAAAATTTACATTGGTATATATAATTGCTTTGTTCAACAGCTAGTGAAGTCACGCTATTGATCTAAATATTTCAGTAAAAGTATATACAAGCTACAAGGCAGTTTGAATAGTTTCATTGGTAATAAAATAAAAAGAATATACACTATATCAATACACAATGATAATAATTGAATTTAATGAGATTTCTTGGGTTAGTGTGAGTTGATGAAGTACATGGGTGAATCTCTCGAGCGCACTATTCTCCGCAAATAAGTTCTTCTAACGTATTTCTTCGATTCCAGTGCCTTGTTGTTAAAAATAATGAGCATTGATACTGTTACCAAAATGAATAATTTAGCACGTGTTTTCATAAAAACGTAGTCGCGGACAATTATGCTCGCAGGAAACCCACTCAGATACGGAATGAAGGATGATCTGTACTCAATCTTACTCCCCGACGCATGTGACATGCTGAGATTACGTCATCTAAGTAAGATCATGTTTCGGACTTATGTCCGGTTTCTGTCTATCCACTCCTTTAACTAAGCACTGATGGATGGAAACTTGACATTACTTGCATTTATTACAGAGCTTATGTAGTCACACACACACGCGCAAACACAAACGCATACACACAGAACGATAACAACGCGGTTCCCTTCATACATATTTTGTTTTAAGTCATTCCCGAGAACAACAAGAGGAAGGCTATTCCGTCGTCTCACTATCGCTTCTACGTTTTAGTCCGCAAGCCGCTATAATCCAATAGACTTCACTGAGCTAAGTCCCCAAAAACAGATGGATATGGTAAACAACCAATTGTACATCGTTATTTAACATTTCCCCATTTTGCCTCACAAGCTGCGGTTCCAACTGTTCATTTATTTGATACGACTAAAGTAAAGATGTTATAAGTTGTATCGTACACAGGACGGGTGTACAGTACCTATTTCTATCAAACATATCTGCTTACCTACTACGCGCACAACCTAAATTTTCATCTCTGTTCTTTGCTATTATCTACTTTGATCTATACCTGGCCATAAGTACTATATAAGAAAGAAGTAAAGTAATAATTATAAATGAAGAAAGGTAAAGAAAGAATTAACTTACCAACTAAAGTGTATTTAATATGACAGGGATGGCAGAGGCTGGTGATTGGCTGCCAATGTTCGTTGTTGGCCACATCGGCCAAGTCCTTGGACTTATTGGTGAGGAACAACGCAAATTCTTTGAAAGTCACGTCGTTGCCATGCTCCAATGAAAAGTTGGACGGGTTTTCACGGAACGTTTTTATTATTCTTCTGCCGACGCGGTCCTGCAAAAACATCAAATAATGACATCATGTTTTGGAGTTCTACAGCCGCGTATGTTTTAACCAAATCTCTCTTCAGATGGTCCTATCCTGAAAAACGTTGTTTTAAATTTTAATGCACTGAATTTTTTTAGAGTCATACCTATAAATTGGCGTGCTGTAAATTTCAGTGACTATGTAGCGCTCATATTCTTTGTTTCGTTTACGACGCGAAAGTATTTTTCCTTTAACTAGCACTTCTTATCTCTCTCTCTTTTCTTTCACCATATCCCAATTATTTGGGGTCGACACTATATGTATTTTCCTTCCAAACTCCTCTATTGTGGCATACATCTTCTGTCACACCACATATCATCATATCATCCTTCACACAATCCATCCATCTTTTTTTTGGTCTACTTTACATTTGTACCCATCCATCTTGTAGTTTAACATTCTTTTTGTCACGTGACTTTCATCCCTCCTCATTATATGCCCATACCAACTTAATCTTTTTCCTCCCAATTTTTCAGTCACGGGTACAACTTTCAAAGATCCGCTTATGTACTCATTTCTCACCTCATTCACTAACCCTTCTTATCTAAAAACAAAGACGTAAATTATCCTAAGAAGTCATGAAGTTTGCATCAGTAATAACACTAAAACCTAAAAAATTATCCAAAATTGATAATGCTGTAACGAATCGTCATTGCACATTATATCATTGAACTAATTTTAAAGTCATAACAATTTATTGACCTGATATAAACTAAAGTCATGGCTATAAAATTTATAGCCATTAAGACTGATTGTGATAATAATACCGGTTTGACGAACATCAACTGAATTTAATTGTTTCCATTAGCCGAAAACGTACCAAGGTCAGTGAAATATCCAAGTACTGTCACGTTTCTACTGTAGTCAAAATAACATAACACCATAAGGATTTTTCCAATATGATATTAAAACACTAGCAGCCACATGAGACTGACTGTTGGATCAGTCTTAACATTATTTAAACTAACTTAAAATAAAATTTGCTAACAGAAACATCCCAACACTCACTTGTAAATGTTGTGATATTAAAATTAATTTACACTTTAAACATAACGTTTCATACGATTTCAATTTAATTACTACCTATTAATTAAAATTTTATTATAACAACCTTAAATAACTCTTGGTAAATTATTAAAAAATGAAATAAGTAAATAAAAATGTAACATGACCTTTGAACATGTTTTTAACTCATTCCAAGCAGTATAAAAATGCATCGTTTCAATTTTTTTAACTATGCAAACATTAATTATTGAAATTAGACGTTTTTACAAACGCATTGAAGCGTCATACACGTCAAAAAAACTAAAGAGATATCATAGGTGTTTTTTACGCAGTTGAGTTTTGCCTTTCTAATTAGTTACAAAAGAACAGACATTGAACGATATCAAATATTTGTACATATAAAATAGATGAACATTTTCTTTTCTCGAGATATAAAGAGAGACAGAATTCTAACGAAAAGTTAAGGCTGAACGCAAACGGGCCACCGACCAACGACCGGTGGCCAGCAATAAGCAGTTTATACCCTCATACATTTTGTAGAGATTCGCCGCACACGTCATGGCCGCTTTTGCTCGCACATTGGCGTGCAACAACCACCGGTGGTTGTGGTCGGTGACCCTTTTGCGCGCAGCTTTACTTTTTTTTTTGAGGCTGGGAAATGCATTTCGCACACTACCGGGTCCTTTACTAGAGATTAGACCAAAGCGACGAGAGGTGAGACCACGAGTGGGCACCAGAATCCAATCGCCGGCTTGTATGGAGACTCGACTACTCAATATTCGACTAAAACCACCCTCCTCCCATGTGCCCCGCGCTTATGGCAGGAAGGGCGTAACACTTAAAACGTAGTTACGCCCACGCTGATCCTAGCGCATCAGTGTTTGAGATTGCCCCGGAAAGGCAAACTCAATTCGTCAACAGGGGTGAAGACTCCTCTGCTCCCTAGATGTTAGAGGGCCCCTGCAGTGGTATTACGGGACGAGATCTGGCGCATATCTGCGCCTCCGGGACCCCGACTGACGTCGGTACCTACGAGACGCATGCGCACCTCTCTCCCTTTCTCGTTCCGCGACCTCCTTTTGAGATATGACAGTCTCGCAGAAATTGGCCGCGCCGGCGCGCAGCTTTACTTAGCATAAATATAGGAGTTTCAAGATAAGGTCTGAAACGCACCAAAATAATAATTGTCGACATTGGCCCTTTTCGCTCCAGAACGCAGAATTAAAGGTGTGAATTATAAAAGTTATTTACGGATATCAGAGAATCATATAACTTTGTGTAAAAACAATTTATACAAAAAACAAATTGCTTAGATATAACTTGACTTTAACCTTCCTTTAATAGATTTTATCTCAAGAACATACAAACCATGTGAAAATACAATCAACTAATTGGAATCTATTGTAAATAATTGAAACCAGTAAGTTTTTATGAATTCGAACATCGTCTAAGGGAGTCCACACTAGTCGGCACAGATTTGTCGAACACAAGCAAAAGAGAGATTTACACCAACGACATAAGAGAATAATATAATAGTACACATATTGCTCTAATAGGCTCTATGCGCCATATCTAGACGGTGAGAACGATGTCGCTAAAAATTCTGGAAAAAGCACTATGGTTTGAGCTAGAGAACCATTTTTGAAGTATTTCTGAGCTTCAAAAATACTTCATAAAATGGTTTGGACAAGATTTGTTGGATACTTTTTGAGATGTAAAGTATTTTAAATTAAATGTTTAATTAGGGTTCTGTAATCAAATGACAATAACACAAATATAGCTTACAGACTAAAACTGTATCTGATTGTGCACAAGGAGTGGTCTTATAGCTAAAAAGCGATCTCTTCCAGACAATCCTAGGAACGAATCGAGATGATAATGGCGATAGTGGTATTTAAGTAAGGTAATTAAATATTATGAAAGGACATTAAAGATTGAATAGTCACTAGTATTTCATCATCTGTTTTGAATGATAAACTAAGACATATTGAATAAAACAGATATAGGTATTATTCAAAGTGTGGTGTTCCAAGAATTGATAATGGATGGTGTGGTGAAAATTGAGTAGGAACATAAGGGGGTGTTAGAAAATTGCACCCGTGACTGAAAAATTGAGAGGAAGAAGACTAAGGTGATATGGGCATGTAATGAGGAGGGATGAAAGTCACGTAACAAAAAGAATGTTAAACTAGAAGACTGCCGGATACAAATGTAAATGAAGACCAAAACAGAGATGGACTGATGATATTGATTGTGTAAAGGGTGACATGATGATTTGTGGTCAAGACGTGCATCAATAGAGGATTATGGAAGGAAAAGACATGTTATACCGGCTTCAAATAATTGGGAAAAGGTGAAAGAAGAGTAAGAGTATATATAATTAAAAGTGTGCTGTTAGAGCCTAGTTACCTAACCTAGATAGATTTAGGTTAGTCTCACCTAATTAGATTAATATGTTTATGTGCAAAATTCCGTAAAAAATATAGAGAGTAAAAACGTCTGTTTTAAGTTATTAGAAACAAACGACATCAACAGAAGCCGTTTAAGGGCAAACGTTTACTGCCGCCCAAACACAACCTTGTTATAACTTATTTGGTCAATCAAAACGTCTTTATATACATTTTAATGAGATAGGTTTTACCAAATGGTCATAAAACACAATAAAGTTGGGTGTTCATTTTGCGCCTTGACCTGTCTTAATAGCGTAATTTATCATTTTCATATACTGCGTCATCACTACCAAATATATCTAGCCTCAAGATTGACCACATCGTTAGAGAAAGTTATAATCCTTGGAAGAGATTTGTGCAAGGTTAAATCTGATTTGTACTTTGGGGGCTGCTTACTTTTTTTGTTTTATTAAGGGAAACATTTATAAATTTTGATATGATTAGCAACATTACCATATAATGGTAATGGGATTTAAAGTCCCGGTTGCAACTGAAGTGTCCACTTCTGAGATCGAAATCAAATCCTAATTTTTTGTCCCTAGCTTCGCACTGTTTTTGAATCCGCTCAGTATGATAATAACTATGACGGAAATCATCGCAATTTTATGTTTATTTGTAACCATACATTTTTCCAGATGTGTTGTCTAGAAGAGATCACTTAGAGTGATAAGATCACATATTGTTTATGTCATTATTTTTTAACAATAACGAGTTATCTAGCTAGCTATTTTTATGTGATTCCATACTCAGAATCGTGCTTAGACTTAGACTTCTAGTCTCTCTGCATTTATATCCTAACGCGGTCTGTATAATGAAACGTGCTCCAAGGAGCTATTCAGAATGACACCCGGGATCTTTCTATCATCATCAACGCTGGCCTCTGCTGGGCATTCATCCATACTTCCATGAGCTATTATGTTCGTATATGCAAACGTTTCTCTTGCGCACCTTAGGGATTTGAAATGCGCACTCAGCTGAGGTTTTCCAAAGCACTCCGGTATGAAGTTTTTTGAAAAAGTAATCTCGAAAGATTGCTTCAAGTTCTGTAGCAAGACCGTAACGTTTGCATTTAGTTAGATTGTTGGGTTTTTTGTTCTCTTTTTATTGAAAAGCTGGTAAACATGAAGATAGGCCAGCTCATGGAGAGTTATTACCGTCACCTATAGATATTTTCAACACTAAGTGTGAAACCAACTTGTTGCCAGTCTTTAGGATGGCATAGTGAGATGAGATGAGGGATCAGACAGGAGGTATGAGATAGAGGGATTGGGAAATAGGACTTGAGAGGGAGAAGTGATTAGGATGATTAACCTCAAGGCTGTTTTACGTCGATATACTGTGAGAGTGTGGTACTCTAACAATGAAAAGAAAGACATAGTAAACTATATTGATAAAACAGAAATAGTCTTACCTGAAAATACCTGGCACTCTGAGTATCTCCTTCCAACTTATTCCTAAACGCCGACAGAAGCCTTTCAAAAGGATTCCTAGCTATAATCATCTTATGGTAGTTCTCCAACATGAAATCTCTCTCAGGCTTCGCAACTGTACTCAGATTCCGGAACATTCCAGGAGTGTGTGCCAGACTGGCTGGGATGGCCAGGACATCTGTTTCGTTCCATTTTCCACCAAGTATCATGAGTACTCTCTTCCAATTTGTGCAGGCCACCTAAAAATGTGAGAATCACTAAATATCAAAGTGTAACCATGGATTGATCAGGGTGTAAATTCATGAATTCTAATTAAGAATGTTCCTATGAAGGTCTTGTTTACCCAAAGTGCAGATAGCTAATGACCCACTAGTATCCAATGTTCGGTAAAAGACACAAGGGAATGCAAAGCAAGTGAGAGGATGAGCTGAGGCCCACTGCTAGACCTTGCTGGTGGTGTGCAGCCCTAGACAGGCAGCATTAGCATGAGATGCAGGAGGCATTTGATTTAAAGGAAAACATTAAAAAAATACCTCTCATCTCAGATCTAGGGCTATAAGTAATAATAATTAAGAATTTTAATAAAGTAAAAAAAATATATTTACGGTTTGTAGGTAAATACATTGTGTAATTCCAAGCTAAGCAGGTTTCTTACCAGCTTATTACTTATCACTTATTGGCAATATACAACAGACAACCCTGGAGCCAATCCTAGACAGGCACTGTATAAATAACTGAAGAGTACTATGTAAGTAACAGAGAGATCGTTTATGAAATTTCCCTGCCATGATTCAAATTCAGGTCCTCCATGTTTCAGCGAACTAAAATTGACAAAAGTTCCTTTCAGTTTGGTCCAAATATTCTCACAAGGAATTTATCTCACTTTTTATCAAATAATTTCTATTCACATACTGTTCATGAACAATTATGTCATTTTGAAACTGAAAACAAAAAGTATTTCCATTCTATGTTTCAATAAACTCAATTTGGCACCTGTAAGTTTTACTCGATTAACTAATTACTTACTGACCAAGCCTCTAAAACTAAGTATGAACTACAATTCATCAGTATCAGACTCAGCTGTGAATGAGTCCATAACTATAAAAAAACTTAATGGAATAGTCCCATTGATAATTGTAATAATCTATATCTGTTTTTATTATTATTGAATTTGTATGCCTAATAGGCAAAGAACATGTGAAAATTTGTATCTAAGCTATAACCTACTTAATCTGCACCATGTACCATTAAATAAATAAATAAGTTTTATTGTATTATACAAAAAAAAGTATGGTAAGAAGATTTTTAAGATAAAATTCAACAAACATTTAACTTGCAATAATACTAAGCAAACATGCTATATTCAAAGTAAACAGACAATTATTTCAAATTCTGGTCTTCCTTGAACCTTTGAGTCTTCAAATGTTAGATACAACAAATAAACAAAATGATAAATTTCAAAGTTAGTGAGTTGAAAATATCTACACATAAACTAAACTAACATGGAACAATTCGCTACCTTCCTTTAATTAGAGCTCTATATTTTATCCATGTTCAGAACATGCATTACTTTTTGCTGTTTTGATTGATGAATGTTAATTTCTGGTTTAGCTCCAGGTTCCACTTGATTGTAGAATGATTTCCAATCCCATAAGAAAAAATTGTTATGTCGTTTTGATATACAGTAATGTTGCTATGCATTAATTAAATTATTTTAAATGGTTTAAATAAGACACATTCGGCCACAGCCTTATGGTCTTATTCATATTGAGTTTGAGTAAGTTTGAAGACTTCATGGCCGTTAATGTGCATTCAAAACATATTCTAACTAAATATGTATAAGACCATAAATCTTTAACACTAAAGCAGATGAAGTCACAGCATCAGGGACACAGATTACCATAAGATTTGTTGTGTTTATTTCAATAATGGGGAGAATATAGGTAGGGTCTTTTTAATGTAAATAGTGGGATAGCTTTCAACATTAAGTCACATGAAAGCTCTAATTTTAAGTATTATTATAGAAATTACTTGTCTGGAAGCAAATGTATAATTTAAAAAAGTTTAACAGCTACTATATGTAGATATAAACAGTCTATCTAGTTGAAAGTCAAGTGAAATTCTGAGCACAGTAATCTCACATCTTCGCAAGTGAAACTCAACACGCTATAAATTGTATATTTTAGATGTAAATATTCCTCACCTTTGGTACGTAACAATACAATAACTTGTGCTCATCATCGATCAATATGTGTTCCAATTGGCTCAAAGGCAGTTCATCTAAACCTTTCTTCGGTGGATAGCGCCTACATGTCTCTTGAATCAACTCTTGTCTTGCCAAGTTCAAGGACTGGGTCAACTCTAATGAATGCTCGTTCTGCTCGCTCACTTCATTATCATTTACGTCACAATTAACGTACAGAATATTTAACCACAACACAATCCTTAGCCAGGAAGGCATCGTTCAAAATTATAAATTTAAGTCACATTAATAACAAACTTTCTTTCGAAAACTAACCAGTATAACCTAGGTTTTAATATAGGGCACGCGCTAAAGTGTAAGTCATAATAATGTTAAGAATTTATGTTCCTAATGTGATGAATTGATATCCGAAATATAATTAACACTTTTATGTTGAATTTAATTGAAAACAAAACCGCGAATTATGTTACAAGCCACCATACATCCTCTCACAACAACACCCGCAAAACGACTGAATTAAATGAACGAAAGAGAGAGAAGTAGAGATTCGAGAAATTCAATCGAGTCGGAACGACTGACAATAATCGAATAAATAAAGTTTTGCTTTTATGTCAATAGAATAGTGATGCGTAAGTTTTTATTATAAAATATCATAAAAATAACATTTAATGCAATATTTTCTTAATTTTTTTAACTGCCCTGTACATACTTCTATATTATATAATATTTTTGGATATTAAAGCATATGAAGACGGTGTAGTTACGACGCAAATCAATTTGCTGCTAACTTTTCAGGAATGTTACTCTAAAACAAACAAAAACAATAAAATATAATAAGGTAATTAAAAACTAAGAATAAAGATATAATAAAGGAGATATTAAAGTTACCCTTAGATGCTGAATGTAGCAGACTTGATGGTATTGTTTTATAAGAGCAAATGCTTCTTCCGCAATGGATAACTGGTGGTAATTCCATGCCAATACAGCAAGACAAGCCCATAGGGTTTCATCTTCTACAGTTCTGCAAAGCTAAGATACCTGTTTCTAAACATTTTGAATTTGAAGAATTTAATAAACTCAAAATGCATATATTTTGCTACGAATGTAATCACTCATAATAATAATGGAACTAATTTTATATTTATTTTTCAGTTTTTATCATGAAACACTAAATATTTTTTTAGGATATAATGCACATAATTAAAGTCTGTTAAGTTAATTAACCAATTTTCTGAAATTTAGGTAAGTAAATATTTAATTGAAATTTTAATTGAAAAAATAAACTTATAATTCAATCAATCAATCTTTAAACTCGCTCGAGCGAAACTTCTAGAAAATAAATTAATATAGTAAAAACTCAGTATAATTAAGATCGAACAATTACTTGTAAGGCAGCTTGCCATGTGTTGGCTGCAATATGTTTTAATAGTTTCTCGGGAAATGCAGCAACTGAGATATGCAGTAAGGAACCGTTGCCACGGCATACTCTCGCCACGCCATCTTCAATTGTTAATACTACCGGGTTCCTTCCCAAATCCCTATTAAATATATTTAATATTTGTGACTACATTTTAATGCACCATAACGAACACTGATGAAAAGTTGTTACTTAGGTTTCCTAAAGAATTTTAAGTTATTGTAATTGTAATTTCATGTAAAATAATATTAAATTTATTAGAGTAAATTTAAACTTACGGAATTTCTTTGCTAACAGTGGTAAGAGCCAGCCAGTCAGGTTGCGTCGCTGCTCTTGGACAGCACCATGCCACTATAGAGTTAGCTCGTAATCCCACCAAAAGTTCTGTTTCATAGCTCCAAACGATACTTAGGATTTGTGAGCCTACAACATTATATATATATATATATATATTATATTAATAGAAAATCTTATAATATGTAACTATTAATTTATCTATGCTTAATATTATTTTTATCTTCGTAAAAACCTGGCTCAGTACGCTCAATAACAAGACAAATTCACTTACCTAACTTAATGAATTTTGGTTTGCTATCTTTAACAGTGACAACATACAAGTCTCTGTTATAATCCAACAATGCCAACTGTCTTTCCGATATTGGACCCGTTTGACTCAAAGCAATAGTTGAAACCGTCATTTTGTGTGTCAATTTTGTCACTGTATTGTCTGTTGAACTGCGCACTATTAGCCCGGTTGGTAAGTCAAAGACATGGACAGCTATGAAGGAAATTGCATCGTTAATGAAAGCTAAATAGGGTAGTAGGTAGTAAGAAAGCAGATTACGATAACAGCTATGATTAGGTAAAAGCGAATTGACGAAAACGATGAAAGAACAAGAAGAAATTAAAAAAGATAAGAAAAATAAAATATGGTAAATGACTGAGTTTAAAAAAGAGTCTCAAATATAAACTAGCTGCCCATCGAAAAATGATTGATGTTAATAGTGAGGAAACAGTAAAGTCACAATATTACGGAGAATACTGAACACATAATTATGGTAATAAAGAAAAGATAGTTTTATTATAATACATTGATTTAATTTCAAAACCTATATGATTTTAACCCATTAGTGCGACATGTCTAGAACTTACATTTCCCATCAGTTTGATCTATAGCAGCCAATGCGTCAGGGCCCAATGAAATGGCAGCCCTTCCAAGTGCGTCAGGACGAGTACTCCATCTAGGACTTGCCAATAATCGTCCCATGTAACTATATACTGAAATACCAGCCCTTTCAACTATGCAAAGGCATCTATAAATGATTAATTTGGTCATTATAATATAGTCTTATTCATAACTTATTGCGGAGAAGTAATTTTAGATTAATACACAATTTGAATATAGAGACAAATATAGGATATTATTATCCCATAAAACCAACTAAATTGAAATACTACGAAAAGAAAAGCCATTAAGTAATTTTCATGGAATGCGAATTTGAAGTCTATGAGAGCAAAGCTCTCTTTATTTAAATATCTATTTGTAAAGAAGGTGTCCAAGCACAAATTTAGAATAAGAATAGTATAACGTAAGTAAATACTCTATTAGTGTACATTCATAATTAATTCACAAAAACATTCCAAACCTTTCAGCTAATAATATCATGCTAATAGTTCCTTCTTTTAGGTCAAAGGTGACTGGCGTATTCCATGATGTAAGCTTATGGATGAAACATTGTTTAACCGTAGCCATTACTATATGATTGAATCCTAAGGCTGTTTGGATGACTCGATCTGGATAATCAAGCTTATCATTCTGGTCGGTTATTATGTCTTTGATCAAAACCACTTTACGCCCTATTTGCGTGCATGTGAAATTCTTCCACGTGAATTCCCTGAATAATTAAAACAACAATTACGCTATTAAAAGTAGTTTTGGAAATACTTCTTCATTGTGTATATTTTATAATATGTGTACCTGTCAATAATATGAGCAAAGAGAACGTGTCCATTTGAGCAAGCAGCCGCAAGTTGGGTCCCATCGGATGACCAAGCGATATTATAGATACTTCCTGTAGATGGACGTTCCAAACAATATGACCACTACATTTAGACAAAAAATCATCAATAATAAAAATATAGAAAACTAAAACAATATCTATCGAAATGTATCGAAAATGTACTTTTAAAATGTTAATTTTGATTATAATATTGACCGATGAAGATGACTTACCCCATTAGCATTACATAGTCGTATCAAATTATAGCTGCCTGTAACAAACATATCGCCAGCTGGAGACCAACTGAGGCTAGTTATTGGTTGGTCGTGTTTAACGCTCACTGATATTTGCTGGCCGAATGTATCCCAAATCTAAAATAAGAGTTTTGAATAATGACGAAGACCAAAACTAAAAGCATAAAACAACGTATTTGATAATATTCTTCAGTATATCTTAGGTGGTATGGATATAAAATGTATTATTTAACGGAAAAAATTGAAAATATACTCAACAAACTTTCACACAATCTAGTTCTGGGACGACCTAGTTTTAAAAAGTAAGTTTTGTAGAAAATTTGTAATATACAAAAAATACCTTAGAATAACCGTCTTCTGCACCCGAAATGATTAAATTATTATTAGCATTCCAAGCTATGCACAATATAAGTCCATCGTGAGCTTTCCACTGAAAATACATAAGGGTTAATTAGAGATATTTAAATAAGCAAATTACATAAGTGTCGCACTTTACAATAGGTATACTACCTTAGTTATCTTGTTACTTAAATTCAGTTGTTTGATAACAAGAAAATGACCCTTAGTGTAAAGAATAGCGCTGCTATCCGAGCTCCAAATTGCGTTGAAACAAGGCACATCAGATTGTACTATAGTGGATCGTAATAAACCGTTACGAGACCATACTTTCACAAAACCATCTTCGCCAGCTGTAATAGGATTAAATAAAATAAAAAATACTCAACTTTAAATGAAAGCTCTAAGAATTAAAAAAAACCTCTTTTTTATAGCAGGAGTTCAGCAGACAGGCAGACGTCCCACTTGATGGAAAGCGGTTACCATCGCCTATGCACATTTGCAACAAGGTGCTACAAATGCGCTGCTGCTCTCTTAAGGGAGACTGGAACTTGGTCACTAATGCCGGAATACAGCACAAGGCTGTTATGGCAGCATACTCCAGACCAGGGGTGGTCGCCATCCAGTCGAGAAAATACCCTACCACCTGGCTGTGGGTTGTCTAGTCGCCTCTTGAGACAGGCCGCCCGGCCACAGGAAACTGTATTCTTTCTCCGTTCCTGCACGGCTGGAAATGCTGCATGGATCTCTATTATTAGCACAATTACTCCATTCTTGATTGCGCGGTTCTTTACTGATCTCCCTGTTCTTGTGGATTTTTTTTAAAACGGCTTAAATGCCCGGTATTTAGTTTCAATTATTTTAATTTGACCCAAGGTAAACGGATAGCAGCCTTTTTAAGAGTCCAAATTTTTCTAACGGAAATGGGCAGGACACACAAGTAGGCAAGAAGACAATAGATGGACAAAGAAAATCTATGTTTGGCTACCCAGAAATGGGAAAAGAGAAAGAGGAAGATCTAGAAAGAGATGGGAAGATGTTTTCGTAAAAATGTGTGGAATAACATGGAGAATAACAGCTGGAGATAGAGAAAATTGGCAAAAGTTGGGGGAGGCCTATGCCGCAGAGGCGACTTCCATTAGTATTTGATGTGTACATTATATATTTTAAAACTAAACTAAACTTAATGGTAGAAATACTTATAGGTTTTTTATTTTAATTTTATATAGCATTTAATTTCAATTACCAATGTGCTAACAGTGAAAAAGTCTACATGAATTTATTATGTCGGTAAGCCTACGAATCCACTTTCAGTTGACTTGACAAGTATATATATTTGCCGTTCTTCTGAAAATGGATAAGGCGACGTCTGGGAGCGAAATATTAAGTATTGACAGATTATTGAAAATATCATTGTTGCATTCCATCTTTATATATTTCTTCGGAATAACCTATAATGTGCTCTGAGTTTTACCAAATGACTCTTATTTTAAAGTTGGCTACATCTAGCCACCGCGCCGTATGTTATCGTATTACTTTCTTAACCTCATCATAAACTGGCTGTTTTTTTTTTATTGCATGAGATCAGCAGACAGGCAGATGGCTGATTGAAAGCGGTTAGCATCGCTTATTGGCATTTGTAACACCAAAGGTGCTGCCAATGTGCTGCCGGTCTCTAATGGGAGACTGGAATCTGGTCACTAATCCCGGAAAACAACTCAAGTTTATTATGACGGCATACTCCAGACCATTGTAGTGATCCAGTCGGGCAAATACTCTACCACTTGACTATGGATTGTTTTGTCGCCTCTTACGGCCAGCCGCCCGGCCGTATTAAATTGTATTCTTTCTCCGTTCCTGGACGGACAAAAAACGGCTATTACTGCAAAGATACCGAATCTATAATCACTTCAGGACCTACCAGATAAAAGGCCAGCACCATCTGGACTCCATTGAGCGACGAGGCAAGCCCCTTGATGCGCAATAACAGTCTTCTCTATGCGACCGTTATGGTTAACTATGTGGAATCTAAAATAAAAGAACTCATAAATAATGTGGGGAAAAAAGTAGGAAAACAACAGTTAATAAAACTCTTATGGCCTTAATCTGGTTTCGGTCTGTTAATGTGTTAGCGGAGTATGTCAGAAACTAAGTGCTAAGGATAGATTTAGCATTAGTATGAAATAAAATAAAAATTCATCTCGTTGTAAGACTGCATACCCATAAAAGTGTACGCCTGTGTAGCGCACCAAATCACTGTATAGTTTAAATTATAATATAATAACTATAATATTTAACTACTTATAATTTCTGTCGGCAGTTTTCGCTTCCTCAGAAACGTGCAAACCGGTTTTCTATATGTAAATAATATATATTGAACTTTATTCGCAAGTGGAAATAGCACAGTGAAGATTGCTATACATTCGTAGCTCTGTTTAGCTTAAGGATTCTTATACTGTCGGACATTTCCTGCGCTATTAAAATTGGTCGATTGCGCAGGTAAATAACCTATTCATTATTATACATTAAATATGACTCACTTTCCATCAGCAGCAGAAATCAAAATAACGTCATGCTGGTGCTTATTGCTTCCAATGTTTAATTTGGGAAATAAATGCATTCCTGTAGGACAAAAATCTTCCGGGAAGGTTGTAACTACCATACATTCGTTATTCACTAAATTCCATTTTAATAGTTTATGATCGTCCCTGTGAAATATTTTAATTAATATTTAGGTTTAACTTTACAAAGTGGTCACTGAATTTTAAGTAGTGGAGGGGGAGGGGGGGAGGAGTACTCCCTTCTGCAATCCCCATGTCTAGGAGACATGTAGTTTTTGAGATAAGATTTTTTTTGTAAGCATAAATTTACTATGGAAGCGAGAGTTGGGTATGGAAGAGAGAGCATGAAAGTAGAGTAAACGCGGTCGAGATGCGAGCACTGCGCAAAATCTGCGGAGTGACGCTCGCGGACCGCGTTCGTAATACCGAAGTAAGAAAGAGAGTTGGTCTGAAAGAGAGTGTCGGGGTGAAGGTAAGAAAAGGAATGCTCCGGTGGTTCGGGCATGTGGAAAGAATGCATGATGAAAGAATGACTAAACAGATATACAATGCAAAAGTGGATGGATGCAGAAGTCGTGGCAGGCCACGACACACTTTCCATGATCAAATTGATCGTGTACTAGCAGAAGGTGATGCCAGGAGCCTTAAGAACAGATGAGCATGCATGACAAGAGTTATGAATGTCAAAGAAGCAAGTGAGGTGTGTAAGAATAAGCCTAAATGGCGCTCTGTGGTTCGTGCCTACACCGCAAGGGAACTGGCGTGAAGTTATGTATGTATGTATAAATTTACTAATTTTTTTCAAAACGGTGTAGTTATTTCTTATATCTAAAGACGAGAAATGCAGAAGAAAGGTACTGGTCAATGTAAAAAACTTTGGTCTAAACACTAACCCAACCCAACCAACTCACCGTTTCAGTCACTGGTCGCGACTTTCGATCACCCCTCTCAACCTTAGTGGCTATAAATAAACTGTAAGGATATCCCTAAATCAAATCACCATTGCTTTATCTCCCGTTTATCTACCTATATATCACACCCAAAAATTCATCTAGAGGATTGCGCCAAAATCCAAAGTTAAGCAAATGCAATCGTTGTCCAGTGGGAAAGCCAGTCAACGTAAAAATAATCAATATAACCGAAACAGCGCAAGTCGTCGAAAGAACCATAACAAAACACAAAGTACATTCATATAACTAAAAGAGAAATGGTATAAAAAAGGCGGCAAACAGATAGCAAATTATACATCGATTTTTTTAATAAAAATAAATCGTTTAAACACATACTACTAATCAAACTCGCAATATCAGGGAAAAAAAACAATTATCGTATTTAAAAATGGATAGTAGTAGTAGTAGTAGTTGTATTCGCCACAAAGGCAGGCAAAGGAATCTTTAGTCCATACAGCCAATTCTGATGTTTAAGTCTTCGTATAATAGTCGCGCAGTTGTATTGTAGGCTACAATTAACGCCATTCAACGGAGTTCTTGTGAAAACTCAAAAGGCCACATTTGATCATATTTATCTTATCTCTATCTATAATCGATATTATTGACATATCGAATTGTCAACATTTTTTTTCTTTCTTATGCCTATTATCGTCGTAAAGTAAAAAAAAAGTGACAGTACTGTGATTTATTATTATGAACTTTAAAATTATAATAACTAATTCAAAACTTATTTATTTTAGTGTTCACATATCTGGTGTAAGTGTATTCCTAAATAAAAATCAAACTTTTTTTTCAACAAAAGTGACATAACCTTGTTTATCAAACGTATTTTTGGGTTTCCCATTATTCAGTCTAAACTTGTTGGTGGACCCTAAAAACATGTTTCCTAGCCCAAATAACAGGTCTATTGATTATATATAAGGCGTATGTATATCCCTAAACTTAATTTCCATTAATCTGATGAGAGTCTGTGCAAAAGTTTAACCCATATTTATTTTTCTTGCTAACAAAAACAAATGTTGTAGGTCTGTACCTACATCACTATTTTTAGATTTGGTAACTTTCTACTCGCTACTTGACAAGCCATAAAGTAAAAAAAAAATTCTACCCAGTGCATCTTGTTATTGTTACGAATTTCATATATTGGAAATTATTCGGTAGTTGACAGTATGAAAAATATAGGCAGATTTTTATATATATCGTAGATTACGATCTAAACATGTCAAAAATAAATTGTTTTAATTAAAATAATAAATATTAATTTATATTTTTGAGAAATAAAATAGTTACATTGCAGCCATTAGTCACGTGACAATGAACGCCAATCAGAGCGCGTGACGTCATAGTGTGCAAAACACAACAAGTTGTTAATGAATTCTCAGTGAAAATTCATCGTTTTCCAGTAGTTTTGCTGTAAAATAATAGTATTTCCATTGTTATGCACTGTGTTCATATGACTACAACAACTAGTTATTGTACAAATACCAGTAATTTGCCAAAAATCGGCGTTGTTATGCTGGGTGCCTTTTTCGCAACTAACACCAATTTTTGCTCTGCAGAATTGCATAACATTAAAACTTCTGTGTAAGTATATAACATCACAAACTACTATGGATACTACGTATTATAACATTAAACAATAGCACCTAGTGTTAAAATTGCGATTAAGATATGGCAAAGTATTATTTTTTAATAATTAATTTTGAGGTTATGATAATTTTAATATTTGTAAATGTTGATGCTAATGGTGAAATTTCTTTTGTAGATCGTCGCGAGTATGTTATGGAGATGACGCCATAAGTTATGTGCATTTGAAACGTGATTGCAAACTCCTGTATTGTAAAGTGTAAAATATATCCAGATCATAAAGTGCTATCGAAACTGAGATATATCTCAATGTATCGAAATTATCGTCATGGCAGGAGTGAAAAACCAGTATGCACTTCTGCGGATTGTTATTGGAAAAAATCGAAGCTGTCACAACTGTGAACCAGTTTAAAATATGTAGTAGTAACCCTAGTTTACCATCAAATTCAAATGTACTTATAAGTTTTTAGAAGAAGGACAAAAAATGAAACTTGAGGATTGTGCATTATTTAAATATCAACATAATTCTGTTCTCAGTGATACAGCCAGCACTTTAATGTATCAACTTGTTTTAAAATATAATGAAAAATGTGAGTCATTTTTAAGAAATGCAGTAATATCAGATGCTGTCATTAAAAAATTTATGGATGGATGGGATGGATAACAGCATCACAGGCTTTTGAAGTAAGTAGATGTAAGACCCAGTCAGAGAAAATTTGGAGCTGAAACTTCATAAAAAAAATTAAGAAATGTGGTCTCATATTAAGTCAACAATATCCAATGACTGCTGGTTCACCGGATGGTACATGTGAAAATTGCATAGTAGAAATTAAGTGTCTCTACAGTACAAACCATATTCAAATTATATTAAAGATGGGAAGCCTACAAACAAATATGCTCAATTACAAATATAAATATATTTGACTGCTGTGGAAACATGTATATTTTGTATAGTGGATCCAGATTTTCTAATAATAAAAAATTTAAACTTTCTGTGTAGCAATCAGTTATGAATATGTTAATGATCTTATTACTGACAGTTTGTTACCATTTTGGGAATGCCATGTGTATCCATTACTTTATCAAAGCATATGAAGTAACCACTAGGTAGATTCTGTTCTCATCATTTTATAATAAAATAAAACACAAAATGATTTTGGAGTTTCATTTAATGAGGCAATCTTATAAGTTAACTAAACTACCATGCTCTAGGGCTAGGGTAACTAGGTTAGTTCATGACTACTTAAGGCCGGTTCCTATATCTTATTATTCACTCACCCGTCAGTTGAATTTTGACATGATTTGTATGAAGCTTATGTCGAATTTTAAGCGATGGTAAGGTAAATGTACTCTATAAGATATAGGAACCAGCCATTAGTGTACTTATCATCTATAAAGTAAAATTGTTCAATGAAAGGATATTTATTTACATATTTTTTATTTGTATGAAAGATTTGATCTGGGTGTGTCGAGTGGAATGGTGATAGTGAGGACTCTGTGTGAGTAACGGATGATGAAGTATATAAAGACAGAGTGTCACAGGGACTTCTTCCATTATTAATTTCTTGGAAACTTTGCTTATAGTTGATCCAGATGGCCTTAATGATTTCACAGAATATTTCACTTAAAACGGAAATAAAGAAACTGATTTTTGTGAAGACTACTAGTGAACCTGCCTGGTCCACAGTCTGGCTTAGCTTAATACTGGATTGAGAAGCTTTACTTCTATATTTATGTGTCATCAGTACTTAAACAGATTTATTTGTTGTTCTAAGACCTTGTAAACCTTCTTCCTGGGGTAAAACTGAAAATAAATTGACAATATTATTATTAGATTGTTTCAAGAAAATTAATATTGGAGCTACTCACTATTAATGTAAGAACCTGTGGTTGTGTTAGGAAGTATTTTCAAGAATTAAACTAGCACCACTGTGGTACTGGCTAATACAGTAAGTACTACTTTCAACTGATTTATTTATACACTTTCTTAATAGCATCATCTTTTGTTCTTTATTGTTATATATGGTCGATTTAGACTGATACAAGTTCGCTTTCTTCTATCTGGCTTACAATCAAATTTACTAGGTAAACAGCTTGGTTTCAAACCTAAGTGTGATACAGATCCCATTATTTGATATTATACGTAATTTTCCATATCATTTGGTAACGTAGAATTATAAATAGGGCTGATAAACACTTACATCAAAATGATTTTCACAAAAATGTGGCCACTTTCTCCTTATTTGTTTACCCCTTAGACACGTAAAAAAACAGTTTCTGTGGTGTTTTTATCGTTGTACTGATACATTGCGGTAATAACAGTGCTTGTAATAATTAGTATTCATTTTTTATTATGTATTTTTTGAAACTTTTGATAACACTTCAACCAACCAGATGTTTGTTTTGCACACCGTGACGTCATCCGAGACGCCATGACAGCTTGACGCGTTTTCGTTACGAAATGTCAAAATATTTATAAAATTCCTAAATAAAATATGTTCATGTTGTTTTTTTAGTGAAATATTAATATTTTGGCTAAAATAGACCATAAGGCACAATATAAACCTGTTTCTCAAAAAGTGTCAACTACCCACCTTTTGACATGGGTCGTCGTGAGCGCTGTGTGATAATAATATCATTAGTGACGTTTTCACCACGACCGTAACGACCATGGTCACCATGTGGAACGGCAGATGGAGCATTTTGAGCGTTGTGAGATACAGAAGGAATGCATCCGTGACCTCTATCAACGTCAATGTCAGTTGAAGTTACTGTTAATAATTATGTGTTCTGTCAATTAAAATTTGTTTTTCAATTTTCACAATTCACGTGTAAGAATTATCCGGCTAATAAGAATTTTTTGTATACTAGTGTCAATTTCTTGAGTGAAATTCTAAACTTCGCTATGTCAGATGTACCAGATCTAAGCAGCGATGAGGAACACTTTGTTGAAGACGATTGGCAGGAAATGGAGACAAGTAGCACGATGGTGACATGCTTGTTTTGTCCAAACGTGTTATCGTCTGCCGAAGAAGGATTTTCTCATTGTGAAGCGGAACACAATTTCGTCCTCAACACTCTGAAGCTAAAGTTCAATATGGACTGTTATTCCTATATCAAAATGATTAATTTTATAAAGATTAACAAACCCACCTCAAATGTTTTATTGGAGGCGAACGAACCTCTTTGGGATGACGAAAAGTACCTTAAACCTGTTGAAAACGATGACTGGTTGATGTATGACTTCGAATCTTTAACTGAAAAACCAAGTTCACCTAAGACATATCATGCAAATGTTGAAAATGGATTGGTAACACTCTCACAAGCTCATTTTAATGAATTGCAAAGGACAATACAAACATTAACAGACCAGTTAAGTGAAAGTCAAACACATTTACAAATGGCAAAAGAAGATATAAATAAGATGCAAGAATCAATGAAGAATATTGTTGATGGAGGCCAATCGAATAAAGGTGAAGAGGCTGTGATTGTAAACTGTGTTTCTAGTGTTCCTTTAGAAAGTGATGAAGGTTATTTTAACACTTATGCACACTTTGGTATACACTATGATATGCTCTCTGATAAAGTACGCACAGAAACATACCGTGATGCTATTATTAATAATACAGAAACATTATCAGGTAAAACTGTTCTAGATCTTGGATGTGGTACAGGTATTTTGTCAATGTTTTGTGCTACAGCTGGTGCAAAAAAAGTTTATGCATTAGATCAATCGGAGATCATATATCATGCTATAGATATAATAACAGAGAATAATTTGCAGGATAAAATTAAACTCATAAAGGGGAGGCTGGAAGATACCAAGTTAGATGAGAAAGTAGATATTATTGTGTCTGAATGGATGGGTTACTTCCTATTATTTGAAGGAATGTTAGATAGTGTTATATACGCTAGAGATAATTGGCTCAATCCTGATGGGTTATTATTACCAAATAGGTGTAATATTAGTTTAGTTGCTAATGCAGATGTAGATACACATAAGAAACTCATAGAATTTTGGTCAGATGTTTACGGATACAAAATGAATTGTATGAAGTCTGAAGTTGTGCGGGAAGCAAGTATTGATGTGGTTGCATCAAAAACTGTAATATCAGAACCATATGTTATTAAGGAGATTGATATAAACACTTGTAAGATAGATGTAATGGATTTTACTTCTGATTTTAAGTTACCTATTACAAAAGATGGTTTACTTACCTCATTAGTTGGTTACTTTGATACATTTTTTGATTTGTCAAAAAGCATTTCCTTCTCAACTGGTCCACAAACAACACCAACACATTGGAAGCAAACAGTATTTTACTTTAGAGATTGTAAAGAAGTTAAACAGGGTGATATTATAGAAGGTACAATAGTATGTAGTAGGCAAAAAACTGATGTCAGAGCATTGAATGTACAGATAAATGTATTTGGCAAGAGCCATAAGTATATTTTAAGTTAGATAATAATAAGCTTATTTTTTATATTAAATTCAAAGGCTTCTGTGAAATGTGGATGGGCAGCAAAATTATATGTTGGTGTAGCCTTCATGGCAATGTGCAATGTGAAAGTGCGAAGTGTAAAGCAAGCAATGTTGATTCCTATATTTTAAGCTAAAATCAGGTGGTTCATTTCTGTCTTTCAATGTGATTGGATCAACCAAAGTGATCTATATGAACATAAACTTAATCATTCAATGACATTAAATACCATCATGTCCTTTGAGTTGTGGGCATCCAACCAAAGAATCAATTTGGTTGATCTGTCTAATATCATCATTACTATCCAATCACTTACCTTACCATTGGTAAAAATTGACATGGCTTATATGGAGTTGTCAAATTTTAACAAGTCGGGTAAGTAAAATATTAAAACTGGCCATGAAACCATTTGCTGAATCTTATACCTTTTCCAAGCATTTATTTTACTTTTGTTAGCTTGGTGATGGATCAATTAGTAATGTCCTAATCTATTACCAACTTGATTTGTTATAAAAATTGTTTTAATTTATAAATAAATTTAATTTCTCTATATATCAGTTGTCAAAAGTAAAATAAACTTAAAACTATCATTGTGTTAAATCTGCAGAATGAAATGACACTTATAATATTTGTGGTACTATTTTTGATTAAAATAGAATATTTTATTTGAAAAGAAAATGGAAAATAATAGATTTGAAAATTATAATAATGATTTATTTACGTATACGATGGTTTAATAGTCTGTGTTACATGACTCACAGAACATCACTATTACTTCACCCACTACAAGAAAAGTATGACAAGTATGTCATATGTTTCATATGGACTTTACTGTCAAATGTAATTTGATAGATGTGCAAACATTAAAAGTACAATAAACGCTTGGAAACAGTATAGTAATGAATTGATAAGATCCGCTTAAAATTTCTTACATTATTTTATAAAGCATTGTTTTTAAAATATTGAATTTTTTTCAAGATTTTAACATGCATTAATTTACAAAGCTATCTTTATTTAAAAAGTGCCAATAAATTTTATATTGTATACAATCATGGATTTAAATTAAAGTCATTTGTTTCTACGAAATCTTTATTTTAATTTACATGACATGTAATCATTATGCATTAACTAAAAAGTTGTTTTATTTCTTTTTATATACACACATAGAAAAAGAATGTTATGTTGATAAAAATTATTTATTTCGAAATTTTATAAACATTTTGATTATTATAGCCGAGTATACATAGCCGAATATACATATAAATACATACATATTCTTCATAGTATATGAAAAATGCTTTACCACATATAAACACAATAGTTCTTTAGCAAATAAACATTAGAATCATTTACTAGTATTTATGTCCTATTTCAGCCAGCATAGTTAGGACTTATATTTTATGTATATATATATTTTTTTAATTAGGAGACAATTGCGTTATAGAAGTAGTTGCACACAAAAAGGGTGACCATACCTGTGTTATGGATAATATCATGGGAGAAGAATACTAAGAACTATAATTAAACTTCTAATTTCTACAGGACTAGATAGCATTACAAGTCGTACTTCTTTCGCTGTGTGACATTTTACCATCTTAATTTTTAAAACGTATTTTTAGATTATGTCAGCGAAATTAGGAAATTAATGTATTAATAACTAGCATCTGCCCGCGAAATTTTGTTCACGTTGCGAGTTGACATGACGGCGACGCCGACGTATTTGTCAATGGATTGCAACCATACAAGGCCGTAGCGTCATCTTTTTCGCTAGGTTCTTCTATCCCATGGAAAAAAACTTGATTTATCCGGAGAAAAAGTATTCTTAAGTTATGTCCTCGTCGTCAGCAAATCACAGTCCACTGCTGGACGTAAGCCTCCCCAAGTCGGCGCCACTCATCCCTGTCCTCCGATTTCCTCATCCAGCGCCTACCGGCGACCTTACTCAGGTCATCGTGCTAGAGGAGGTCCGACACCACGTTTACTGGGACGCGGTCTCCATTCCAAGACTCTTCTGCTCCATCGGTCCTGTGACAGCTCTGTGTCGACTTCCCTTTAAATCCTTTTGTAGCTTTTACGTCGTTCTGACAGGCAAGCAAAAATTCTAAAAAATGTTTTTTTGGAAATCGGCTTGTACGAATTAGTCCTTTTAATTTAATAATTTTTTTAATTAACTGTAAAATTTGTTAATTATATTAAAAGATTAATATCTTAAATTATTTGGGATGGTACCTATGTATTTATTAAGCTAGAAAACTAGGAATTGCAGTCGTTCAGTAAGTAAAACCGTAACTGAATGCTTTAAATTTCACGTGACTAAGGATTTTTTAACGCTGAAGTACTAACAGCCCACCTGATGGAAAGTAGTTTCCATCGCCTATTTACAACACCGAAGTTATTACTAACCTGCTACCGACCTCGAAGATATTAAATGAAACCTTTTTTAAAAAAGGTAAACATTTTTCGTAATTTCGTGAAAGTGCAAAGGTGCCGAACTGCCGATTGAGATTTTCAATTTATTTCTGATTTGAGTTTAAACAATATGTTTTAAATAATAAGACGTTTGGCAAAATCAATAGCAACTGCGTTGGAGCCATTATCCTAAAGAAAGAAGAAGAATAAGTTGATTGAAAGTTTTGATTGAGATTTTCTACAAAACAAGAAGGTACTGCGCCACCCGTAATTACAGAGTGCATGCAGAGTGTATTATTATGAGTTGTTTTTTACTGGGCCACTCTCATTCTTTAAGCCCGGTTTCCACCGCGAGCAGAGCGGATCCATTGATGACTTCTTTTACCTCGCAAGAGAAAACTGTTTACCTGTGTTTTCATCAACAAAGAGTCGATCCGAAATGAATCAGCGGGCAAAAAGAGTAAAATTGAGCTCGCTGATTTCTAGAGAGCAGAGCAATCATTAATGACTCATTTTACCTCGCAATTGAAAATGACATAGTAGACATGAATAAAAAGGTGTAAAATGAGTCTGCTGCTTCGCACCAAATAGTTTGTATACGATTCGCTCAGCTCCATTCTGTTCCTGTTTGAAATGCAAACCTTTCATGAAAAAGAAGTCGCTCCGCTTAGTCATTTCCGGCTCATTCATTACTCTTTCGCGATGAAAACAGGGCTTCAGTATTCTTCTACCATGCCTATAATAAATATTTGACATGAGAATAAGTTATTCCTTATAACGCCATCTGTTATACACGACACTATATCTCTGCTTCAAATAGACTACACAAGATGGCGTTGTACATTGATTACTAAACTGCGTAACATATTTTTCATTCTGATATAATTTTTAAACAGAACCTGTAAATGTACCTGTAATTCTCGTGCTTAACATCGACTAAAATTGATTTAAAAAGCATTCGACGTAGATACACCATTGTCAGTTGATAGTGCAGCAAAACAATTTACACAATCTAATTACATTTCAAAATTTAAAGTAAGTTTTCAATATTTTGTTATGATAAAGGATATTTAACAGCAATTAAAGTTACTAGTGAAATGAGATTAGAATGGATACACAAGTATTGGTATAAAGGAAGAAATGAATAATCGTTCTAAGATTATTTCACGCTTATTACACGACTTGAGTGCGGTTGCTACTATTATAAGAAACACGTAGTGCTATTACTAATAATTGTGACGAAAATAACGATTGGAATGTCATGTCGTTTGGAAGGAAGTATAAAAGGTTTCATATACCTATTATTACTATGAAAAATTTTCAAACATCTGCTCATGTGTCAGTTGCAAGCTATTTTTTACAAACAACAATCAATAGTAATGTACATAAGGCTCATTATGCTAATAACTACATTTTATAAAGCTATATCCCCAGAGTGGCATTTCTAGTCTAATGCAAAATTAATATCTATCCCGCAGGTTCCCAAATATTCACGCCAGTGCCCTTTTTTGAATAAATTATAACCACTATTGTGTATTTCAATAGAATGTAGTAATTTCGTAAGTAAAGAAATCCTGTTTTACTTATCTAATAAAATCCGTACAAACAACATAGGCCCTGTATGTCCGATTCTTTATATATACCGCCTCTTTGCTACAATAAAGTGTTATTTTAAAAATTTAATTTTTTTTAAAGAGTTTTTTGACCTTCAATAAATAATTATATCGAAATGAATAACTTTTTACTGTCAATTTTAGATTGACATTGTCAACTGTATTTAAAAAAAGACCAAGTTATTCGTTTCCATACAATATATTATGTTAAAATTTAAATTTTCAAGATGACACATTAAAACAAAGAGGTGATATACAGTATTATCTATGCGTCCTGTTATTCAGGTCATACGTATAACAATTGTATGAAAATTTATTTTCACGATTTTTTATAATGTTTTATTTGATTGTTATTTGAATGTGTAAGGTGTTGTGTACGAGTCATTTTAACATTTGAACTTTAGATGTCGTTTTAATAAGTGTCAATAAAAAGATAGGTTCAAATTGTGAACAGGCTTTCCGATTCGAAGCAAACCACAGAGTAAGAGAAAGCAAACATTTGCAGCGCGTTCCACCAGTAGCTCGCAACGCCCAAAATAACCCGTTAACCGTTCCGCAAGGCGACCGCGGTCGTTGTGGTCGTGGCGAAAACATCACTAATGACGTCATCATTTTCGAACACGCAACGCTCACAATGACCCATGTCCAGAGGTGGGCCGAATAACCGTTCGGAACGGGAAAAATTGCGGTCATGAACGTGGTCGTTATGAGTTTTTAATGTAGCGTCAGCGCCTTGGTTAGTGTCAGCTGGGCCTATTAGCGTCCTATTTGGAAACCTGTGACCTACATGATTATGCTTATTGATTAGTATCTACAGACTATAAGGTATATATACTCTAAATGCATAATATACAGAATTTATTCATAATTCTCTAACAATTTAAAATAGATGACAAATACATTATTATTTATATGTAAAAACACTATTGTAATTTTTCTAATATAAGCGTCACCAGTTGGATTATAAACTAACCTTACCATCCCCAAAGTGAAGTAGGGACCTCAATTTTTTTAATGATTATGGTTTTTGTTTTGATATTTGAATGCGAATGGTCCCATGTATCTAAAAAGGAAATAGGCCTTGTTCTAATTAAAGTTTATGCAGAGCCAGTCGAAGAACACAAAATAGCTGGTATAATAATTCTCGAGAAAATATATACTAAGTACGTACTATAATATCGATGGTTATAATAGAGCCTTTTCACTCTTGAACAAACAAATGCTATTTATTGATTATTAATTATTTTACAATATAGTAATTTATACGAATAAATAAAATTGAGTTAGGGGCAGTTACGTCACATTTATTATTTTTTGATCCCCGCCCCGTCCTTGTCACAACTGGTCACATTTGTGAGACTCGTCCCTCCCTAGTGTGACATCACATATTTTGCAATTTTACTTAAAATTATTACATTAAGGGCCGGTTGCATAAGTTTGCTTAAATTTATTTAAGAAACACAAAACGTATTTAACACCCTTAAATACAATTAGCGTCTTGCATAAAGCAAAATTTGCCGGTAAATATGTTTAAAGAACTGTACGTTTTGTGTAAAACGTATTTAGGCAGTTTAATATGATTAACTAATTTTATTTAAAGGCGATCGTTATGCAAGCGGCCCTAAAACAACAGTTCCGTAATTAGTTTTATTCCCATTTAAGTGCTTTTTAATAATTTCAACAATATACGCATATTGATACAGATAGGGTTGGAAATAATTATTTTGAAGTTTTTTAAAGCTTTAAATATCAAGCCTTTCCCCCTTTTGATCGTAAGCGACATTTACTTTAGTATATTTTTTCTTGGTAAAGGTGCTTTAAAGAGTTTCAGCTTTTGATTCAGTAGGATCTAATCTAACTAAATCTGAAAGTCTTAAAACAAAATAATAGTTTAAATAGATTTTGCTACAAAAAATGTACTTATACTTATGTCCAATTATCCCTTACGATAAAATGGCGGTAAAGGCTCGATATTAGATAGATACATTTTGAAATGTGACGTCACGAAATTTAGGATACCTCCTACCCCTTATTAAACAATGTCACACTTCGTCGACTCTCACCCCCTAATGTATAATATAAATTATGGATGGACCCTTATCTGTAATTAAAAAAAAATGCTAAAATATTTGTGTGAACTACTATTTCTATCTACTTAATCATAAATAATTGTTTTGAGAAATTTTATTTGTTTTAAAGTTTATCTCCAATAAGCTTCGAAATAATGGGTTTCATTTAAAAGTTTAAAGAGAGAGAGAGAGAGCGACATATTAAAGCAGGAATTTTATCTTAAATGTTCGTATAATATGTTCCATTAGATATCTTGCAAGGTTCAGAAGATATGAATTAAATATCATATAAATCAGTTCATATACAAATTTGAGGAAATAGATAAACATGCGAAGTTACTTTCATATATTTGCCACATATTCAATGTTTGTGCGCGTTAGGGAGTTACACGACCCAATCGGGCCGAAAGTTTTTATAGCTTGATAGACTACTACGTTAATCTTACATTTAGTGGGCTGGTATTCGGGTCGCAGTTTAGATTCTATACGCTGTTGGATAAAATTGAAAAGTAACATGCAACAGGTGTACTTATTGTGATGTAGCAAGTATGTTTAGTCTAGAAAGATGCACTTGTGTTTCTTCGACTGACTGCGTTTTGCATTTTTCTTTTTGTTAAACAGATCTAATTCAGTTGAAAATTTGGCATCTGCGAGCAAAACTTGGCCATTAAATTATTTAGTAATAAATTCCATCAATTAATTCCCTTCATTAATATTTGCTACTTGAAGGACGGTACATTCTCTGAGTCCTTCAAAAGATTTAATACTACATTCTCTGAGTCCTTCAAAAGATTTAATACATCTACTTAATTTTTAGTGGCCTTAATTCAGTCTAGATTTTTAATAGGTAGTACTGGAATAAAGAAAATCCTCGCTTATGTTTTTCTGAGCATGATCATTTAATAAAACCTACATTTTAACGGTTTCTCGCGCGATTGTTATTTTATTTTAGTTCGACGTTTCGGTTATTTCATCTTTCGTGATTACAAACATGCTATATTATAGTTTACTTATAGTCTTGAGGGACTATGGGTAGAATACAATATAAATAAGTTAAGTTTTATTGTATTAGATTAGTTTATCGTAAGTTTTTTTACTCTCGAGATTAATTTAATTCGACACTTCGCTATGTGTGCTTGGTTAGCGAGAAAGTAACCGTCTATTCATATTGTCTTACAGTAAGTTTGTAGACAAACTTACTCAATATGAATAAGGCCTTAAGTGGCCGAAACATCAGACCGAGTAAATATCACGCTCAAATTCCGTAAAACATACTTTATATGTAACGGCTGACTGTGAAAACCCAGGAAAATATTATAAACATTTAAATTTCAAAGACTCATTATCTTCATTAGCTATATATAAAAGAAACGGCAATCTTACACACTACAAGGTGAAATTTTGAATACCATTAATAATGTACTATCTACCCTACATACTAGAATTTGAGATGGTATTCTATTTTTTAGAAAACAACTTTTCATATCAAATAACGTTTGGTCAGGAATATCAAGAACTCTCCAATTTTATCGGAAACATTAAAATTAATAAGCGTATTCATCATATGGGTTAAGTTTATCACTAATTAAGCTATATTATTTTATTAAGTACCTATATATAGTACTTGACTAAGTAATAACTTAAGTGTTTATTTCATCGAAGAGAAGTGCACGTGTGTTTATGATATAGATTATTTTTTGCTCCGTAACCAGCATTTGATAGTCATCTATAGATACATCTTATTCTTATTCACTATATATTGAAATGAGTTTCAGTACAGTTTTCTATATATGAGTAGATAAAGCATTATTTATTGATCATTTCTGAAAGAGTCAAATGTCTATACAATATTAAGGTGGGGGAACATTTGTCTAAACTTGATTGCATTGTTGGCAATACATCCACAATTAACTTTATAGAATATAGAGTCAAAGCAGCAAGTTTATATTTAGATCATGTTTTGATAAAATCATTGATATATTGCAGATATAAACAGTTGGGCCTTACTTATAATCGTTTCTTAAATTTAAAGAAACTGCTCAGCAACTGATTAGTGAAAATCTTACCCATAAACTCCTCTTTAGTCGAATATTTTGGTTACAACCTACGTTAATCATTCAAATTTCGTGTATCTGCGTTCTTCTTAGCTAAACAATAGGTAATACACGTTTGTAAGTGAAAAAAAAGGGTTTAGGGTTTGATTCTGATTCTCTTACTTAAGAGATGGCTAATCGATTCTTAGCGAGATTATTATAAGTAAGGCCGTTAACATCCACGTTTCGCCAGAATAGGCATTGCACTTCAACACGTGATCGTTACGCTTACATTAACGTGGGCTACTTTTTACTAATTTCTACTGATTTTAAAAATTGTAATGCGTTATGTATTGACTTAACTGTAAAATACTTTAAAAGTATCGATTTCACTCCAAATCCTATAAAAAACTGACCACAACGCCATTTATGGCTGGTTCTTATATCTTGCTAACCATTTATTTGTCTTACTACTGGTACGACTTAACTCCTTTCAAGTAATGTCAAATTTCTGCCAATGTTAAGGCAAGTGCATAAGTAGCAAGTTACAGGAATCAGCCATTAGTTGTAATCGCTGTCCTCATTTCGGGCCATCCAAAAATTATGTCACACAAATTTCATGACTTTTTACCCCTCCTCCGTCCTTGTCACAGCTGGTCACATTCGTGAGGCTCCTACCTCCCTAGTATGACATCATATATTTTGCAATTTTACATCAAAAAAATATTTTAAATATATTAGATTTTGAAATGTGACGTCACGAAATTTAGGACCCCTCCCACTGCTGATCACACAATGTCACACTTCGTCGACCTCCTCCCTCTCCCCTTATCGTATGACGAAATTAATGGATGGCCCCCTTTTTGTAATGTAAACCAACCACTGCATGGTGTTCCTAAAGGTTTTATCTAAGGTCCCATACTATTCCTATTTGTTCGACTCTTGTAAATATTTGTCTCTGTGAGAAGAGTTCAATGAAAGCTTTTATAATTAAATACATTATGCTAAATTATAGATAGCGGCGAATTATAAGAAATTTACACTAATGGCGGTACAGCCGCTCAGCGGCGCGTCGCCCATTCGACTTGGCTCACTATGTTGTCTTCCACATAGAGAAACTTTATACATTGCTTGATAGCATTGTGCTTTCAATTCGCATTTGTGCGTATATACACAACATAATACATTATTATAGTTATTATTAATAAATTAGCAACATATAGAAAGCGTTCTCGCACACGCGTAATGTTTATACGATAACACGTTATTAATTTAGCTTTTGTTCAACAGTGAGTAAAACATGTTGCAACAACTAGATTTAACACTATTTACAAATGTGGCTAAATATTATTCTTCTGTTGAAGGTGGCGGGTTGGTGCACTCCTCCTCTTGCTTTGCACGTGCTTCGGCATCTGCAAGATGTTTAAATATAATTAGTAAAAAGTGTTCCTAATTTTTTTACTCGATTGCTTGTTAATTATTGTGGGTTTCTTATTCATCACAAAATATCATGCTTATCTAAAAATTTAAAGTAAGACGATTACGGTGACTTATCATGAAGGGGGGGGAGAGAAAAATAGCATATCCACATTGCGTTAAGAAAGAATTGGGTTAGGGTGAAACTCTTTGTTGTCCCCTAGGTATATAACTGTTTCTATTAAAGTTTCACTAACTTTATTTTATTAAATAATACTATGATTTTTTTTATTGCAGGAGATCAGCAGACAGACAGACGGCCCACTTGATGGAAAACGGTTACCATCACCTATGGACATTTGCAACACCAAAGTTGCTACAAATGCGCAGCTGCTCTCTTAAGGGAGACTGGAACCTGGTCACTAACGCCGGAACACAACTTAAGGTTGTTATGGCGACATACTTTAGACCAGGGGTGGTAGCCATCCAGTCGGGCAAATGCCCTACCACCTGGCTGTGGGTTGTTAAGTCGCCTCTTACGACAGGCCGCCCGGCCGCAGGAAATTGTATTCTTTCTCCGTTCCTGCCCGGATAAAATGGATTTTATGCCTAGGTTATAAATTCTGAACTTTTCAATCGATCATACATACCTTTCGCCGCTTGTTCTTTCCATATCTTCTTATTATCGCTAAGGCAAGCGATCCACGGCTTTTTAATTTTGAATTTGCTAGTCTCATTCCCTGAAACATAAGATCCGTATATTATTCTAATCTAATACAACATTCGTTTTTACAAATCTGTCTAAGGTACACAGCATATTATTATAGTTATACGAGTTGCGGGACTCGAACTAAAATGCTGTTGGAATTATTATAGAGTTTATTAGAAAGGTTGCCTGGAAGAGATTGCTTTTAGCAATAAGGCCGCCCATTGTACTACCTTTTAGTATGTAAGTTTATTGTGTACTTTTTCTATGTAATGTTGGTGTACAATAAAGTGTATTGTTGTTGTTGTTGTTGTAGAACTATACAAACAAGTATAACACAGGTACAAATATAACCGAACACAACAAACCCAAACTTAATGCAGAAGGTCGTAATTCAATAAAACGCGCAAAGTCCGTCACTATTAGATTCCCGATCATTGTTTCAGATATGCAGGTGGATTTTGTTTTTGTCGGGACCCGAGTTGTAACACTATGTTTATAAGCAAGATAACGATGAAGTAATATAGAGCAATTGGCCTGTGCGCAAGTCCGACTCGCATATTGAGAGCTTCTCAATAAAATATAATATAGATAGAAAAGCAAGAAAGAAAAAGATTCTATTTGAAAAATTAATGAAATACTACTCAGATCATAAAAATACGCATATTAAAATTCTTTTAGGTCGATTTTCACTTTTTTCACAAGTGCGAGTTGGCGATCTAAAAACCTTTTTATATATCGCTGATTATTTCATAAGTAAAATGAAAATTAATGAAAAATATGTGCAAAAAAAGACATTCGTTATCCACTGAGATATTATATTAAAATACCTGTATTATCCTCGTTGATAGTTTCACTGGCAGTACTATTGGAGTTCTTGCTATTGGAATGCAAAGGTCCCAATATGCACTCGAGCATATCAGCACACACTCCCATACTTGGTTCTACGATGAATTCAATGAAACCAATCTGGGATTCCGCGACTAAAGTATTGTTTCTGTCACAAAGTGGACTGAATGGCAGGCCGAGATCGCGTTCCTTGTCTCCTTGAAGGAAGAACTCATCTAGGAGACTCATTGTCCATCGGTGATGGAGGTCCCACCTCTAAAATATAGGAAATTCCAGTTTATTTTTTAGATTTGGTTTTAACTATTGACGCTAATTTAATAAAATGTCACAATATAAAAGACAATCATATTTTTACTATATTTTATAATGAAATAAAACTCGTGTTCCATATTTAAATTTTTCTCAAATGGTTTTAATAGAGCTTATGACTATTGTTAAATAAAGTAAGTAATATTTTTCATCTACCCTCAACCTATACTTTATTTGAATTATTTTTATAAGTAAACACAAGATTAAATTGTAATGAGTTAAGTCGAGAAAATATAAAAAAAATACTTTAAATAAAAATGATATTATTGAAACATAACACGAGTCGTATAATTAGAATTTTATTATTGGGCGGCGTACCAGACATTTTAATCATAATGATCAAATTAGTGAGTTCCATTAATGTAACAATGTCACGTGAACTTATTAATTTTCGTTATTATAGCGTGTTGCAATATTGTAAATTTTAATATTAGTAAAGCATTCTAGGTTACTTTTAATTATTATAATATCATTCAAATAGTAAGTCCTTCTTTGGTCGTTTGCGGGGAATACATCATAGTTGGCGCCACCAGTTTGTTGCTTTTATAGAGTTTTTCAACTAAAACTTTCAATACATGCAGTATTTTCTAAGTTTCGCGACTAGTACACATAATAAAACTTACGTTTTAACAGTTTTAAGCGCGGCATTTTATTTGATTTTATTCCGCGGTTTCCGGCACTTTTCAGTACCGTGATCACGGAGGACAAAGATGTCAAATATCAATGAGTAATGTTAAACTTTTATTTAGCCTACCGCCAACTTGTTCTTTTTAATAATTTAGTTTTAATTTTTGGTTGTGGTTATTATTTACTCTATGGGGGCCTAATCTAATTCACCTGCAACCGCTTCGCAAGGTTGCAATAAATTGTGGTTTGAATAGAAGAAGCGACGCTGGCTAGCTCTGATAATTTTATATAAAATGGGTGGGAGGTAACATAAAAAGAGAAATTGTCATACAATTCAACACACGTCCATTTTTTCAAATATAAAACAGTCATAAATTGAAAGTTTTAACTAGCTGTTTTACAATTTTTGTAAACTTGAAAAGGTATGGTACCTTTGCGGGATGCGAAATATCACAGCAGTGCAGTACGAGAGACGCAGCCTTGGATTTATCGACAGTAGGTTCTGCGAGCGATAGAAGTGACCTCATGTTCTTCAACTGTTGGAAGTGGAACGACATGTCAGTCGCCAACACCATGTCGATCACAAGAGTCCGGAACTCACGGAACTCGTCTCTCGAGAGATTTTGGAGTATATTGCATTCTTCGTCTCGCATTAGTCTGTAAATAATAAGGTATCTAATAAGCATTGGCACCAACCGAGGAAGTAATGGCTGCAGTTTAGTAGCTAGGACATCAGTATCTTGTGATGAGAGTTCGAATTCTAGCCGGCAAATGTGATTCTAAGACAATTGTTTACGCTATTGTGCTTATTGTTGACGGTGAAGGGAAACATCGTGAGGAAACCTACACATCGTGATAAACGATGTGTAACTCGTCATTCCACAAAGCTGGAACTACTACTACTAAGGCACACGTCGACAACGTACGTCGATCTGGACACGTTAGAGTTCATACATTTTATACAGTGGCTAGTTGTTTAGAGTTACATTACATCCACGCTATGCGATGCGAAGCTACATACGTGACATCGATCAAGCTAGCGGTTTCAAACTCTCGTCGTATGGTGGAGGCTTATGACGGCGTGTACATAGCCTCAAACGTGGTACGCATCACTACTCGAGGCACATTTGTCAAATTTACTTGACGACGAGAATTTGCTACAACCAGCGAGAAATCCTCGACACACGGTAGACGCTGGGATTTGGTGCAGTATGCACACCAACCTTCCACGCACAAAACGTTTCAGACTTGTGTTGACCTAATGTGAGACCCAAATTTAATTATGATCTCAGACCTTTCTCTGTAAATTAATTTAAGACCCAAGGAACCCTGAATCATAAATTCGTATTTTTGAATTTAAACCAATGTAGGTACAGGTATATAAAATCATCAAATATATAGTACAAAAAGAAGTAAGTTTTATGCCTTAAAATCTTGTGATACGTTGTATTATACCTTTTATATTACGCTTAAAAAACCTAACAAAACTTTGTACTTATTTGATTTTTGTTCCTTTATTTCCAACCGTCCAATACAATTAGTTATCTCATTTATTCTTCGTAAACCCAACTGTAATATTTATATAGCATTATATGTGTTTGTTGTGCGTTTGTACACTTAAGTAACTTAAAATAGAAAATACCTATGAAAATAAGAATACAAAATTGCTTAGTCTATTTTAGCTTTAGACTAGAGTAAACGTGTTGACTTCTACTGATGCTTTAGGGGCGATGGCTAGTCTAACATCGAGTCTTGTTTGTTTGTTACCACTGACCTATCCAGTAATAACAAACGAACGCTCGCAACTTATCCAAGTGCGGATGGCGAGTGAACCATTCGATGACAACCCTACCATAATAATAATAATAATCTTTATTGTCAAAATTCAAATTTAGATTATTTATATTATTACCTACTGATCCCAAACTAGGCAAACCCTGTATTTTGAAAACCAATGCCGATGTTTATAGCCACAGGGGGCAGACGTGTGTGTGTGTGTGTGTGTGTTTACGCATTTTCGTATCGCACTATTCAGACGGTGATTTTTAGCACATTTTCACTATCATTGTAAGTTAGACTTCTTAGCCATGCCTGAATCAGTTTTTTAGCCTCTTTGACAGATTTATTTTTGATGTCACTATATATTATAAAAAAATATATTTTGTATAAGCATAGTAGTAATCACTGGCAGACTACTAGACAAATCATGGATTACCCGATGTGAACTCGTTGACCACGCAAGGTTCCCTGGTTGTCACGCGTCCAGCCGAGAACGAAAGTGCTTGTCCGTTGCCGGTATCATAATATAATCTGTATAACGTCTGGGTCTTAAAAATTTTGGAATGAAAATCACGCCCGCTATCGCTACCGCTTTTGTTCTAACTTTCTTTGTTTTAACTTTCGTCGGCCTGTAATTAACTTTTCTTTATTTATGTTGAACTACCTGTTGTATAAAAGCTTGAATCTGCGTAGGCATTACTTGGGTTTAATATAAGAGGGTTGGGGTTGATTACATTTTGAATAAATTAATGTTTATGTAATGTGTTAAAGTTAAACGATACTACTTTATTATTAGGGCTGTCTACGAATTTTGATAAAATGGAACCGAGATGAAATCTTTGTGTCCTGTCTGTCTGTCCGCTGAAGTACGAGGTGGAATAATATTATTAGATGTATTTAAAAAATAATTTCAATGAAAACTAGTATGAACGACCCCACTTGAGTAGTTTTGGAGATATTATTATGGGCTGTTTTAGATTAGATGCGTTTAAATAAATAATAAATTAGTGTTCAATAAATAAAAGTGCTACATCCGTCCGTACCAGGTTGCAATTGAAATCAAACACCAGTGTCCGAGACTTCTTTCTGGCATTTGTTGAGCTGCACCCATTAGGTATCATCGTGAAACATATTCTTTATTACGTAGTTAGTGTTATTTTTTTTTAATATGAGCTTCGAAGTTATTGTGGTAAATATGCATAAACGCGGAACGAGAAAATTATGAGTTTTTTGGAATTCAAAGACCATAAATATAGTTTGTTATGGTATAATAACGACACTAAAATTACCGGAAATCCATCATTTAGGCAAACAATTAATAAACAATACAATTAATTACGTTTTTATTATTAATAACTTTAGCGTCCCGAATTACCTCCTTGTGATGACCAAAATAATTAATAATTATAATATCAACTATTAGGCCATTCCTAAAAATCATCACCATATTTAAAATCTGTAAGTTAACCTCAGATTAATAATATTAAGTAAACAAAGTTTTTACTTCACTTTGCTAAATGTCAGACAAAGGAATTAAATTCATACAGAATGGAATATCAATGTTATTCAATCAAACCGAAGATCTTTGACTGACAAATACGGAAGTTTAGATTTTTCTCATTATTGTAAATAAGATAATTATTATATTTTTATAGCTTATATATATTATTAGCGACAACATGCAATACCTAAAATTACATCTATTTAAAATTATAACCTTATAAATATTACTATTTACTTATTTATAAACTTCTAAGGCCACATTCCACACGAGGTTCACAACGACCGCGATTTTTTTCGTTCCACTTTCTTTGATGTCATTAACGACGAAATACACAAATGTCATTGGTTCATTTGAAAATTCCGCCTTTTTGAATGTCAATCGATAGAGAGAATTAATGATTTGTGGTCAACACCCACTTCGGCCAACCTCTTGACCTGGGTCGTTGTGCGCGCTGTGTGATCGAAAATAATGACGTCATTAGTGACATTTTTGCCACGCCCATAACCACCGTGGTCGCCATGTCAAACGGCAGACGGAGCATTTTGGGCGTTGTGAGATACTAGAGGAACGCGCTCTAAGCGGTTCATTGTGAGATGTCATTGACATCAACGCTCCATAATCCGTTCCACTCGAGTTAATGATTAGAAACGCTCGCAAGCAACTGGAACGGGAAAAATGGCGGTCGTAAGCGTGGTCGTTGTGAGCCTCTTGTGGAACGTGGCCTTTAATGCTTTTAAACGTCGAATATTATCATAACACAATACGAAGGCCAAACCAACTATGTATGTCAGACAAGTAAACTCCATTATACATGTCTGGAATAATATAATTATATTTCAATCCACTTAGCATACGAGATATTAATGCAAATTACACAGTAATTGTCCTAATTACATAAAATTACAATGCCAACTTCAATAAAGACAACAAAGAAGCATAATGTTCGTATTAAACTAATTAAAGGTTTTCTAAGTTTTCGCGACTTGTATACATAATAAAACTACGTTTTAATGGTTTTAAGCGCGGTAATTTTATTTGATTTTGGTTTTTCCGACGTTTCGGCCGCTCATAACATGTTGCGAAGCGGTAGTAAATTAGATTAGGCTCCCATAGAGTAAATAATAACCATAAACAAAATTAAAATTAAATAATTAAAATTAAATAATTAAAATTAAATAATTAAAATTAGATAATTAAAATTAACAAGTTGGCGGTAGGCTAAATAAAACTTTAACAATACTCGTTGACACTTGACATCTTTGTCTTCCGTGATCACGGCCACTGAAAAGCGGCCGAAACGTCGGAAAAACCAAAATAAAATAAAATTACCGCGCTTAAAACCGTTAAAACGTAGTGTTATTAATTAAAGGTCGTTAGACATTTTATAATTTTTATGTCTAGTCTTAATTTAAAATTTTATGTATTTTACTGCCTATCATGCTATTTTTACATTATATATGTATAAATATGTACATATTTGAGATTGTATGTTTAGCAGTTATACTTTGTATAGGTGCCGGTTTTTCAATCATCAGATAAAAGTTATCAGTCGAATAAATTATAACCTGAGTAAATTTAAAAGTGAAACCATTCAACTGTTTTGTTTAGGCAACTGAAATTATTTAAGTTTTCCATAATATACTTTTCAACACACTTGCTCATAAAGTGGCTCTATGGTCACCGCAATTAGGCACAGAATGACACCCATTATCAAACTGTGAGTAAAAAACATTAGAACTCATTAGTGAGTTATAGATTTTTTTTTTTAATTTTATTGGTTGAGTTGCTTTATTCTATGAATAACTTGTACCTGGTGATTGAAAAATCGGCCCTAAAACTTTTTTTTTATTACAGGAGTTCAGCAGACAGGCAGATGGCCCACTTGATGGAAAGCGGGACATTTGCAACACCAAAGTTGCTACAAATGCGCTGCTGCTCTCGTAAAGGGGACTGGAACCTAGTCACTAATGCCGGAACACAATACAAGGTTGTTATGGCGGCATACTCTATACCAGGGGTAGTCGCCATCCAGTCGAGCAAGTACCCTACCACCTGGCAGTGGGTTGTTTTGTCGCCTCTTATGACAGGGCACCCGGCCGCAGGAAATTGTATTCATTCTGCGTTCCTGCACGGATAAAGACATTCTAATCCCATAACATCCTTCCCCCTAAGTATTCTCTGTGAAGTTGCCTGGAAGAGATTGCTTTAAGCGATAAGGCCGCCTTTTGTTTTGCCGTTAAATTATTGTAATTATTTAATCTGTAATTGTTTATTTGGTGAACAATAAAGTGTTTTCTATTCTATTCTCTCGCAAAAGAGCCTTCATTACCTCCGCCATTTCAGTTATTTTAATGTACCTAATCCATTTTAAATAACAATTCAATTACGGTAAAGGCATACGGGGTTACAAAGGAGAATTAATATTTAATTAAAGCAAATTAGGTCAGATTTTGAAACGGGAAAGGGCTGTTTGACGATATTACGTTATGCGGGTGTAAAATAATTCCTAAAGTTAAATTAACTGTTTAAACGAGCCGATGATTTACATAGAAATGACATCGAGGGTTGAAATACTATTTGTTTTAAGCGACATTTGCAAACTGAATCGGAAGGAAAGTTAAAGCTTCAAATGACCAAAATAAAAATCACATACGAACATCGTATCCCCGATGCGGGCCCCCGCTCCACCCTCGCGGCGTTCGGGTCGCCCGACCGCCCGCCGGCCAAGCTACTCAGTTAATCCTGCAACCTTGTGACGTACGCATGTATGTAGGAACTCACGCGCCGGCCTGCGCGCCGCGCGTTCGGGGTTCGTTCAGTAGGTTTATTCATTAAAACAAGTTTACCAATCAAGCTTTATTATTTCGAGTGCCGCTATAATAATTGGCAGCCCAACGTGTGGCACGAAATATAGTGTTTTAAAACAGTTTTAGTGTGTTCTAGTTATAAACTTTGCGATACCTGTGTGTGCCGATACGTTTGTTCCGCGTTTGTTCTGAGTTAGTACTCAACGCGACGTTTAGGTGGCTATCGTAAGTCTAGAACTAAACTGTAGGTTCGTGATTTAGTACCTAATGACCTAACGTGTTCTGAATAGGTTTCTATAGGACTTGTGAGTGAAATACACGTTCGTACGAGTGTGAGTGCTCGACGTGTTTGGACTTGTTTGGACTTGTTTGAACTTGTTCGGACTCATCCGTTTTTATTCAAACGTGTTCGTACTTTTGCATACTTGTTTATAACTTAAGTTAGTACTTTGAATAAACCTAGGTACCCTAAAACGGTTCAAATGTTTATTTGTGTTTGTTTTACGTGACATTTTGATTTAAATTTAATTTATTGTTTTATATAAAGTGACTATAAGTATAAAGAACTAGAAATTAGTGTTTATTTTCATATATGTAAGTACATACGTACGATGGTTCCGTAAGTACTTTTGGACTTATTTATACAGGACTGTACTTACCTACTAGTTGGAATAATTTTGGAAGAATAATTTTATACAAAGACTTTTTTTTTTCGTTAATTGGAACATTGTGTTTTGTGTACAGACAGTGTTGTTTTCCAATTTAAGACTTTTAGTGTCAGACTGTTTTGAACTTAGAACTTTATTTTCAAGTTATCTTTTATAGTTGAAGTTATTGTTTATTTAGGCTACGATGAACAATTATTTTGTGTTGAACTATATTGTGTTTTCCGTTTGTCTTGGTGATCGGACAATTTATCACCGTGGAAACATAGAGTTTTCCGATTAGGCATTATGGTGCTTACACGGTCTGGTGCAACCAGTGACGGGATGGATCAGCATATACCCTCTGTGGATAGGGGTATCGCTGGAGAGTCTGAGACTCTCTTGTCCGCGTCCGGCGTGGCTCATGTGCCGCCGGGCGCGCCTCCACCGCCTACTGCGGGCCCTAGCGGGGCCTCCACCTCTGCTGCGCCGTTTGCGCAGTCGCCGGCGCCGTCTGTTCAACCGGGAACTCCAATAGTTATGACGGATCAACACTTGGCGTATCTTTTGTCTTTGATACGCGCTCCAGCTTCACCGCCTGCGCCTGTTACGAGTGCCTTGTCTGGTAACTTTGCAAATTGCTCATCGCGCTTCGACGGTGCAAAAGGGAGCGACGTTTTAGCTTTTGTCGACGCTATAGAAATATATAAGGAATGCGTCGGTATAGAAGATCACATAGCCTTGCGAGGCTTACCAATGCTTTTGTCTGGTCTTGCAGCAACCTGGTGGCAAGGTGTGAAAGCATCTGTTAATAGTTGGCCTGATGCCATAGAATTATTAAAGCAAACTTATGGTCCTCGTTTGCCGCCACACAGGGTTTACCGGAAAATATTTGAACGGGAACAAGGCGATGAGCCTACCGATATTTTCGTCTGCAAAATAAGAGCATTGTTAGCACAGTTGCCGTCGACTGCTATCTCTCAGGAAGCTCAGCTCGACATGGTGTATGGGCTACTGCATAAGAGAATAAGGGAGAAGATATGTCGTAAATCTTTTATGTCTTTCTCTGAGCTATTGGAACAGGCCCGTGCTATTGAAGATATTTTAGATGAAGGCCGTAGCTCTCAGCAGTCACAGCTTAGAAAGAATAAGGAATCAGTGACTCCGATTATAGACACAGCATATCCAGCAGTACCAGCTTCGTCCAGTAAAGCAAGTAGAGCTCGTTGCTATTATTGTAAGCAATTCGGCCATTTGAAAGAGGAGTGCCCGAAGCTGTTATCTAAGAAGTCGTTTCCTAGTAACATTAAGAAAGAAGAAGACAGTTTGACACCTTCAGTAACATGCTTTGGATGCGGCACGCCTGGTGTTATACGAGCTAATTGCTCTACTTGTAAGAATAAACAGGAATCGTCTGCTTCTTTTTCCGCTTTCCAGTCAATTGCCGCTATTGGAAGCGAGGTCATTGACCCGCGTCAGAGACCCGTAGTGGAATTGGAGATTTATGGTGCTCGTGGAAGTGCGTTGTTTGATACTGGTGCAAAGCAATCGGTTGCTAGTGAAAGTTTACGTGCACATTTAGTGAAACACGGTCATAAGTTCGATAAAACGTGTACTAGTGTTAAGTTAGCTGATGGTTCATGTAAAAATCTTGTAGTAGATGTAGCTAAGGTGGATGTAAGGGTGCCGCAGGGGCCTGTCGTTCCCACTCTTTTTATCATTTTGCCTGGTGCAACTGATACCTTGTTAGGTATGAATTTTTTATTAGACGCAGGTGTGGTACTTGACTTTAAAAATTCTCGTTATACTTTTAGTCATATACCGCGATATTTTACGATGAGATTTGAACCAGAGGTAGGTTCCCATTTTGGGTCGGATCAACGTCAACGGCTCTCGGAACTCCTGAATGATCAAGAGGACATTTTTACTCCAGGGGGAGCGCCAACTTCTTTTGCGCTGCATCGTATAGATACGGGCGATGCTACGCGAATCACTAATCAACAGTGTCGGAGGAAGATTTACGCCGATAGGGGGCGTCAACCCGCACCAAGCTACAAAATTGGTGATTTAGTTTTGGTTTCGGCCCACGTTTCCAGTAATGTTGACAAAGGGGTTACTAGTAAGTTTACGCCCAGACGACTGGGACCGTTCAAAATAGCTGAGTTAGTTAGTCCTACCACCTATAAAGTAGTAGATAATAATGGAAACACTACTAAGTACCACGCTAGTGCTCTCACTTTATATCAAGGAGATTCTGCCGTAATTCAGAGTAGGAGGAGGGGTAGGCCTTCCAAAGCCAAGTCCTCTCCCGGGGTGTCCGAGGACTTGGAGGGGGAGACTATAGCGCGGCAAGTATGTAAAAGCGCTGGAAGTATACGTGTTGGGAACATCGTATCCCCGATGCGGGCCCCCGCTCCACCCTCGCGGCGTTCGGGTCGCCCGACCGCCCGCCGGCCAAGCTACTCAGTTAATCCTGCAACCTTGTGACGTACGCATGTATGTAGGAACTCACGCGCCGGCCTGCGCGCCGCGCGTTCGGGGTTCGTTCAGTAGGTTTATTCATTAAAACAAGTTTACCAATCAAGCTTTATTATTTCGAGTGCCGCTTTTGGATAGCATTTTACTTCTGATATGCTATAGTTTGCCTTACGATTAAGGAGCTCCATTACATTCCTACTACTAACTAGATAGTAATACACAGTTATAACTACGAGTAAAATATTATGTATTATTATTCTGATATCAAAATTTATTCGACGATACAATTCGACATCAATCATTGAAGCGACGTAAACTTGAGAAAGAAATATACTTATTTATCACGTACATCTTCTTTATACACGTTTTTGAACATAAAGTGTAAAGGGCCGGATTCCAGTCTCGGGGGAAATCATTTCGTATTATAACGATGTAGAAGCCCTCTCGTGTCTTTGTTCGCGTGAATTCAGAAATATAGATTATTTCTTCTATTTTTACACCATCCGTATAATGGCTTTATAGAAGTCTAAATTGCTTTCAAAGTACAAGAAATTACTATCGTGATATATATATTGATAGTTATCTGTATTTAATTATATCAAATGGGTATTTGTAAGGACCGGTAGCTGAATGGCAAAACCGAAAAGCATCAAGTCCGTCTGTCCGTTTACGTATTAACAGATAAGTTTTTCAAAAACTACGATGGTGACAACAAACGAGATGTTGACAATAAAGTTAACGTCTCTGGCGTGTAACTGATTTGACCTTATGCCAATTCTGTAAGATGATTGGCAAGCGTTGAGGATTGCGCCCCAAACTATCTATGGCATTATTACGCTTCTGTAGTTTGGTGGACAAGAACTAAGGTCGTCACTTGCATTGCTAACTACAGAGATTACAAAGACAAGCATGCTGTGCCGTGACAGGCTATATGAGAACAACGCCGACTGTAGCAGTAGAAATAGATGAACAGGAGGCAGCAATGGCGACCTTAATATTAAAGCACCCGAAAACTGTAAAGTATGATAAGGTAAGACACTGCAGCATCCTTTCGGAAGCTTGGTCAAACACACCATTGGTGGGAGCTGTTAGTGACAGGACAAAGAATGCCTTTATCTTTGATGAAAAATACAAGGTAGAACTTGAGAAAGGTAACGATAGTTTTACTCTACAGGCACGGGTCGAAAACTAGCCAGGGTCCAAGCACGGGAGTCTTCTCAGAAGACCTAAACATTAATATATTCGAGCCCTTGCATAAGTTTAATACAGTATATCAGGCGGAGAGCATGGGAATCCTGCTTGCAGCTATAGCAATCTTAGACAGAGATGTTCGTGATGATGGCAAATCTTTACTACAGGCCCTTAGTAGCAGGGTCATATATTCAAATCTAATATACGTATTACACTCGGCTCCAAATGAGGCGGGAGGTAAGAATAAAACGTTGACCCTTCAGTAGATTAAGGGACACAATAGTGCCCGAGGAAATGAAGCGGTAGACTAACTGGCGAGAAGGGGTTCTGAGACCCAATAGCTTGGATCAGAATCCGTCCTAGCTCTGCTATACAGTTGGGTCAGAAATTACATTAAGCAAACGACAAGGGCACTATATCAACAACTATGGGATAACCTGGAGGAATACAGACAAGCTAAGGTGGCAATGCCCCAAGCCAACTTGAGCTTCTCCAGAACGAGTCTAAAGCTCAGTCGATCTCGGCTGAGACTAATTATCAATGCAGCCATTGGACATGGCAATTCTCACACGCATTTTTGGCAGTCACTGACAGCCCCCTGTCCAGAACTTGCCTGAAGGCAGAAGAAACAGAAAGGGAGACTCGATACAGGGCGAAGCATCTGAACGCCCTAGGTAGCTTCCGAGAAGTCTTTGGCAACGTTAAAAAGCTGGTGGACTTCCTGGAGGAACGCACCGCTCGCCATCGATTGGGAGTTTACCCCCACTTCCTTGAGCCGCTTCGCTCATGTACGCAACGGTTCTGTAGAACGTTTCTCTCGCGTACCGTGGGGATTTGGAATGAGCTCCCAGCCGAGGTTTTCCCACAGCGCTACGATATGGAGTTTTTTAAAAAGGGTGTCATAAAATTTCTTCGAAGCCGGCAGCGCGTTGGTGACATCTCTGATGTTGCAAACGTCCATAGGCGACGGTAACCGCTTTCCACCAGGTGGGCCGTCAGCCTGTTTGCTGTACTCCAGCTATATAAAAAAATAAAAAGGAACTGGGCTGTACGGAGTAGTCCCTCAACCACCCTCGCACGCAAAATAGGCTCTATGTCATCGAGGTTCGGAAACCACCTGCTTACAAAAGAAGGAGAAGAAAGACATTAATGCGGGTCGATGAAACGACGAACGATGAAAATAAGAAAAACTTAAAGGTCTGTTTTTGCCAACATGGCTACGAAACCCTAAGAATATCTAAACAAAGTCACTTTCACATTTATATATTAATATGGATTAGTGTCTACTGTTAGTAAGAAAACAAATTACTTTAAATAACAGTAACTATATCTGTCGTATAATATTATATTTCAGCAGTGAAACCGTCTCAAGAAGTCATCTGCGTTTAAGAGATACCTTCAAACACAATATTGTTAGACATTAAAAAATATTGCAGCTGCAACGAGATTTTTGCTAAGGGTTGCAAGAAAGGAATATTATCTTCAACTAATTTTTACTGTACCTAGTAAGTAAATAATTGAATTCAGAGATCTGACCTTTTTGGAAAGTTAAATATATATTTAGAGAATTCGAATCCATTTTTGAGTCATTTTGGGAAAAACGAAACTCTTATGAAATCTTTACGTCCGTCTGTTTTTTTTATGTCACGGACATTTTTCTAGGAAACTACAGGAATAAAATGTATATAAATGAAATTTGATAGAATTTTATTAGTTACGGACTAAAAAGTTAAATATTTAAAGAAAATAAAAATGTACTGATTAAAACTGGATATTTAACAATTTGTACCGTTTAGAACGTGTTACGGCTCTGGCAACATTGGATATCGTATAAAACTTTCACTTAATTATTTGATTGAAAACGACTTGATTTTATATAGAATGTATATTTATTTCTTTTTACATATACTACATTAAAAATATATATTTTTTAAATGCCGCGTGCTGATTTGCTGCTGGATAGTAACCCTTTCATTTACCAGGGGAAATCCGATTGAAGACCATCAGCCGCGCGAGGGGGAAATCGGGGCCGGTGTGTGGAATTCGCCTCGTCGGGGTGGCACTAGCATTCCCGCAGGAGTGCTATCGCCACGCCACGGTTGGGGATAACCATTAAAACCCCTGGCCGATCCTCGAACGTACCTTGTCCGGACTGTGGGTTCTAAGCCTGGACGGTGGATAGTAGCTCAGAGCCGTGTTCTATCCGTGCAGGAACGGAGAAAAAATACAATTTCCTGCGGCTCGGCGGCCTGTCGTAAGAGGCGACAAAACAACGCACAGCCAGGTGGTAGGGCATTTGCCCGTCTGGATGGCTACCACCTCTGGTCTAAAGTATGTCGCCATAACAACCTTGAGTTGTGTTCCGGCATGAGTGACCAGGTTCTAGTGTCCCTTAAGAGAACACCAGCGCATTTGTAGTACCTTTGGTGTTGCAAATGTCCATAGGCGATAGTAACTGCTTTCCATCAAGTGGGCCGTCTGCCTGTCTGCTGAACTGTTGCAATAAGAAAAAAGTGCCTCCAGTGGTAAAAACAGAATTAAATCGCCATATGCCTTCGGACTCGGACTGTTGCTCAAATACAACTTTTTCCGTATCTAATATCAACAACATCAAAGTTATAACCCGCCTTTGTTATTTCATTTGCAGTCTCATCTAAATAACTTTCTAAAGAAAACCACAAGCGCAGCTAGCTTAGATTAATTACACATCATCTGCAACGGACAACCCTACGCGAAGAACTCACTGAAATTGTGCAGCTCTCGGCAATTTATATTTTAATCAAATACCTAGCCACCGGTGTCCGAGACTGCCCTAGACGTATATATCAACAAATTATCATTGCAACGAAATACTAATTGTGTTATTGTTTTCATTTCGGTTTTATTTATAACAGCTGACAGCCCACATAGTGGAAAGTAATCGTCGTCGCCTGTGAACATTTGTAACACTAAAGGTGCTACCATTGTGCTACCGGCCTAGCAGGAGAGTTAAACCTGGCCAGTAATGGCACGCGGGCGGGTCCCCTTGGTGTATAGGGGTTCTCACTCACCCGCACATGCCGTCGAGAGGAGAGCGCGAATGTTCCGCGCGCGCTTATCTCTCCTCCCGTGGGGCGCGTTACAAACCGCCCACGCCGGATTTGACCATGACGTTGCCGGGGGGGTAGTCCCCCGGCATTTGAAGAGGCCCAGTGAGGGGGGCCCACGCCTGCCAGGGCATGCGGAGGCGGGAAGCCCAATTCCCCGTAGCCCTGGCATAAGGCGCAGGACGGAACACCCAGTGGGTATCCCTAACTGGGGAGTGGCAATAGCGTGGCACCAGTTCTGACTGGGCAGGCTAGTGCCAACCCCGATCTGGCGAATCCCACACACTCACACAGGTCGCGAACATCCCCCCAGGCTTCTGTGCAAACGGATTTCCCCTGGCCATAAAAAAAAAATGGCCAGTAATGGCAGAACACAACTTAAGATTGTTATGGCGGTATACTCTAGACAGGTGGTAGTACTCCAGAACGACAAATGGCCTACCATCTGGCTGTTATTATTATATTTTTGTAATATTTTAAAATTCTAAAAATGTCGTGTCTGTATATTGAAGTTATTTAAAAAGAAACAACTGGAATAGACTATATAAACGATGGAGAACATGATGATTTTTTTTTGATTTCTTGTCTGTTTGTCGGTTTGTCCGTCTGTTCGGGAATAACGTAAAAACTATTGGGGCGATTTCAATGCGGTTTTCCCTGATCGTCAGCAATTTCTTAGAGATGGTCTCCTAGCAACATGCCCACCATTCCTTTGAATTATCAATTTATAAGCTTTATGCCTTCTATGAATTTGCATGAAATATAAATAAAAGGAATAAGGTTTTACGAGTGATAAAACACCTGCAAAGGAATGGTTCGCATCAATATGTTACAGATAAATTTTACTTATTAGGTGGGATCAAAACGTCTAAAAGTATAAAGACCTAATATATTATTTGAAAATACACAATACCAGTGAAGACTAATAACGAAATCCCCTTATTATATTTTATCCCTCAAAGAGAGGCTAACAAAATATTGTGTATAGAAACGTAAATTGGAACGTATTTCTTTTTCATATCAAAGCAGATTCTCACAGAACACTTATAAGGTTTAATTTAAGTCTAATACGGGAATACTATTGACAAAGGCTTTAGGCATTAGGTTGTGGCTCCTTTATTTTTAGTATATTTTGATATACTTTGCTGGACTTTGATCTACTGCTATATTTAGGTCTTTCTTAATATACGTCTCTAAGCCGAGTAGACTCGATCCTGTTACCTACACAATATTTATTACAATATTTATTTACACTGTCCTACAGTGTTATTCAACCTTTTTCATGGCACGACCCTCTTAGTATATAAAGATATTTTGCTTCCCTATGCTTGGCTGTAAATCCTTATAACATATTCATATTTAGATGTTACTTAAATATATAATTAAGTACCTAAAACAGATATATATGCTGAGTGTGAACCTTGTTTGCTGAAAATGCGGCGTATAAATTCTCGAAATATGCTCTGTGTATAAAAATATATAAGGAATGTAAACACGTTGCTATTTCTGCAAATAAAGTCTTTCTTTCTTTCAGATATATTTTTACATCGATTATGATAAATCAATGTAAAAATATTTCATTTCAATACGAAACGTTTCCCCAAAAAAGTGATACGACGATAGTCGGCCCAACCATCACACTGATAAGGATGGAATATGACTCTATATGTTTTATATATTTCTATTGACGTACTGCTAATAACATTTGTTAACATTTTCTTAATAATAATATTTTTAATTTTGTTTTTTTTTTCTTTTAATTAAGGCTTCGCAAATCCCCGCTCACCTTCATAGAGGCTTGACGACGCTCAGGGGGTCCCGAGTCACAGGTTGAAAAACATTGTGGTAGGTTATGATCCCATCACAGTTCTATCACAACTCTTACGTAACAAAACATGGCTTACAAATGAGACTGATTATCTTGGGATAAATTAATTTTATAACTAAATAGCTTTTGAATCATATATCCTGTAAAAGTAGAAACGCTTACGAATACTTTCACAGTAATAAATTAAAATCTGTGTGAAGTGAAGTAAAAAGTAAATCAAAAACAATAATAAGGACTGACTCACCTGAAAGCAGCACTTATATGATGGTTCTCAAGCACAGCCCTGTCATTGTACAGCAAGGCAGTATCCGAACCTGACATCACGTGGAAGTTATTCGTGGTACCAGTGTGCTCGAAGTCATGGACGATCGCTGCCACCAACGTAGCGAAGATCTCGAGGTCCGATAACCAGTTCTGTAGAGTAATATGCACATTTAATAATAAAGATAATATTGGCAGACAAACACACATTGTATGTTTCCAAAAGTAAGCAAGTTATGTTTGTTTTATGGGTGATACACAACGGACAACTCTGGCGCGGACCAGACATCCAGACCATAGTAAACAGCAGAGACATCATTTACGAAATTTATCGTGCTGGGAATAGGGTTCCAGTGAGCTATGTGGGTAAAGTCTTCGAACAATTCCTCCTTCGTGTGGCTGGTATAATGTCCGTTTCCTGCCTGAATATTGGGAAGGTCCGAGCCAAGCTGTGGGCAGGGTAGAGCTGTTGAAAGAAGTTTGGATTTTGTAGGTTTAAAGGTTTAAGAGAAGACTTAAGGGAAACTTAGAGCGGCAATGAATAGTACATCAAAAAATATTATGAGCATAAAAAGCACAAAGAAAGAACATTGACTTGGTAATCATATAATGTTTAATGTTCCCAAATACTGTTTAACATTGCAAATACTTTCAAGCAAATTTAATAGCCACCAAAAATTCTGATGTAAGATAAACATTTTAGCGCACCTGTAAATTGGCAAGACTTTCATTACTAAAGGCAGGAGAGAGGGAGGCGGATAATTATACAGAAACTATTTTAATAGTATCGAAACAATTTCAACAGGTTGTTAAATAGACTATTCAACACGCATGGCTTAGTGGCAACGTGAAAATCTATATATAATATAAAGTTCTAAACATGACGTATCTGTACATTGAAGCTTTAAAAAAAACAACAACTGCAATAGACTATATAAAGGATGGAAAACACGTTGCATTTTTTTAGATTTCTTGTATGTTTGTACGGCATTCATGTGAACTACTACTGGGCCGATTTCGATGCGGTTTTCGCTGATCGACGGCAAATTCTTAGACTTAAAACTTGCGCTACTTTTTATCCCGGGAATCCGGCGGGAACTTTCCCGGAAACGGTTCGTAGTTGTTCGGGTGCATATAAATTAGCATATTCCGACACAGTTTTCACTAAAACGATAGCTTACATTATTTTATAATGCTGAGATAATTTGTGTCCCTGGAATCTCGCGGTAATTTCAAATCAAGTGTGGACGAAGTCGCGGGCATATCCTAGTATTTACATTATACAACAACAACGCCTAAATGGCGCTCTGTTGTTCGTGCCTACCCCGCACGGGAACTGGCGTGAAGTTATGAATGTATGTATGTATGTAACAACAACACTCTTTATTGTACACCAACTTAAAAGAGTAACACATTTACATATCTTAAAATTAGAAGGTAGTCCATTATAACGGGCGGCCTTATTGTTTAGATCAATCTCTTCCAGGCAACCCTATAATAACCGTGACTTATATATAACAGAACTTTAGTTTATGATATTTCAAATTTAGAACATGAATCCAATATGACATCTACATAAAGACATGTTACGACTGCACCTAAAATAATAACTAAAGTTTTATATCTAATAAAATAAAATAATAATATATCAGGATTTAAACTTCATACTCCATAATTTCTGTAATAACATTTATAGCAACATACGTTACGAAATAAGTAAGAACTAACTAACATCAATGAAAATGTATTAACCGACTTACCATAAGGCCAGTTTGACAGAGCATATAATGTACAGTTTGAGCAACATCCGCTGCATGTAGATTGTTGTGGTATGGGTTATGGAATTTGCAGTAGCCATCCTCTATCCTGCTTAAGAAGTTCTCTAAAATCGACGGGGGAACCTGTGGATTCATAAAAAAGCGAATTAAAACATCTACACGTTAAATCCATACTTATAAGTGATTATGTTCGTTATCACGTCAAGTGAAGGGCTCTTAATAAGAGAAATAGAAAGATTAGATCTTGAGGGAAGGTTTACACTACCTTTTCAGTCAAACATTGTAGCATTTACCCAGCTCTTAATCCTTTTTGAAGTCTCTTAATTACAATAATTCTGTCAAGTCATACGTGTGTAAGCCGTGGAATTATCTCCCTCTCGCGGTTTCACGAGAATACCACAATAAGGGCCACTGCAATAAGGAGCATTACAAGATGGGGCTCTAGCAAATAGCTATTTAACGCGGTCGACGAGGTAGGCAACGCATCAGGCCGCTGGACGTTACAAATATCCATGGGCGACACTAACTACTTAGACAAGGTGGACTGTTTACCATTTAATTTTATCTTACAAATAAACCAAGAAATAATGATTTCTTCATCAGCATTAAATTTATTAAACCCATGACGGCATCTGTGGTTGAGCGGGCTAAGTCTTTGTCAGCCAAACTCGCTGGAACGCAAAGGCTACGGGTTAGATTCCTGGCATGGTAAATTTCGGGAATGAACTTTCTATTAGTTTCTGGGTGTCGGGGATCGGCCCCAAAGTGGTCCGTTGTGTATCACCCGTAATAAAATCGTAACTTGCATAGCTTGGGGATATATAATGTGTGTGTTTGTCTGCCAATTATTATTATTATTGACTTAAACAAAAAAATAATTATGATAAAGATCGTCTTCATTTTTCAAAATTTGACCAGCGGCATCCTACAAGACTATGACTACGTATACTGAATTTTTTTAACCCTTAATTACATATAGGATGATATATGGCGACTATCTTATTTAGGGTGATTTTACTACATACACAACTTCGTATCGATTACACCTTCCTGTCAAATTTTATCTATATAAACACAGTAGTTTTTGAGGAAATGAATGTGTCTTACAAAGATAGGACAGGTGGATGCAGGTAAGTAAACAACGGAGACATAAAGAATAATAAACATAAATAAAAAGGAAAAAATCCAAAATAGAGAGAGAGAGAGAGAGAGATATATATATATATATATATATATATATATATATATATATATATATATATATATATGAAGAGAGACAGGAATATTTATATGTCACGCCAGAACCTTCATGTAGGAGATGTCATGTATAAAGGGGTAGCCAAATTCAAATATCTGGGCTGCACAGTCACCGACACAAACACCAGAGAGGACGAAATACTTATACGAATACAAAACGCCCTGAGGTGTTGTGCAGCCCTGCATAAGATATTGGTGTCCAGGCTTCTAAATTTAAAAACTAAAATCAGGATCTATAAAACCACCATACGGCCCACCCTGATGTATGGGTGCAAAGCTTGGACGCTTACCCTCAAGGAGGTGAACCAGCTTTTAGTAGCGGAAAGGAAGGTTCTCCGTAAGATTCTGGGTCCAACAAAAAGGGAGGATGGTAGCTGGAGGGTCCGAAGTAACCTCGAAATTGAGAATCTCGTGGCCGAGCCTAACATAATAGGAGAAATAAAAGCTCACAGCCTCCGCTGGCTCGGTCACGTAGAACGGATGGGAGAGGATCGCAGCGTGAGGAAAGCATATTTGGGACGGCCGGTAGGTCGGCGTCCGGTCGGCCGTCCTAAATATCGCTGGAAGGACAGAGTAGAGGCAGACCTCTCGGAGCTAGGAGCCAGTAATTGGCAAGAAACCGCACAGGACCGAGAAAAGTGGCATGTTCTCGTTTTGGAGGCCAAGACCCACTTTGGGACGCTGAGTCAACGGAGTAAGTAAATAAAAATACTATATATATATATTTATATATATATATATATATATATATATATATATATATATATATATATATATATATATATATGTATATATATGTATATTTTATGTAAGTATAGGTTTGCGTTTGACCACTGTCTCACCTGATGTTGAGTGATATATATTATAATGTTGTTTATATTCGTGCATTATTTTGTTTATTGGTATAAAGCACTAAATAAAGTCATTACCATAATTATAATTTTATTTATTTCCTATTTATTTAAAGTGGCTATATTGATGCAAACCTTTTTTAACGATTTCAAAAAGGAGGTGGTTCTCAATAGCTCTGTTTGTTGTTACCGTCAATTGTGAACCGATTTTCAATATTGTTTTTAATCGAAAGGTTATACTCCCGAATTGGTCCCATTGTCAACTGTCGCAATCTGATGAGTGGATCTCAGGGAAATCGAGTATAAGCCCCGTTATTATAGAACGCCGTGCGCCTAAATTCTTGGAAAAAAGCTTGTAAACACGTGTCGGTATTACATTTTCTACAGGCGGTTAATATATTATTTTTAAAGCTATTCAAGCGCTTGCGCAACTAAAAAGTAAAAAGAAATACAAAAACGAAACCGACTTCAAACGAAAAAGCAAAAAATAAATATTTAACCGCCTTCTTTCTACAACATCATAAAATCGGTGTGAAGTAAAACATGAAATTACTATATTTTGTACATTTGTTGTTGCTCTTTTATGTTTTACTTGGCACCGACTTCTTGCCGACATAGAATGAACAAAAACGACCGGCGTTTTCTCCAGTCGAAAAAAAATAGGTGTCTTTAAGACAAATGTGAATAAACGACTGTCAACGTGGTTTGACCTCATTCGTCAATGCTAACATCAGATGAGATAGTGATAAATACGATTTATCCACGTAATGAATGTGTTAACGTCGTTGATCCTTATGGACAAAATTCGGAAGGAAGATGTCTTTTATATTTCGCTATACCATAGTGTAGTAATTGCGGAAAATCTTACAATTAATGGTATATACTATATATGTAACTGAAGAAAAATGTATTATTTTCAGGGTACATAGGCTTGTTGGGTTGAGTTCAACAGGTTCTTTTAAAATTAAAACTGAGTTTAACTTCGTGCTATAAGTTTAATGTTTTGAGTAGTAAATTAAACAATAAAAAATTGGCTCGAACAGTTAATTCCAAATAAGCTTTTTTAAAAAGGTTTTTAAATACAAGCCTGGATACTATGTAGTAGCAGAGTGCTAGCCAAAACAAGCCCAAACACGACGGATCTATTTTGTTTAGTACAGGAGTTCCTATGGCCACCTTCCGACTCCATCATCAGATCAGCTCTATGATACCATATGTATATCGCGTGACAATGCAATAATGCATTGTCAGGCGGTATACATATGCGTGAAACATTTTAGCTCAATCGGAAACCGGGAAGTTGGTCAAATTTGACTTGCAAGATTCCACCCGAACTTACATACATTCATACATATGTACATCCATTGCAAGTTAAATAAAAGCTTGTAAAAATAGGTCGTTTTTTTTTTACCTTGGCAATACAGTATAGTCTCAATTTCTCCCAAAAAATAACATAAGTAAAAAATAATACATTTTAAGTAAATAAAAAAAATACACCTGTGTAAATTACAAGGCTAGAAACACACATAGTTTTTTCATTTAGTTTATTATATGCATCATATAATATTGACTTTGATATTTATAAAAATATTAATTACTTTAATATTCACTAAAATCCGTTAAGTTACTATTAGAGATAATCTTGTAGACAGACAGAGACAAACATTTTCTAAATAAGATCGTATATGATTACAAATCCTATAAAGCATTTTAAAATTAGCATTGTTATTTAAATAATAAATAATCGCTTAAATTACATACACTGGTATTAATCGTTTTATCCATTACGTATTCAGATATTACACATACATACATATTCACATTCTCGTAAAATTATTATTCACGAAGATTCACGGTTGTACGAGTAGTGACTAAATTAACAAGATTGTATTGATTCATCAAAGACAAATGGGCATATCAATAGTCTATTATTAGCGCGTTTGAATAATGGCTCAATCTGTGATGTTGCTAATGCCTTATCAATTAGAATGACAGTCAAGTGGATGGATATAGTTATTCGATTGACTAATGGCCCTATCCATTCACTTGTGTTGCCATAGATAGAATTTTGACATTCCTTGTATGGAGCTTATGTCCATAATTCTAAGTGCTTGGAAATTATTTGCTTATAGTGACAAGGAGGGAATGTTATAAAAAGTGAAGCAGGACTATAATGTTTTATAAATGATTTATTAATTAATGTTGTACACTTTCTCTTAAATGAATAAACGATATATGTATGGTGATGATCGAGGCGATCGGATGGCAAGCGACGCGGGCCTTGCGCGTGTCGTATGAATTCCGACTGCCGGTGCTAGCCGCGCGTTGGGCGATCGACGTCCGATACAAGTATTTACAAAAACTGGTTGCTGCAGCGAATACTCTGTACGTTCCCAATGCACAACTAGTACAATATTATATTTAATTAATTGCTGAACACATTGGCTATCAATATGAACTATAGATAGAGAACTATAAATAAATAATAGATAGGCTACAAGGACCAAAAACTATAATCAATATTAACGGAGCTCGTATAAGAAAATTTAACTGACGATTTGAAATCCAGTCACAGATTTCCCAACACACTGGGATCATGGTTGGAGAATGTACGATCCGTTTTTATTACATTCCTCCTCAGTCGCGTGAGGCAGCTCTTCGTACTTCTTATATTTCGGGTTAAAGAACTTTATTTCTCATACAAGAATTTTTACAATTCACTTAAACTATGAGAACATTTATAATATAAGTTGTAATTTGTAACGAGATAGAAAGCACAAATACTAAGGAGTTGCAGGTAGTTTCGGTTTAGTTTATTTTTTGTACATACAAGTCACAAGTTGATTCGAACCAAAAGAAACAAAGATATAGATTTCGTGGAAGTGGCTTTGTGTATCTTTTTATTTTTTTGTAACTTTTATAGTGTATTTATTTTTATATGAGTAATGTGTTATATAATCATATTTGCAGTTATTGTATATATATATTTTTTGTATTACGAAAAATTTATATTTAATCTTGTTAATTTAAAAAAATTTATAACACGTGAGTTTTAGCCATTTTTAAACACTTTTATTGATTTTGCTTCTTTAATAGTTTTTGGAAGTTGATTATATGTATACATATGTTGATTATATATTTTCTTATTTACATTATTACGATTCCGTAGGAAAATTATTATAAACTCTTCGTAGACACTTGGAAGTCGTCCACTGTACGTGGCGTACGCTCCTTTATGCCATACGTGAGTAAGCTATGGAATTAACTCCCTTCCGCGGTTGTCTCAGAGCGCTACAATATGAGGCCCTTGAAAAAGGGCGTAAACAGATATTTAAAGACTCAACGCAATAGGCACTGTACGGCTCCTTTACTGTTGATGATGTCTATGGTAGCCACTTGCCATTAAGTGGACTCGTTTGCCAGTTTGCCTTCAGACAAACAAAGTAACAATATCCATTGACTAGTTCTTGTTTGAGTATTTGCGATTAAATATTTCTTTATGGCTCCATAGCCAGTAACTAAGGACATTTGTGACCTCTAGGGAACCTCTTGCTTTGTCCAGACCGATGAGCAACCAATTTGTTAATTAGGCAGTTGTCATTCCCTAGTATTTTTAATTTATGGCATAACTAGATCGATAATTTAAACCTGGGTCGTAAGATCAATTCGAAAATACGCAGAGATCAACTAAACTTCATTTAGTGCTATTTATTTTATTTATTTATTTTATTTGTTTTTTGACCAGGTTCCAGTCTCCCTTAAGAGAGCAGCAGCGCATTTGTAGTACCTTTGGTGTTGCAAATGTCCATAGGCGATGGTAACCACTTTCCATTCAGTGGGCCATCTGCCTGTATGCTGAACTCCTGCAATAAAAAAAAAAATACATAGCAACATTGTCTATTTCGTTCACAATTCATTCGTGCTTTTCAAGTATTTTTACAACTATTATATTGACAGTAACACAGAAAAAGGGTTGTTGGTGGTCCCGCTGTGCTGTGGTACTTTGGTTGGTTGTTTTAAGGAATAAGATAAAACTTTTAACTTTAATAACAGAGACGTCGTTTATTCCACGCTGGTAAGTTTAACCCGTCTCTCTTTAATAGTTTTTAGAAGTTGATTATATGTATACATATGTTGATTATATATTTTCTTATTTACATCATTACGATTCCGTAGGAAAATTATTATAAACTCTTCGTAGACACTTGGAAGTCGTCCACTGTACGTGGCGTACGCTCCTTTATGCCATACGTGAGTAAGCTATGGAATTAACTCCCTTCCGCGGTTGTCTCAGAGCGCTACAATATGAGGCCCTTAATACACGACACACCTTCCATGATCAAATTGGTCGTTTACTAGCAGAAAGTGATGTCAGGAGCCTTAAGAACAGACGAGCGTGCATGACAAGAGTTATGAATGTCAAAGAAGCAAGTTAGTTGTGTAAGAATAATCCTGAATGGCGCTCTGTTGTTCGTGCCTACCCCGCAAGGCAACTGGCGTGAAGTTATGTATGTATGTATGTACAATTAATACAAGAAGTTTGAAAGTTTTGTCTCGAGATAACAGACTATAAAAGTTTTATAATTATATAGATTTTGCCTATATTTATGTAAAGTAGAAAATGTAAGATTTTATTGGTTTTAATATTTGTAAGCGTAGTGATAATATTCTCTTTGTTTCTGATAGTTAAAACTATTGTTAATCTCTGTCTGTCATTGTCAACATAGCTGTTTGCTTTTTCACGTTTCTAAATTTTATAAACGTAACAAAATGCAATTTTCTTGTACTCGTGCTAGCAAAAATCGACTATAAGGTGACGAACCTTTTCATATCGCGATTGTACATCTAATAATATCGATTCCATATCATCATAAATGGAATCGAGACTAATACTCCCTTTGTATTATCTTTCTTATCAGCCAATGGTTTCGTTTTGTATGAATAAGACCATTAGCAGTATTACTTGCAGATATAAGAAAAGTTATTATATGTTTTTATATGTACGTGTAACAAAAGATGCGTCCTTCCAAGCATACAGGTTATACATATAAGTAATTCTAATTTAAGGGGAAGTGGAATAATAATAATTATTAATAATAATTTATAATTATATAAATAATAATAAATTCGGAAAAAATGGAATCTTCATACAATCATGTTTGTCAGAGTGCGTATGTATGTCAGAAGTTTTTCGATATAATATTTTTAAGATTTCGTAGATAAATGACTCAAACAGTAGACTTTGGTCAGCGCTACGAAATCTTTTATATATATGTAAATTGTAGTGATTGAACATAACGTTATGAAATTAACCAAAAATAAGTACTCTTTATTGTGCACTAAAGCATAGACAAACAGATATATAAAAATACAAAAGATAGTACAACGGGCGGCTCTATTGTTAAAAGGCGATCTCTTTTAGGCAACTCTTGACAGGGATTAATAGATTTTTATAGTAGTGCTGTCTATAAATAATATTATAAGTATACATAGTGCATATAAGTACAAACACAATTTAACTATATATACATATGTAAATACACGTATGTATACATACATAGGACAATATACACACAAATATAATTATATAAAATATTAAGAAATATTATACACAATAGAAAAATAATTAATTACTATCAAGCCTTTTCTTGAGGTGGAAATGTATTATTATATTATGATAGTATGTGAAACACGGCCGTTAAACTTGAGTCATCTTCACCTAACGGTTTAAATCATGGTTATGTTGGAGCATCCGTTTTGGAATTTGTGGTTCACTTTCCTACTTCTTCTCTACTTCGCCAACCCTAATTATGTCAGACAAAAAAACAAAAAGAATATATATATATATATATACATATATCTAGAAAATAAAGTGAATAGCCCGGACAATCAAGTTCGTCCGGAGAGAGGGTAAAAAAAATCCTCTAATTATGTCACTAGGCATAACATCCATTACGACATCGAGTCAGGATTTCTTTCTCCTCTTAATTGAACCTTTTTATTTTGATGTCCCTATGTCCATCCCCTCGAACCTCGGAGGAGGTCTAAGAGGAGTGTGTGGGACTCTTGAGGGCCTGCAGTACCTTCACGGAGGAAGGAGTTCTAAGATGCCGGCAACCGGACTGTCTACTAAATTTACCAGCGTCCTTCCGCGTCTTTGTGAGGTGGCACAGGGCCTGAATTAGTCAGTTCGCCGCGACATCTCGTCGCAAACTCGCAAAATTTTTCACCAGAACCTTACCTTAAACTTATGTATCATTCCGTATCTATTCAGTAACTCGTATCCAAGGTATTTGACTGGTGCTCCGCCTGCAGCTTCGTGTAACGCGAACACATCGAACGACCATTCATCCAGAGTCTGGAACAATGCATGTATTAAAATTAAAACGTTGTATTTGCGTAAATGAACACCTATGTTTAATAAAACTACGTTTTAACGGTTTTAGGCGCGGTGATTTATTTGATGTTTATTATTCCTACGTTTCGGCCACTTTTTAGTAGCCAATAATAAAAATCAAATAAATTACCGCGCCTAATCGTTAAAACGTAGTTTTATTATGTATACGAGTAGCGAAAACTTAAGAAAATATTATGCGAAACTATGTTGTAATTATATCTATACATGTATTTGCTAAAATGCAAAAAAAGAGATGGATGGATTGTGTAAATGATGATATGATGATTTGTGGTGTGACAGAAGATATATGTTAGAATAAAGGAGTATGGAAGGAAAATACATATTACGGCAACCCCAAATAATTGGCAGAAGGTGAAAGAATAGAGCGAGAGGGGGGGGGGGGGGGAAGAGAGGGACGTGGAGAAAGAGAAAGATGTATTTGATAACATTTCCATATTGATAACTGGGGGCTTCTCTAGAACTTTGCGTTTTGAGAATAGAATCTTTATAAACTATTTATGTGTGTCTGTCCGTCTGTTAGTATGTATCTGTCCCAGTCACTAGTCTCAAGTCTTTAAAAATAAAATTTTGCATAAAGGTTTTGCATTACAATTTATTCTACAGAATGATGTATTATAATTGCAAAAATCACAAAATAACAATTTCCGAGCATATAATGTGTGCCAGATGTATATCAGAACACATCTTAAAATGTTTTATAATGACTTCTACATTTAGTAGGCAGGAAAATATTCCTTCCCTAAGTCGTAAAAGGTGTACCTACTGATTTTTAATTATGGGTTTGAAACTTTGAAATATATCAAAATGGTAAGAATTAATATAGAAATACTTTCAATAAAACTTCGCTTGAGCAAAGTCTTTGACTGACTTTGACACGAGGTAGTGTTGTTTAAATGCTTTCTTCAAGATTTCACGGCCAAATTTCTTTTATTGCAAAGCTGGCAATCAGACACACGGTCAACCAAACCACCACCACGACGTTTGCAACACCAGAATATAAATGAAAAAAAAACAAACTTTAGGATAGGATATATTACATAAAAGGGATGGAAGAGAAACCAAATATGAGGAAAAGTGTAGAAGGCCATCCAGATAGGCGAATGGAGTAGAATGGGGGGGGGGGGGAAGGTGAGATAGGAAAGGGTAGAGGGAAGTGGGCCATCGGAACTCTAATAATAGAAACAAACATTTTGAATTAATTAATTCAAAGCTGGATGTTTTGTTTAAAATTAGTACCACTTTATCCATTTACATTTCTCCTTTGAACATAATGTACATGGTACAATGAAGCACAAAAGTATCTCACAACATTTTATATTTACATCAATCGCTTTAGGCATTTTCAACATCAGACGAGTTAATGTACTGAACCCAAATAATCGGCCCCTACGTACGTAAAGTCAAATGAACAAAAGACTAACTAAATAACCTTTTACAATGAGAATTGTAAGTAACTTGCGAACAACACGTGGCGTTTTAAATTATTCCAAAGCGAGCACCGAGCATTGAGTACATACGAGTGTCGAGTGTGACAGTGAACTGAAAGTAGGAATAGGATTATTTGTACTGTTATATAATAAACAGCAGTGAAGTACACTTTACTGTTCCACAATGTATTTTAATGAGCTCAATTTTATTTGTTATAAGACCAATTTTAATGTGCGCTTGTAATGTTTATACACTCACCCTTAAAGAGAACCAATTGTTAATTAAAAAGTGGAAGTTTCTCAGGATAATCTTTGGCCCAACTGTATGTGCTGAATGCGCCTACTAACCATAGATTTAAACTGTACAAGAAAATAAAATATAATTTTGTGATAAAAATTATATTGACACGGTAAGCAAGAAAAGATATGACAGAAGCAAATATATATTATAGAAAAATGGATCATGTCAGTAAAGCAAAGAAGTAAGAATAAAACTGGTGCTTATCAAAAAGTTCGTCAAGGTAGCATACTCTAAAATCAACAAAAAGAGGAGATGGTAGCTGGAAGGGCCTAAACAACTCTGAACTTCTAAACCTCGTGGCTGAGCCCAACATAATTGGAGAGATAAAGGCACACCGTCTAAACTGGCTGTCATGTGGAACAGATGGAGGAGAACCGGAGTGTGAAAAAAGCATAATTGGGTCGACGGGTCGATCGGTGACTGGTAAGCCACCCTAAGAATCGCTGTAAAGATAGAGTGGAAGCTGACCAGAGACACTATGCACGACAGAATAAAGTGACGTGGTCTCATTTCGAAGGCCAAGATTTACTTTCGCTCGCTGAGTTAGCAGAGTCAGTTTAATTTTATTTGACAGAGAATATAAAGTAAATGCGAAGCGCCGGATTTTTGTTATAATAATTCTATAAAAATGTTTACATACAGTCTATGGCACTCCTGAAACGTGAAGAAATATTTGAAAGAAGTTCCATCCAGATTCGACACATAGAATGTTTTATTGCCGGAAGCGGGCAAATAGAGAGATGACCTCCTTGACGTGAAGTGGTTATCTTCGTCTATAGATGTTTGCAACACCGAGGCCAGTGCCAATGCGTTGTCAGTCTTTGGGATGGGTTAGAGGGGATAGGATAAAATGTACGGGATAGGAGGGATCAAATAGAGGGTATGCAATAGAGAGGATGCGAATACCGGGTATGGGATAAAGGGTATTAGGATAGAAGGTATAAATTAGAGGAGGTAGGATAGAGGGGATGGGATAGGGCAGTTAGAGTGAGCCGCCGGAACTTTCATACTCTGAGATAGTTCTGTTCAAAATAAATGTGTAATTCTGTTCAAAAGATATTGTACATGCAGAGTTAGTATAAATATGATGAATAGATGCTCATTTTCTTTCAAAGTGTGATATGTGACGAAGCAACGAATGTCCACATGCTACGTCCGTTTGTGGTTCCGGATAACGAGGCTAATTGGAGTGGCGTGAGAGCGGCTTTGCTAACAATATAACTGAACATTCCGGAACACTGTGGCATATGGACGAAGTGTCTGCAAGGACAATTATAGCCATTCAACGTGATTACTTTGGCTGAATATGTTATTTTAATCCATCGGACTTTTATTAATATCTTCATATTGTGTGATGAGAGCATATGTGGCATTCATTCTATTACAATTCAACGAAATTTAATTCATGAGCAAATAATTTTTGAGAAAAATGTCATTACTCCTCATTATGATGATGGCGACCACTTATGATTTTCGGTCATTTTAGTGTATGAAGTGCAAGTTCATCCTTCTTAATCTACATAGACAGATGTAAGCCCGGACAGATGTGACGAAATTATAAAATTTTCAGTATAAGAATTTAGGGACCGGACCATAAAAATATGTTGTATGGACGTATTAAATTATTATAAAATGATCAATTTGTGATCAGGTAGAAGTGGAGGTACACTGGTACACACAGGTATACTGGTACCTCTTTTACTTCTTCCTACTCGATGGGAGTCTAAATATAAACGATTATAAATAAAACATTACGTACCTTAAGCACTCTCACAACGTCTTGAGGGAATTGCATAAGTGCGGTACTCGTGACCCTCCTATAGATCCTGTCGACGAAAATCCCCGCACGTATCGCGTGCGCCACCGACCGGAACTTCGGCTTCTCGTCGGACTTCCGTTTCGCTGTCGCCAACTGCCTCGTAAATGTCGACGCCAGCCACTCCCTAACTTCTGGAGGCACTGCATCCGGCTGGACTTCTGACAACTCGTCATCTTCGTCTGCCAATCGCCTGCGTATAACACCACTGTATATTAGAACGATCGATGCTAATACAGTATCGTATAAGCTTCGCGTCGCTGAAAGCTTCATCTCTAACATCGTCCAGAGAAAATAAAATATGCACTCGAAGCCTTTTGATCCTCAAGGTTCCATAGAAAGCGAAGCTATTAATATCGTCCCCATAATTAATGCTGAGATCATTAACCGATCCGTTTCAAATTTCGTATGTTATCATATCATTAAAATCCATTACTGTCATTATCGGCTCGAATGCCTTTGATGGCTCGAGTTGAGCAATTATCTTCGCTTCTATATCATTTATTGATAAGGAATTATGAATTTATATCATAATCGAAAAGAATTTGAAAGTTAAAATTGTTACCTTGTTGTCCTAATATACAAAGGATTGCTTGTTAAATATTGTTTATGAAGTATCTTTATAAACATATTTAGTAACTAAACATATCTATTTTAATGCCATAATTTAGTCTATTTATTAAGGTAAATATTCATTATAATCTAGCTCTAGTCTATATTGATAACATAGAATACAATGTGATTGATTAAAAGTTTTAAAATAACTAAACTAAGGGTTAGATTCAATACAAATTCAACTTTCACTATGTTAGATTTGCAATGCATACATTCATTATTTAGTTGTTAGTACTAAAACTCACTTGTACCTATCTCTTGATGCATGATTTAAAATACAGCTATTTTATAATTCCTTAAATTTAAGGGTAAAATCGTTGCAGTGAGATGTGTTATAAATGTTAGAATATCAAAAAAACGTGTTAATCCTGAAAATTAGATGTTATTAGATGTTGGTATATTTTAAAGTGAGAAGGATATAGAGTAAAACAATCATTACATGCCTGTAGGTATGCTATGCTGGATGTCGAGTAACCTAATACATGCATCATGCACGGCCCTATTCCTGTTACATTGCTTTCCACTGAAACTGAAGCAGCAAAATAACCGCTTTTAAGCTTCTTAACGAAGCGAATAGATTTTTGCTCTTGGAAATTTAAATTTGAATTACGTTGTCTATTCCGAATTCAAAATTCGGTTGGAATAAATTACCTGTCGCTAGCTGTGGCAAGCAGTTTGACCCCTATTGAATTAGTATCCCATTCTTCTAGCTTGCAATACATCAATATGTAAATTTATATCTATAGGTACAAATATATAAATGTGAAAGTTTGCTTAATTTTTTAAATTTTATTTTCACTGTAATATTCCAAATATGGTATCAACATCAAAATATTTTACGTATAACAGGTTTAAATACGAGAAACTTTTTGCCCTGGAAAACGGGATACAAGCTATATGGAAACTTCTAGTACTTATAGAGTTTTTGATTTTATATTTTTTTTCTTTTTTACAGTCTTGGTTATGGAATAAACTTATGATATTTTATCAACTTACGATATGTTTTCCCATAAAATTTAATATAGATTTAACTTACTGCACTAGTGTCAGAGCACGATAAAATCTGCTTGGACATAATACATGTACTCAAAAACCTAAAATGTTGAATATAACACAAAATAATATTTTAAATCGTTCTTTTATCCCCCAAGATTAATATGCAAAATGCTCAGACAAAAATCTAGATACAAGTTTATTATTAAATTTTTGTACAGATTGATGTATTTTCATAAGCGCACACTTAAGCTGTCTGGAAACTTCAAATACAACGCAAAATTCTTCACATTATCAAAGAGTATTAAACCTCAAAGTATTCCTTTATAATGTTTTCTAAAAATGTATGGAAAACATTCTCAGAACACACACACCACCTAACAATATAACTTATTACGTTTATTCAAGAGATAATTGAAATTCTAATATTTTTTTTTACTGTAAGTAGGTACACTTAGAATTACATGGCTAAATAAATAAGGTTTCATTCAAGGCTTATTATTGAAATATATCTTATTATATAATAACTAGCTAACCCGGCAAACGTTGTTCTGCCATAAAAATAAACATAACACCATAGGAGGGTGAAAAATAATTTACGACCTATTCCTCATACCTATCAAATATATTAAAAAAATTCATTAAAATCGGTTAAGCCGTTTCGGAGGAGCTCTGTCACAAACATCGTGACACGAAATTTTTATATATTAAATTTTACTATTCCAGTATTGAAGTTTATAAACCAAGAGAACAGTTACAGTGTACACTAAAATAAAATTTTATATCTTACATAAAATTTCGCTTGCTTCCTAGATGACTTAGCAGATAAAGAGATGGTTTAGCTGGAGATAAAATATCTTCACATGTTAGAAATTTGGCATATATGTAACTTTAATTTAATAAATTTTTATTAACCTCCTCATATAGAAACGTATATTATACAAGTTGTACATATGCACTAATATAGCGTTGACGCCTTTCAATTTTATTTCAACATGTAGTTCGTGGAATTAAAAGCTTTGCACAATGGAAAGCAATATAGCACATGTTACAGTTCATAACGACTATATAAGCGGGGTTTTCGAGGGTGCTTGAAGTTTGTTAGGGGCGTTTTCTTCCCATCACCTTAGATGAAACAAGAATTTCTAATAATGTTTCTATAAACTCCATTCATAATTTTATTTATGGAGAAACATGTCTCAAATGATACAAAGAACAAGTGCATATCTGATGTTTAGTTAAAGATTCCATGAGATCATCGAGTGAGCTACACATTTTTATTGATTCATGATCTCGGGTGATTTACTTAATCACTGGGTTTCTTTTTTTGCCAAATGATAATATATAAGCTGATGAGAATCATGTTCTTCATTCATTAGACGCTTCGTCTTGTTGCATCCAAGTAGTGATGGAAGTATAATATTTGGTAACATCGACACACCTAAACACCAGGGTTGGGGCCGACTGCTGACGCGCCACTGCAGGTCTAAAATAAAACACGATGTCATTGGGATAGAGTCAGGGAAGAATTTTGAGGGCCGGCAAAAACATTGACTGTTTGTTTATTCAAATGACCGGTTGTAATCATCAGAAATCAAAATAAATTAAGAAAGAGTTCTGACCTTTCATTGGAACTATTGAAAATGACGATGACAACAACCGGGCAATAATATCAGCACATAATCAGTACAAGAAAAGAATAGTAACTTTATATATGGAAAGTATTATATACGTTAAATATAAACTACATACATGTTAAATAAACACCTTGGGGAAAACAACTATTTAATAGATGTGATTAAAGATAATTGAAAAAGCAACGTAGCAGCTATAAATTAAGAATGTGTAGGTACTAAGACTAAACAGACAATTTAATAGTAAAATTTAAAAAACAAAGGACGAGACCACAGAAATGTTTTACAAAAGAAAATTGTTTTTGTAAAAGGTTAAGCTTGATGGGATCGCTAATAGGGGTCGCCCAGAAGAATTAAAATACATGCCTAAGGAGAAAAACAGACGGAAGGTGGAAGTAAAGAAACGACAAAGACGTGTCACTTGGGAATTAAGACGGCACACGGGGCTAAATTCCGTTTCTAATCTAAACGGAGATTATTTACACTATTTACTACTGAAAAACAAGGAACAAAGTTCTTATTTGCTGGACATGTTGGGTACATAATATAATTTTATTGATCGTGAATTAGATAAATTAATCACTGCTAATAAAATATACAACTTTGCCCCTTCGTTTTCCAATGGTTAAATATAAGGTTACATAAAACAGTAAACCTAATAAAACCTTAGAAATCAGTCTTGGTATATTCAAGACTTAAAGCAAATTAATTTGGGTATAGACGTACTAAACTAACAAGAGGATAGGAAAGACAGTTTGTGATGTTGATTGAAGCTTCAAAAGAACAGAAAGACCTAATCGCACAGATCGGACAGAAGGGAGGCGCGACTACTTGGCCATTGTCGGCGTTGTTGTAACGGTATTAACTTTGCTTCGTTCGGTTTTTCTACTGAACATCGCGCCCAGCACGGCGTGCGTAGACGTCGCATGTGCAGGGTGCTCTGCGGCGCTCTCGGTTGCTCGGCCGCTCGCCTATCCCTGCGTTAGACATAATAACTGGCGACGCGACGGCAACGCCAACAATCAGCTAGTGTATAACACCCTTAATTCTTATTAGTGCTCCAGCCACTTTAATACCACAACCAATAGCTTTCAAACTTGTAATTATGGCAAAAACATGTCGCGACATCACCGCCAACAACCAGCTAGTGTATATAACACATCATTAATTCTTATTAATGCTCCAGTCATTTTAATATCACCATCAATAGCTTTCATACTTGTAATCATGGCAAAAACTTGTCATAAATTATTTCGATGACGTAAAAACCTAATTGCTTAGAATGTCGGAGCATTGAATATATGAAATGAAAATGTACGAGAGTTTATTAATGAAAAACAAGCTCTCAACGGTTTCAAAGTTAATTTAGTTTGAATTGTAGATTTATACGGTTTCCTTACCATCGACCCCTATAGAGATGAAGAAGTCGTACAAAGTAAATTCATTATTGAGAAATGTGTAAGGTTTAAAAGTAACTTATATGCAAGAGAAAATACCCGCAGGTATCTAATTGAAGAATTTGACGTTTCTCAAAACATAGAAAACTGTTCTCTAATATCAAGTTTCTACATCTTGCTATCCATTCATATTAGACCAGTGCTAATCCCTTTGAAAATGGTAAAAACCATTCCCCATTTCTCTATCAAATACCTTTTGATGAGCTAAAATTTATGTAGATAGCCTATTTATTGCTATTTTAAGATAACTTATATACCTGAGTGACCTACGGAAAATTTTAGCCCCTCAAAAGGTTAATTTCATAGAGAAGTGGAGGGTTTGGGACTTACTACCTGTTATTTATTTGCATTTTCTGAGAACATTTACCATAGTAATGTATATTTTTGATCAGAAAGTAGAGATCTCAAAGAACAAAAGGCCCACCGACTTTTTTCATTTTTAATATTTTGACGCGAGAATTAACGATTGAAAATTGGGGTGGTTTTGTCGATATTAAGTCAAAATAAGGTGAAAAAAAGTATTACCGTGTGTTTGGGACATAAAAAGGTAAGTTTCACTAAATTTCGTGAAAAAAAAGTATATTTTTGTAAAAGATAAAAATAAAAAACCAAAAACTTGGTTTTTTGAAATTTTCACATAAATTTTGAGGTTATGTGAAAGAAGTGAAAATACAAAATTTGTAGATCTTTTTATTACCTACAACTTTGATATTTAACTTTTTTCCATAGGACTTGTACTTTAGCTGGAAATCGAGATATACTGTTCTTCATCCTTAAAACTCACCCCCCCCTTCTAGTTCCTTCGTAAATTATTTTTCCTTCCATTTTTGTTATATTCCTTTTCCAATGAGTTTCTTCTTACTAAAATTCTTTTTTATTTCAAAAATGATCTACCCTGGTCTATATTCATTACCACTGGTTAAAATTTGAATCAAAGTCTATACAAGTATGTGAATTTTTAACCAACGGTAAGGTAGAAAAATTAACTGATTAAGATATAAAAACTCGGAATAAAACTCGATCAAGAACTTTATAATCTCCTTTTATACTGAAAACTTTATTATTATTTTGACGACAATAATAAATACTCTACAGTTATGGCAAAAACCAAACGGGCTTTTTAGTATTTACATCGCAAAGTTTTACAACTGTTGCCACTTTCATAACAGTCTCCTTTCAACGCACGGTTTTATAGAATAATGTTAGATGCCATTAAATGCATTTTATGATGTGAAAATAAAACGTTTTATTCAATCCTACGATAACAGGAACGGAGAAAGAATACAATTTCCTGCAGCCGTGCAGCCTGCCGTAGAGGTGACAATACAACCTACAGCCAGGTGGCAGGGTATTTGCCCGTCTAGAGTATGCCATCATAGTTGTGTTACGGCATTAGTGGTCCATAATATTAGCCCATACCGTAACCGGCAAAATCGGCAACATTGTAAATGTAGCCAGGCAATTGGAAGTCTGTTACAAAGTAAATTGAACCATGTAAATCATTCTGCAATGCTTGCAACTGTACTGGACAATATTGTAGTTGTAGTTATTTAGCTCCTGGAAGTTAATATTTTTGATAATAACAAGCAAATAGCCCGAAGGAAAATGGTCACTGTCACTTAAGAATATTTGTACGTTGCCAAATATATTGCCGACTTTGAAGAAATGTTATGATATCCTTTTGAAATAACTATAGTTCCTAGCTCAACTGGAATAAGGTTTTTCAGTTGAGCTAAGGATCTTTCAAATTAATATGTAAGACTGTTTATCATCTTATAAAAATCTTACAGCTGGTGATTATAAGGCCCGGGCTTCGCTGTAAGTTAGAGGAATGGCCCACCTAGACAAATGGCATTAGCGCTAAACGAATAGAATAGAAAATGTATGGGAATGACATATCGTTACGCTTAGTAATGTGTTATTCCCTTACATTTTCATTCTATTCGTTTAGCGCTAATGCCACTTACTAGGAAGTCTGATGATATATCCACACGTTTGTCACGGCGGATAGGCCGGTTTCATATCTCGATAACCCTGATGCACAGTTGTCCACCTTTTTTCACAGAGAGCACATAATAATTGTAACAATGTGTACATTAGTGCAGAGAAAGCGCCTATGCAGTAAATATTTCCCGATTGGATGGATACGATTCGTAATCCACGTCAATGAAAACTGCGCGTTCAATTATGCGAATATTACTAGTTTAGAATAAAGCGCCACGTGCAGCGCACGCTTATCCACTGCCTGCTTCTCACTCGAGTTCTACAAACTGCACATAGAAAGCATTTACTTTTAGAGTAAACTGCTACCACGAATTTTACGACTTAAGACAATATAGAACTAATATAAAGTTAATAGAATACCATAATAATTTAACAGAATTTATTGTGAAGCTCGTAAATAAATTATTCGAAGCCGCTATTCACTTCGTTCAAATGGTGGATGGAATTTAATTTATAATGGCGGAAAATCAACGTTATCCTTTTGAGGTAGAATTTTAAATAAGTTTCGAGAAAGGAGTGTTTATTTTTTCATTAGAGCTTTTCACGTTATTTACTCATTAATATGAGTATATATCTATCTTATGCCAAGTAACTTCAATTCTCTCTTTTGTTTCACTATATCCCAATTATTTGGGGTCGGCACAATATGTCTTTTCCTTCCACACTACTCTACTCTGACATACATCTTCTGTCACACCACATATCATGATATCATCCTTCACAGAATCCATCCATTGTTTTTCTGGTATACCTCTACATTTGTACCCATCTATCTTGTAGTTTAACATTCTTTTTGTCGCGTGACTTTTATCCCTCCTCATTATATGCCCATACCAACTTAATCTTCTTCCTCTCAATTTTGCAGTCACGGGTGCAACTTTCAAAGATCCCCTTAAGTACTAATTTCTCACTTATCCATTCTTGTAACACCACACATCCATCTCAACATTCTGATCTCAGCTGAGTGGAGGCATTTGTGGTTTATCACTTTAGTGGCCCAACATTCCGACTCATACAGCATGACTGGTCGTATGATAGATTTATATATTATACGCCAAGTAACTCCAATTATTGGGATAAAAATGTATGATGTATTAACTATCAAAAGTATACAGGTCGAAACTAGTCTTTGTTTTCAACAAATTATTAAAAATTCATTCAAATATTTTTACTTTCATATCTCTAGCGTTAGTAGTTCCCAATATTTCTATTTATGATATACAAACACCAGAGTGAGACCATAAGATTTTATTTTTATTTATAGGTATTGAAACTCTAAAGATGTTAATTGATGCGATTTTAAAGTCTCGTAATGAGAATATGCCAAGCTGCGGGTATATTATCCGTCCCCCTATAGTGGTATGCCCGAGCCCAGCAGTGGGACGTTTATGGGCTATTATTATAATGATATTCGTGGCTACGGAAAAACTCCATTTTTTAAGAGCGAAGTGAGAAAATCACATGTTTTTGTTATAACATGAAAATTAAAAGGCACGAAAAAATTCCAAGATTGTATTAAGATTTTTTTAAGCACTTAAACAACCACTCTTCCGGAACTCAGTTTTAATGACTCCTTGGATTTGTGTAACATCTCATTACAAACCTGAAACTTTCCAGAATAAAAGTGTGGAAGTTTAAAACATTTTTGCCCACGGGAATATAAATCATCCACGCCAAATTACGAGGCGAACTGTCCCTGAGTTTTTTTAAGGGCATACCGTTTATTTACACGAACGTTCTAGCTGTCTAATTAACCTGCTCTTCTATTTGTATTGTACGTTTGAGGTACCTACTACCTCAATTTACTTATACTTCAGACCAACTTCTTAAAATAGCTTTGAGTTGATGTAGAAAGAAAGAAAAGTATCTAGTGACAAAAAATAATGCACAAAAAAAAAAACAATAAATGCAATTGTTTCTTGAAAGATACTAGTGTAGTTATGTTTTTTTTTAATTATATGTTATACTAGGAAAGGCCCGCGGTTTCATCCACGCTGGACTTGAAATTCTCGGGACATTAGTATCGCTGCATTTGAAAAAAGAATGTAAGCTAGCTAGGCATTTTAGTGGAAACCGTGTCGAAATAAGCTAATTTTTATGCATCCGAACAACTTCAAACCGCCCCCGGGAAATTTCCCGCAGGTATCCCGAGATAAAAAATATCACATATTTAATTACGTTAAATTTGCAATCGATCAGTAAAAAAATGATAAGGGAATTCGAATTTTATTTGTAATCTGACCATTTTAAATCACTCCCAGAAAAATTCCCGCGGGATTACCAGGATAAAAAGAAGCGCAGATTTTAAGTCTAAGAATTTTCTGTCGATCTGCGAAAACCGCATGGCCCCTGGTCTAAAGTTTGCCGCTATAACAACCTTGAGTTGTGGTCCGGCACTGGGGGCCAGGTTCCAGTGTCCCTTTAGAGAGAGGCAGCACATTGGTAGCTCCTTTGTTGTTACAAGTGTCCATAGGCGACGGTAACAGCTTTCCACCAGGCCAACAATAATAAAAAAATTATTAGAACCAGAAAAGAAGAATAAAAGACATTGACAATACTAACACACAAAGGATTCCGTTCACGTCGAAATTCCTACAGAACCTTCAAACAGGTTATACCTATAAAGGTTATCCTCCCAAGGCTACCATTTTCATTTCCACAGTTGCATGTACAACCGCTTGTTTAATATAAAGGACAAATTATAAGCTCTTTTTTAGACTTGAAGTTTAATTTAAAAAATACTGGGACATTTGAATTCTACATTTACGGTATAACCCCAAGTTACGCTTATATGGGTGATATACAGCAGACCACTCGAGGGCCGAACCCAGACATCTAGACCATAGTAAATAACGGAAACTTCGTTTACGAAATTTACCATGCCAGAAATCAAACCCGGAGCCACTGCGTTCCAGTGAGCTCGGACGGCTACGACTTAGCCCGTTCTACCACAGAGACAGTTTTGTTTTTTTCTTATTAATTGCATGAATTCAGCAGACAGACAGACGGCCCACTGGATGGAAAGCGGTTACCATCGCCTATGGACATTTGCATCACCAAAGGTCTTATGACTCGTAAACATGTAAAATATTTTGACACTAATTTATATATCACACTATTTGCATACCTCGGACTTTAATTCTAACTAGTGGTCGCCTGTGGTCGAAATTCGCTCATAATAATCAATGTCAAAGACTATACATCTATAATCACAGATTTCGCCAGGGCTACACGGTCAATTTGACATGAACAATAAACAAAAGAGTGTATATGCGTGTGTGTGTCAAATACATGGTAGTCTGTGTAATGTTTTTTTTATTTATTTATTGATTTAATGTATTTTTTATGTATAATTTAAAAAAATATATTTGCAGTCGTCGCTTCTTCTCTATATAAACAATAAGTGTGCGAAATTTCATACTCCTCTGTCCCCGTAATTTACGTAAAAAGGGGTACAAAGTTTTTGCTTCACGTATTTAATATACGACTATAGATAACAACTCGTGTGTTACGAAGTACGTACGGCTTTTAATACGAGACCTTAACAAAGGTCTTAATCGCGTCGGATAAATTGTTTTTTTAAAAGACTTAAGCCTCAGGAGGATAAACCGTACTAAAAACCAAAAATATTTTTTAAATATCCTTCAGAGCAGGGATCTAGCGTTAAAAGGGCTGTGAATATCAGCACAAAAGAATTTTTTTATCTATTTAAAACATAGGTTTCTTTGCCGTTCCCATTTTAGAAAGCTTTCGAGCTAAGTGAATACTTCTCAGGCCATTTTAATACCTTCAAACAAATACTTTCAGGTAAGCCCTGAAAGGATATGATTATATTAAAAGATTTCTCAGTAAAATGAATATCTCTCGTTCATTCTATTCAAAGAGTTCATCTGTCTGTTCCCACGAATAATGCGTGTGACAAACCAATTTGATATTTCGACGGAATTTTGAGAAGTACATTTATCATACTTTTGTAGGCATTTTGGAAAAATACGAAACATAGAAGTCTGTCTTTGTATTATGTAGTAATTTTTTTCAGAAACTACTGGCGTCTAAATGGTAGGAATTTGTAATTTATCCGTGCAGGAACGGAGAAAGAATACAATTCCCTGCGGCCGGGCGGCCTGTCGTAAGAGGCGACTTAACAACCCACAGCCAGGTGGTAGGGCATTTGCCCGACTGGATGGCTACCACCCCTGGTCTAAAGTATGTCGCCATAACAACCTTGAGTTGTATTCCGGCATTAGTGACCAGGTTCCAGTCTCCCTTAAGAGAGCAGCAGCGCATTTGTAGCAACTTTGGTGTTGCAAATGTCCATAGGCGATGCTAACCGCTTTCCATCAAGTGGGCCGTCTGCCTGTCTGCTGATCTCCTGCAATAAAAAAAAAAATAATTAAATGCCACTACCGATGCTAGTAGTGAGATCACGAATAAATAACGATTAGATGGAAACCACACATGTAAATAATTTTAAAATAAATTGTGTGTGTGTCTGTGTGTGTAGTTCACACGCGGTAGGAGTGAAACTTCAGACAATATACTCACAGATAATTTTTCCGTAACTTTTATTAATATAAATGTAATTCCTTGACTTCGTCTGCGTGGAATAGTTAAAAGAAGTAACATAAAAAACCCTTTCGATTTTACAATCTTCATTGGTGCTTCGCTCCTATTGGTCTAAGCGTGATGATATATAGCCTAATTGTTTTTAATGTATAAATTGTTTTATTGTTTGATGATGATACCGGCAATATCAATACTTAATTAGGTGCGTAAGTAAGTAATAAACTGTTTAAGTAATTAAAGTTTTTTTAACGATCCCACGGGAACTCTTTAATTTTTAGGGATCAAGTGTATCCTATATTATGTTGACCAGGGATATAAGCTACAACCATACAAAATTTCATTTAAATCGGTCCAGTCATTTCAGAGATTAGCCGGTACAACAGACAGATAGACAAAAATTAAAAAAAAAATCAAAATTAGTTCTATTTCACTTCTTACAACCCCTTGACTCGGTTTTTAGCATTTTTTTCATTGTACAGAAATTTGACCTCTACAATTTTATTATATGTATAGATTTATATATATAATTTTTTTATTTTTACTTACGCAAATACTGGAAAAGCCTGGAAGATATATGAAACACGTACGTACGTGCTTATATTTTTCGAGAGTTGCACTCGAATTCCTTGGGATCCACTCATCAGACCCTGACTTGGTGACATTGGGATCACCTCAAAGGAAATTTTTTTTGGAAAAACAATTTGAAAGTGGACCCATCCATAATTGATAGAGAAATCGCAGTAACATTAAAAAAAACAGTGGAATTGAGAACCAGTTAACAAGAGGAATTGTGAATTTGTAAACATTCACTAATAGATGGCGGTGTTCAATCTTGTTTCACGGTATGGTTTAGATAAGACTTTAGTATTAGTACTGCTTCATATTATTTTTCTTTAGACCGATTTTGATGAATTTTTTATTGTTTTTGGAAAGCCGTTATAAATGAACAATCTATTTATTACGGTTATTAATTTAAATTAATAGTAATCCACATGAGACTCAGTATATAATAGGTATATAATACATACATAACTTCACGCCAGTTCCCTTGCGGGGTAGGCACGAGCAACAGGTATATAATATATATATATATATATATATATATATATATATATATATATATATATATATATATATGTGTATATATTTTTTTTCGGTGGTGAGGGGTAACAGAAAAAGGGGATAGTTTTTGGGATTAAATATATCTGTCTCTCAGTTTGTTATGCTTTTATGGAAAAACTATTGGACTAATTTGGCTGAAATTCTGTATGTAATTTTAATACCGAGGGTGGACAAAGAATACTTTTTATCCAAGATAATGGGATAGATTTATTTAAAGGTTATCCTAGAAAGTGGAATAGCTTTTGGTTTTTTGTGATTTGCCATTTTTGTTATTTTGGTCATTTTGGATATTTTGCACATTTTAGTCATTTTGAACATTTTGGACAGTTTGAAGACTGGGCAGTGGAGATTTTGGTTATTTTGGTCATTTTGTATTTTTTGTAATATCTGTCATTTTGGTAATTCTGGTTATTTTGGACATGTTGGCCATTTTGAACATTTTGGACATTTTTGGTGGTTTGGACATTTTTGTCATTTTGGTTATTTGGTCATTTTGGATATTTTGGACATTTTGGTAATTTTGGTAATTTTTATCATTTGTGTAGTTTATATAGTTTACAGATAGATAGACGGGTATAGATAATTAAAACTAGAACTTGTTAAAATAGGTGATGAAAGTTTGTATGGGAGACCAATCATTTCTCATGTTTATGGGTAATTTTCAAATATTTGCCGATTTCACCTGCCAGTTTTTTTTTTTTGTGGTTACTTTGTTTTCCGGTTTAGGGCAACGTAATTCTTAAGGACAGTTAAAAGTACATTAGCTGCTTCAAGGCAAATCTTTTTAACACTTATTTTAAAGAAAGATGGAACTCGATTTTAAGTTTGTAAGTTCATATTCTAATTAACCTGCGTGTCCAAAGCACAAGTGTTTGAGAATTATATACATGGAATATTTATACATTAGAGATAAACAAAAGGCAGTGAAACACTTGATTAATGAAAGTCCAGGCTACAATCTCTATAAACATATGACTTCTAAATCGAGAAAGTGGAAAAGCAAAAGAGGAAACATTTTTGTAAGCAATAATTTCTACACCACCTGTCACCTTAAATATTTTCGATTGGTAGCAACACTAAATCCAGCACCGAGTACATAGCCCTCCCATGACGTCGCCTCAGTAGTCTGCTAACAGCGGAAGTGGTGAGATGTGTGCAAGTGTATTTACTGTGACTAAAAATATTCATCAAGTTGTCGCCGCGTGTATTTGTAACCGTATGTTCTATTTTTTCTGCCTACAATAACTTTAACGTTTATTAAACAGTTCTGGTTAAAGATTCACCTGATGTAGTACATGAGGTCAGCTTTGGAGTGGAGTAGATATAACCTAGCTGAATCAAACATTTGTACATATCCATCGCCATAACGGTCATTTTCTCATTATCCCGTTTCTAAATAACCTGTCAGTGCCATACAGGTGAATGAGATGTGATCGAGTGAATGAGATCGCTTTAGCCAGACACAGTATATTGATAGTGTTGATCGAACTTAGCCTTTTATTAAGCCTTGTAAATAATACTCTAGACTCATATTTAACACCTCATAACTGTATGAGACCCTTTTAAAACTTTATACTTAAATTGAAGACTAATTTTATTAATTACTTTAAATCTTTAGAAGATGTCTGTGTTTTTGCTTGTAGGTCAATAATGGGTCGACCGAATTCTGTTTCTACGACTACCGAGGAAAGAAAAAGACGAAAAAGGGAACTAGAACGAAAGAGATATCAAAAAATTAAGGGAAATTCAGTATTATACGCTCAGTATCAGCTAAAAAATAAAGCTAAATATGAGAAAAGGAAGGCACAGAAAAAGGTGATTTCTATCAAAGATATGACACCTAGAGCCAGAAAAGCGCAAAGAAAAAAATGGCGTGAGGCCTTCAATGCATATTATAAAAGAAAGAAAGATGCAAAAGCTGATGCAGTAAGATTTATGGAGTCATATAGCCCTCCAGATAGTGAGGCTGAAGAAAATAACGAGCTACAACGTACTACAGAAACGAATGTGGCAAATAGGAATTCTCCTTCTCCTTCAATTCTCGACTCTCCTTCAATTTTATACATTTCGAAGGGTAATAAAGAAAATACTAACCCAAATTCAAGAATCACGAGATCACAAAACAGTCCACTTTCTGATTGTAGATCACACTCACAGGTCTCAGAAACATCTTCAGTTTCCAGCAGAGCTATTTCACCTTCTCGATTAATCAGAAAATTAAGATACAAAAAGGATAAAGAAATTAAAGTACTTACAAAACAGTTGGAAGGAATTAAAAAATTAAATGAAGCTTATCGGAAGAAAATAAAAACATTAACAGAAGAAAAAAAAGAAAACAGTATGGATATTATGAATGATAACTTACTGCATTCATATACAGCTCTGAAAACCCACAAAGCTAAACAAGAATTTTCAAGAAACCTTCGAGTAAATATAAAAACTACATTAAAGGACAAAGGGCGTTTAGGAAAACTGACAAACATTTTCAGAAGGAGGGTAAGTGAGCAGAAAGGATCAAAAGTTAAAAAAATAAGACAGGACATTAAAAAATTCCTTGAAGAAGATGAGAATAGCTCTGTAACTGCTGGTAAAAAAGAGACTGTAAAGAAGGCCGGGGTAATAAAACAGATACGCTATATGACTGACTCCTTGTACCACTTGCACAGAAAATTTTTGACAAAAGTCGATTACAAATTGAGCTTTTCAACTTTTAGCAGATTTAGACCATTTTGGATTCGTTTTTCATCGCAAAAACCCAAAGAGACGTGCCTTTGCATTACCCACGAAAACTTTGGACTGTTAGTCGAAGCGATGCATAAATACCACATAATTCCCCACAAAAATGCGACTGACGTGCTCATAGACATTTGCTGCGACCCTTTTAGTTCTCAATGTTTACTGAGGATATGCAAAGATTGTAAGCCAAAAAATATATCAAACTATCAAGAATTCGATAATTCTGATGATTTTTCCTATTGGTCTTGGGCTTCAAAACTAGAACAAATTGTACAAAACGGACAAGAAAAGATTATCAGAGTAGTGAAAAAAGAGAAAATAGTGACCCGGCCAAGAGATGCAATTCACGTTTTTGAAAAACACCTAGAGAACTTTTCCAAACATTGTGGTAGAGTGACAGCTCAGCATAATGCTATAAAGACATTAAAAGATTATTTGCAACCCGAAGAGGCCATCATTCATGTTGACTTTTCAGAAAATTATAAATGTCAGTATGCTAAAGAGATTCAGGCAGTACATTTTGGAGGAAGTCGAAAGCAAGTGACTTTGCATACGAGTTTATTGTATTTCTATAACAGTGATTACACCAGAACAACACAATGTTTTGCCACAATAAGTCAGAATTTAAGACATGACGCTGTTGCTGTTTGGGCTCATTTGGACCCTATCCTTGAATATCTCGAACAAAAGGCACCCCAAATTACTACCCTTCACTTTGTGTCTGATTCTGCCACAAGTCAATATAGAAATTACAAGACATTTTTTGTTATCGGCGCCTTGAAATGGCAATATCCCAGACTGGTCTCTTTAACGTGGAACTACACTGAGTCAGGCCATGGCAAGGGGGCACCCGACGGTGTGGGTGGGACTTTAAAGCGCACTGCTGATGCGATTGTTGCCCGTGGCCACGATATACCTGATTTCGATGCTTTTGTAGAAGCACTGAAAACTAATACGAAGAATATAAAAATTGAAATAGTATCCGATTACGATATTATAGCAAAGGATATACTGTTACCTACCGATCTACGTGCTTTTAAAGGGACCCAACAAGTCCACCAAGTTATTTGGAATGACAGCGATAAGTATCAGATGACAATGCGAAACCTAAGTTGTGTTGAAAAGGCTTGTATCATTCGACCTCGCTGCTGTAGTCACGTCAAGTATCTCGGCACGCACGTTCTTAGATCAGAGATATTGTCAAATCCTTCCATCCCAGACCACGAGATTGAGAATCCCAATCTATCAAATATTACTTCTCCAGTGGTTGCTTTAAAGAGATCTTACGCATTTTGTGCTATGAGTGAAGCAGATCTCCCGGAAGAACTTAGGTCTGAGATTGCAATTGCGTCTGCGTGCGATGTGAGGTCTGAATGCACTGATTTAAATTTATCAGAGGAAATAGTTCTTCATAATTTGACTTCAATGGATTCCTTTAATTTACCAGAGGCTAACAAAGAAATTGATATTTCAAGAGATGTTGAAGTTCTTGATGTTCCTCTTCAGACTGTAATAAGATCGGCACTTGAAGAACCTCTCATTCAACAGCATTCCTCGGACTTGACTGGACTGGTCATCACTGCTAACTCTCCTGTAACTAAAAAATCTGCTCATGACGTACCTCTCTTTCAGCTATCATCCTCAGATATGGCTGTTTCGCTTACTTCTGTTCGTCGTCCTGGCGTTGATTCTTCCATGCCTGCAGAAAATTCTGTCACCTGTTTGAAATCTTCATGTTTGTCTATTGTCAAACCTTCCACATCCAAATATGTCAGCCCAGATATCATTCATTCACATCTGAGAGCAGAATTGTCAAAAACTAATAGCAAAGGGAGAAAGAAAGGAAAGATTTTAATTCATAAACTTAAAACAAATAAAAAAATGAAAGAAACTCGTGAAATAATAGAAAGAAAAAGGAATAAGTCGGCTTCTATAGTACAAAAATACAGCCAAGGCACAAGTAGAAGGAAACCAAAAACAAAAAACCGAAGAAAAACTCGCGAAGAAATAAGTTCTGATGAAGAAATGACTTTGGGTCCATTACCTGAGTCAGATTTGTATAATAGAAAAGATGAAACAATAGAAAAAAGTGAACTTGAAGAAAACGATGACGGCATTGACGCCGACGAAGATAATGTCCATGAAGGTGATTGGGTGGTGGTGAAGTTTATTTCACAGAAAAATGTGGTACACCGTTATGTGGGTCAAGTGGTTAATGAGTCTTTAGCCAGCCTTGATGTAAAATTTGCCAAGAAAATAAATGAGAGAAAATTTAAATGGCCAGAGAAAACAGATATAAGTGTGATTGGAAAATATCAAGTGATTAAAAAACTTCCTCCACCTTATTTTAAACCTTCCTATAAAAGGATTGGAGCATTTGAATTTCCAAAGTCGTTAAGACAATTAAAAATAGATATTAGCTAGAATTAACTCTTACTTTGATTATTGAGAGCAAGAGAAATGTTGGCCCTGGTTCTTCAAGGGACAACCCTTCTCTTGCGATTTGAATTATAGTAATAATTTTAGAAGTATTTTTACATGAAACTGTTTCTGAGGGAGAACCTGGTTGTAATATTTGTTTTTAATAATTTTATGTTTTTTTTATGAAAGAGATTGTCGAAACTGTTTCAAAGGGAATACCTGTTGTTTTAATTTTATGTTTTGTTATTGCGAAACTAATTGTCGCTTAATGTTTCAGAATATAGCAAAGTTTATTTTCAAATAAGCATGTCTTAACTGTGTAACCTAGATTTGACTGATTAATTATGATTAAAATAAGTTTAGATACTCAAATGCTATTTTTAAGGTTGATTAAATTTCAGATCAGTAGTGTAATCTCTTGTTTTAGGTTAAAATACGATGCTTTCGATTACTAATAATAATAAAAAAATGATTTTAATGTTGTCTCTTTTATAATCTTGCCTGATTTATCATTCACGCAAGGTTTTTCTAATCTAACCAGCCAGTATCTAATTTAACCTGCCAGTTTCTAATTAACCTGGCTCTTACCCACTAAAATACTGGCTGTTGCTTGTTCCCTTGTAGTGAAATGTACTCATTTTCGCATAACAAATTGTATACAATATGATAAAAATTACATCTAAACATTTTTTTTCATTTTGTCAAAAACGGCAATTTTTTGAAAACTACCCTTATAGATATGAATATGAACAAATCATTATCTATAAAAAATGTGTGTTAAGCTTTCACGGAAAAACTACTAGGAGTACCGGATTGGTTTTGCTGTAAATGTAGTTTTAAGACGAAAATAGACATATATACTTTTCATCCCGGATTCATTTCGTTATTTGGAGGAAAATAATAATTGAAATATGTTTTATAACATTATATGATATAATGCACCAGTAAAAAAATTATGTATATGATCAACTAAACAAATTAATTGCTATTGTCTTTCACTATTGTTGATTTCTTTCAAAGTTACTTTCTATAGACATTGTTAAGGGTCAAATCGGGCTTATTATTTTGTGATTATGATGGCACAATGATCTATTGATTGATGACATTGTGCTTTGTGTTGGTAACTGAGTTGATTTTTATTTATTCTTCCTCTCCTGACTTACTTTTTTGTCAGGGTGTTCTTTTCTAGGGTATTTTAGGTGTATTTTTTTAATTATTTGTTATCCTTTTAATTTTCTTTGTTATTTTTTCTTTTTTAATAATTTGTTTATTGTTTCTTATGTTTATATATATAATTCTTCTGTACGTATGTTGACAGTGAACTCCTCCTAAACGGCTGGACCGATTGGAATGAATTTTTTTGTGTGTGTTCAAGTGGATTCCAGGATGGTTTAGATCCACAATTGGACCCGGTAGGTGGCGCTGCAATCGGGTTCGAAATTTTATTTCTTCAGGGCAGAACAATGTCTGCCGGGACAGCTAGTCTATTATATTTTTAAATGATTTGATTGAGCTGGTAGGTCAATTGAGTCGTTGAGCTAGGTACATGTTTACTAACTGAACAAATGAGAAATAAGACTTAAAATGGAATATAGCTCATTTTTATTTCTCGTTCGCGTACTACTCAAGTCTACAAAAAAACCTATGGCTATTTGGCTAGTGGGTGAATGTCTTACTGGTCGACTGATGGTTGTATTGTCCTAAGTTGTAGCATTATCGTAGCAAGACAGTTGGTTGCCTTGAATAAACTAAACTGATCTCGAGTTCTAGTTCAGTAATAAAACTAATAAATTATGAAATTTAGATTTTATTGTAGTAAATACTTTTCAAGGCGCGCAGAGCACTTTATTTTGTTTGTTTGTAATTTTTCGAATAAAATAAATAATTGCAAATCAGTTCACAATCGACGTTGTAATTAATCGCGTAACAAACATACAAAAATAAAAACATACAGCAAAATTAAGAACCTCCTCCTTTTTAATGTCGGTTAAAAACTTCGCTGAAAAGTATTTGCAAATTTTTTAAGTATTGAAATTTCTCTTACAAAATAGGTTCTTGGGGCAGTCTAAAATTTTCATTTGTTTAATATTTGAGGCGTTGAAAAATACAAAAACTAAATTAATGAGCCAGGTATAAATCCCTGCCGGGTGTTACTAAAGTTTAAAAAAAAAGTGTAAAACACGTTAAGATTTTAATTAAAAACTATAATACATACATACATTGCTTCACGCCAGTTCCCTTGCGGGGTAGGCACGAACAACAGAGCGCCATTCAGGCTTGTTCTTACACACCTCACTCGCTTCTTTGACATTCATATCTCTTGTCATGCACGCTCGTCTGTTCTTAAGGCTCCTGACATCACCTTCTGCTAGTATACGATCAATTTGATCATGGAAGGTGTGTCGTCGTAAAAACTATAATATAAATATAAATTCTAATTAAATATGAATATATATATAAAAAAAGATTTCTATGAGTATATTTCTCTATTTCTTAGTTTCGGATTGGGCCATAGGGGCCCATTTAAAAATTCACCTGTATACTTAATATTACTCAAAAAATAATAAGGGCCACTTGACCGTTTTGCTTTGAAGATTGACTTATTGATCTTAAAATCGTATACAATCAGGCTTTACTCCTTGTTCTAGATTATAATACTCTTATTGCACAAAATACTATTTCTAAACAAGATTAAATGCTCCGACATTCCTTTGCAATAATAATGTAATATAAAGCATCACATAAAAAATAATCCTGAATCTTTTACAAAGTGCATTATGTGTAATCACGATTTCATTATTAATTTACTGCCACCTGAAACATAAAATTTGTGAAAGGATTTCTCGGCATCAATATTTTAGATTAGAAAGAAACAAACGACGCTTTCTAAATCATAGCATTAATAAGTTTTAGTAAACTACTGTAATTTGTCAATGGAACCGAACTGAGACATATATTAACCCTATCTAGTTATGCTTAGTAAATTCACATCTCTAACATTTCTGCAAATTACAATACATGCTATATATTAAAAACACAAACGCCACATTCTTGCATGAACTTGTAGGTACTCAATTTCAATCTATATGTTACCCACGACGCAAGGGCCATAATAATATATCTTTTATACAACAAAAGAGTTCGTATAACGTAAAAAATAATAAGAATTAATTTATTTCTAGGGTTTCGTAGTCAAAGGCGTAAAACGTTACTCTTATTACTATGTGGAAAATGTTACTAACTGTGTATAAGCAAACAAATAATTATATTATAATAATACAGTTGTAATTCATATGAATGTCGTAATAATAAACATACGTCTTCTATATGCTGCTATCCGATGATATAGTAAAGTTGTAAAATATAAACAAAGGCTCTCAGGGTCGATTTTTCAATCATCATAGAACAGTTATCAATCGAATAAATTATAACTTGACTGAATTCAAAAGTGAAACAATTCAACTGTTTTGTTCATGCAACTGTAATTTTTATTTTTCCCGTGTTGCGTTTATTTTATAGAATAACTTGTATTTGGTAATTGAAAAATCGGTCCTTAGAGAAATAACCTAAATTCAATGTTTATAAGAGAATGAGATATTGTTAGATAGGTCTTAAAAAGTCTCGATAACTTTGTAACTGCGAGACGATAAATTAAGAAAAAAAATCAAGTTATTCATAACACATTCGAGACGATTTAGATTGAAATATAAGTTCATTGCATCTATCTATCTATCTATTGAGTTTATGTAACTATATTTCTCAATATTCCTTTCACAGTTCATCATAGTATATCATTGGAGACTAAACAATCGAATTTTAGTATACAGAATAAATGATTTAGAAAGCGTAGTTCGTCTTCCACTATACGTTCTAGATCTTAATTGATTAATATTTGCATATAAAATAATACATACTTGGTTTCATCCAGGTAGACAGCTTCGAGCACTTTGGCTGCATATTGTAAGTTCTTTTGTAATGTCTCTGCTGAGATTTCCCCTCTGTTTATTTGTCTTAGGAGATAGCGTAATCTGTGGACAAAGAAGAGAGACAGTTAAATAAGTTGAACAAACAAATAATTTTACCTATAAGTAACTAGTGGCCCGGCGCGGTTTCACCCGCGCTCTGTCCTGCTCCGTGGTATATAGCGTCATGTTATATAGCCTATAACACTCCCTGTTAACGTAGCTTTCCAACAGTATAAGAATTTTTAAAATCGGTTTAGTAGATCCAGAGATTACCCCCTACAACGTCACAAACTCACAAACTTTACCTCTTTATAATATTAGTATAGATAAAACTAGGCTTTAACGGTTTGAATTTTATTCCGACGTTTCGGCCACTTTTGACTAGCAGTGATCACTAGAGTGAAACAAAAATGTCAACTGCCAATGAGTAAAGTTTCTATTTAGCCTACCGCCAATATGTGTATTTTAATTAATTAGTTTTAATTTTTGTCTATGGTTATTATTTAGTTTATGGGAGCCTAATCTAATTTACTACCGCTTCGCAAGATGTTGTGATTTTATTATGTATAATAGTCGCAAAAACTTAAAAATCGAAATGTGTGCTGGGACACAGTAGAAGTGAAACTTCAACGGACAAGTGGAAAAACGAATCGCAACAAAATTTTAACTTGAATGTTTTCAAATTGGACAAGTACGTTAATAATCTGCCCGTAAAACTTCAAGTTAAAATTTTGTTGTGTATCTTTTTGCCACTTGTCTGTTGCCATTCGTTTTTCCACTTGTCCGTTGCGATTCGTTTTTCCACTTGTCCGTTGAAGTTTCACTTTTACTATGTGTCCCAGCACACATATCGATTTTTCGCACGTTTACTGCAATTTTATTTTATCAAACAAAAAAACTGAATTCGATCCGGAACCAAAAAAGTCATCCATAGTCTCCTCTAAAATCATGCTGCCCCTCCACACGGCCGTAATGCTTTTTCGTGATAGAAAAAATCCTAATACCCTCCGTCTCTATAGAAGTTTTACTTCAAAAACATTACACTCACTGTCATGTATTTGACACACACACGCATATATACTCATTTGTTTATTGTTGCCTTGGCGAAATCTGTGGTTATAGAAGTCTTTGACACTAATCGCGGACCGCGTTCGTAATAACGAAGTAAGAAAGAGAGTTGGTCTGAAAGAGAGTGTCGGGGTGAAGGTAAGGAAAGGAATGCTCCGGTGGTTCGGGCATGTGGAAAGAATGCATGATGAAAGAATGACTAAACAGATATACAATGCAAAAGTGGATGGATGCAGAAGTCGTGGAAGGCCACGACACACCTTCCATGATCAAATTGATCGTGTACTAGCAGAAGGTGATGTCAGGAGCCTTAAGAACAGACGAGCTTGCGTGACAAGAGTTATGAATGTCAAAGAGGCAAGTGAGGTGTGTAAGAATAAGCCTAAATGGCACTCTGTTGTTCGTGCCTACCCCGCGAGGGAACTGGCGTGAAGTTATGTATGTATGTATGTATGTATGTGTTTGACACTAATTATTATGGTCGAATTTCGAGCACGGGCGACCACTAGTTAAAACTAATGTCTTAAAAGATCACAAGTAAAAAAAGGACAATCTATGTTACTCTTGGAAAGAAATAGCGATCCGTAAATTGCTTTAAGAAACGTTAGTAGATAAGTTGTAAGGGAACACTAGCCCCAAGCGAAATGCGAACGCTCGGCGAAATTGAATTGAGCACCTAATGCTTTACACGCACTTATCGGAGATTTAAGATAGCGAGGATTGCTGTATTAGTTGCGTTGTCGATTTTTTCCTGGGGAAATAAGAAACATTTTCCGATCCCTTGTAGCATCGGAAATTATTTTCCGATTTATATAAATATACTAGGACACGAGCGCGAATTCGTTCATGGTTGACTTGAAATTGCCGCGGGATTCCCAGGACACAATGTACTGCAGCATTAAAAAAAGAATGTAAGCTATCGTTTTAGTATAAACTGTGTCGAAATCGGTTCAGTAGTTTTTACGTGAATCCCGAACAAACGAACAACCCGACAAACAGACAAGAAATCTAAAAAAATTGCATCGTGTCCTCCATCGTTTATATAGTTATTCTAGTTGTTTTTTTTTTAAATAGCTTCAATGTACATGCATGCATGTTTAGAATTTTATAATATTGTTACGAGTTTAGCGGGACTCGATTTAAAATGCGGTTAGAATTATTATAGAGTTTATTAGAACTGTACAAACACGTATAACACAGGTACAAATATAACCGAACACAACAAATCCAAACGTAATGCAGAAGGTCGTAATTAAATAAAACGCGCAAAGTCCGTCACTATTAGATTCCCGAATGTAGTACACACGTCTCGCCTTGATTGTGTTGCCGCCCGACTGCCCCTCCCTCAATCCGGCCATCGTTTTATATTGCACAAATGCAATGTGCCCGTCCGGCAACGTGGACCGAATATCCTAGAATCAGCTTGTACTTTAAAATCCGTAACACCTGGCTAACGACCACAGACGCAGGCGGCTGTAAACGATTACAATTGAATAATAGGCCGCTCTCTAGAAACCTATGCCAATAAATAAGTAAACAAAAGAACACGATCATAAAAGAATTATCCGTGTAGGAACGGAGAAAGAATACAATCTCCTGCGGCCGGGCGGCCTGTCGTAAGAGGCGACAAAACAACCCACAGCCAGGTGGTAGGGCATTTGCCCGACTGGATGGCTACCACCCCTGGTCTAAAGCATGTCGCCATAACAACCTTGAGTTGTGTTCCGGCTTTAGTGACTAGGTTCCAGGCTCCCTTAAGAGAGCAGCAGCGCATTTGTAGCACCTTTGGTGTTACAAATGTCCATAGGCGATGGTATCTGCTTTCCATCAAGTTGGCCGTCTGCCTGTCTGCTGAACTCAAGCAATAAAAAAAAAATTAAAAAAAAATTACAATAGTTTCAATGTTATTAGTTCAAATGCCAACGGGTAATAAATGTGCTTCTACAAATCTGTACGTGGAACCTGTCTTTGTCGGCGCCTAGGTTGTAACAATATAGAAGATAGAATTCGGTATAGATAGACTTAAAATCAATATTACTTTGCCAAAAATTAATTAATACTGCGAACACATAATGAGTGAAATTCTGCATCATATTCCCAATATACCTTTATAAAAGGTATTTTTTTATTTGTATGAAGAAAAAAGGTCTAAAGAGTGGTCCGGACTTTTTCAATAATTTATCATGAACTTTTTTCATTAAAGAAAAATGATTTTGAGTGCTTTTATTCTTCTCGGGGCCTCAGATAAATATTATATAACCATATATAAGTATACTAGTGTAACATTTTAGGGGGCATCAAACAGTGTAATCTCGACCCACGCTTTTCAACACTTCATATAATGTCTTTAATGACAAAATAGTACTTTAGGAAAGCAGCAAAACATAGCATTTATTTTTTTATCAGGCTCAGTACAGCATAATATAGTGGCATATAGAATATACCTATCCTTTGAATTTCGTCCATATGTAGCCACTGATTTCTGAGAAAATTGACTGCGATAGATAAACACTGAGATACAGACAGACAGATATGCCGATTTCAACAGAATTCCATTTTGCTAAAATAACTACGGAACCCGGAAAAAAGAATATTTGATATACGATGACGAAAACATACATACGACTACGTATATTATCATCTACTTGTCCGCTTAAAGATTCGCTAATGGTTGTTCCATTAGCCAATCTTTAGCACACCTTTTATTCTTTGAAAGAGTTCATCGAATATTTATCGATGATCAATGTGTAAATTATTAATATTGTTAAATTAAATTAATAATATTATAATTTTGGCGTGTCATATAGTTAAGAATAAATAATTTTACTTTCTTTTTATATCCGTGCAGAAACGGGGAAAGAATTATTCTAGTGGTCGGGCGTCAGGCGCTCTGTCGTAAGAGGCGACAAAATAAGCAACTTCCAGGTGGTAGGGCATTTCCCAGTTGGGATAGCTACAGTAACGAAAAATACCTTATTTGAAGAAATAGGGATGCACTTCTTGAGTCTTGAGTTATGTTTCGGCACTAGTGCCCATTGGACCAATTGGACCAATGGCCACTAGTGCCACTACGAGGCCAGCAGCATATTGGTGTTGCAAATGTCTATAGGCAACGGTAACTGCAATTAGGAAGGCCGTCTATCTGTCTGCTGTACTCTAGCAATAAAATAAATAATTTATGAGTTACCAATGCACGCGGGTGCAATTGGCTTGTAAATCTTTCATTTTTCCGTGAGCCAAATATCGTCGGCGTCAGTCCAGAATCACTACAGTTTTTGGTGACTTTATTTTTTTCCATCAAAATTGTTACATATAAATTGTATATCTATATATATATATATATATATAATATTTTTTTGGATTTTATATATATATATATATATATATATATATATATATATATATATATATAAAATCCCTGTTAGTGTTAGACCGCGATGAACTCCGAAAGTACTCAACCGATTTTATTTTTTTCATTTTGCTGGATTTGTCCCAACTTAGGACATAGGATAGGTTCCATTTTAATTTATAATCAAGTTTTTTTTATACAGCATTTTTTTTTAAACCAAAGAGGTCGGTATGAGTTCTACTGTCAACTAAGTTACATAAATATCAATTGAGATCATATTTTTGGTGCGTGTTCAAGTTGATTCGAGAATAGTTTAGATCCACCCGGTAGGTGGCGTTGGAATCGGGTTCCAGGATTATGACAATTTTTTGGGGTTTATTTAAGTGGTTCCCTTGATGGTTTAAATCTCTAGTTGGAACCAGTAGGTGACGCTGGAATCGGGACTGTAGTGGAACACTTACAAACCAATAGATGGCGCTGTGCAATAATTGATGTCACAAACGTTTCCCGAAATATACAAATTTTCAACTAGAACAGAGATAATTGGTCCCCAAATAATCACTTCAGCCTGTTGGCTTAGGTCTTTCAGCCTTTAACGGCTAATTTTCAATATAGAGTCAATCCCCCGCAGCGGTCGAGCCGAGGTCGAACCTCACAGGAGGTGCCTCCTCGAGCGTGCTGCTTCCGGACTGAACGCCTCCGCTCCCACGGAGTCGGGAAGCCCCCAAAGTCCGGTATCGCTGAAACAGCCATCTGCGGCTATTCAGCTGGGTCCAGCTCCAAAAAAAAAAAACTAGGCTTGCGAGGAACAACAACAGCCTCGCTGGAAGATCTTCCTTTGAGACGGAGGAGCATACCATCTCGCTCCTCCATCCTATCCGGGGCACCCCCTTCAGGACCTAGATTTTTATTTTTCAGGACAGGACCATGTCTGTGTAATATAATAATAACAGCCCATAAACATTCCACTACTTTGCTAGGGCTTCCCATTATAGAGGAACGGAGCGTATCCTTGGACAAGCGTGGCGAGTCCACGCTTGTCCAACGCGGCTTGGCAGGTTTTATACATTGGTCATCTCCATGTGCAGGTATCATCACGATATTTTACTTCACCGTTAGCACGTGGTAAATGTGACAATCTATCAGGTCAGAAAATGGCCTAAGTAGTGCATGTTTTCCGGCCGGGATTCTAACCGGCGCCCTTTGAGCTTGGGAAAAAACAATGTCTCCAAAAATGTAGTTAGAAGGTCCTGCACTGACGCCAACGATATGCCTGAAAATGATACAAAATGTTGTTTTCACGTATATAGATCTGTTATTATATACGTAAGTTTCTTGTTGAATAACAAGAAAATACAATGTTATAAAAGGTTTTCGTAGTCTTTGTATATCATTCGAGAACATCCTCTTAGTGCGATCGATTGGAAACGTTTGCGAGACTTCCGGGGTATAAACGTGGAAACATATACGGGAAACATCAATCTTCTGGACATTACATAATACCAATACATTGTATGCAATTTTTCCAGAAATCTTTTACTCTTTGAGGCACTGACAATGGCAATGGTTACGCAGAAACGCGGGTCCCTGACCTTCAGGATGACTGCATCAGATTGCACTAGACACTACGTTCCATACGCTGGTCGAATACGCTGCATGGGCATCTCAGAGGTTTGAGCTCGAGGCCGTAGTAGGGCCGATCGACTCACTGGATAGCTTGGTCGAGGCCATGTTGCACAGCAAAGATCACTGGGCGGCGGCATCGGCTTTCTGCGAGGCAGTATTGTCTTGCAAGAAAGCCGCCGAACGATTGAAGAAGAGAGGTGCGCATGCAAATCACGGGTACCGTCGTCAGTCTGGGGTCCGGAGGCGCAGATATGCACTCCCGGGGTAACCCAGGCCTTGATATGCGGATGAATATGGGTGTAACAACGTTCGAAAACTCATTCTTTCAAGTCAAGCGCGGGATTCTTTCAAGTCAAGCGCGGGCACATGGGAGGTAGGTTCACGTTTAGTGGTGTAGTTAAGAACGTCTGTATCAAAGTTCCACACAGGCCATGCGGCGCTCTAACCCCCACAAAGGGCCCGGTATTGTTCGAAATGTATTTCTCCGGCTTCAACAAAAAAGTGTACTGTTTTCTGGTGTGCAATAAAGAATATTCTATTTTATTCAATTCTTGACAATTTGATATAAATAAGCATTTCGCTGAGGAGTAATGTACTCGTGTCATGCCATTTGTAGTTGTCGTCGTAATATTGTTCTGTTTCTATCTGTGCAAGAACGGAAATAGAATAGGCACCTACGGGCGGCCTGTCGTAAGACGAGACAACAACCAAAAGCCAGGTGATTGAACTTTTGCCCGACTGGATGACTGTCGACTGTGGTCTAAAGTATGCCACCAAATCAACGTTGAATTATATTCTAACATCAGTGGCCAAGCACCAACCCCTTATCCCCGCTTCGAGGCAGGTATCAAATTGGTAGCACCTCTGGTGTTGCAAATGTCTTTAGGGATGCGCCATCAGCCTGTCTGCCGTGTTTCAACAATTAAAAAAGTATGAGCACTAAAAAATACTTGTATATCAGTTATTAAAATTCCAGACCCGTTTTGGCAGAAACGGAATTGTTATACTCCAGGCACGATCCACCTCAGATAACCTCAAGTTTATTTTGGAATCTAGATCGTGCATGGATAGGTTGTATCTGGAATAGTTCAGAAGCAACTTTTGGATAGATAAAACATAGAGGCCGCCAAGAAATAGTCATAATCATTATTTAGCGTAAAAAAAATAAATTCTAGATCCTACAAGTAATTAGGTGTTTATATACCTATATTATATTAATTATGTACGATAAGTTGTGTAGGTAAAGAGCTGCCAGATGGAAGCGTATCTAGAAAGTTGGTTGCATTGCCATGCTGGATAACAATGTAGGTTCGTTGTAGAAAATATAAACCAACCCTCTGATCACAAGAAGTGTGTCCAATAGTTTCTTATATTCGTTTAAGAAATTCTTCGCCGATGAACTCCACAGGTTTGATTCCTGAACGACACAAATATGTAGCACTAGCGGTCTCAGTTGACATTGTCCTGTTCTGAAAAAATAAAAATCTAGAACCAGATTCCAGCACCAAGTATTTTGTTTAGATCGATGGGTTGCATTATTGAAGATTTAGTAGGGATCCCTAGCTGCAGTTTTTGAGTTTATTCGTTACAAACATACAAAAATACAAATATTTCCCCTTTGTAATATTAGTATAGATGTCATACGAACTTAAATAAGTAAGTAGTCACAGTAATATCCTAGTAAATAACATTGTTCTATTGGAATATTCCCGGAATGAAATGTATGGAAGCGAAATATCTTGGATTAATTCCTCGAAGATATTTGTTTGAACTATTAACTTAGATGTATACGTACTGTGGGTTTGATTTAGTTTATACAAAGGCTGTTTGTTTAACTATCTTCTGTTGTCAAAGATACTAAATTGAAAATTCCAATCCCGATTTGTTGTTTCTTGTTGAGCGGTGGACTGCCATACAAATAATATATGGTAAAATAAGTAATCCATTGTATGCCAGGCCTTTTTTGAAAAATGAGGTAAAGAATTAAAAATAATATTTATAAAACAAATCACTTTTAAGTTCAATCCTTGATTATATTTCACACGAAACGTAACTAATGACAAAATTCGAGATTTTACCATCGTACGTCGTTACTCTTAACATTTGGTCGACTTGGTGTCTGGTTTTAAGAATAACCTCAATGATTTATATTTTGAATTTTAGTTTGTAATGAGCAAGATATTTTAGTATGTTAGATTCATTTTTCATGTTTAAGTAACTATTTTTTTCATTCTCTGTTTGTTAGTTCTCTGGTCTATGATTAGATCATCATCATCATTATCATCCGAGCGTTAAATCCCGGTTGCGTTCGGAGCGTTCACTCCGACGCCCAGGGTTAGCTTTCCTACTTTTTCGACTCCACTTCGCGCCGTCTTCAGCATCCCCCGTTTTGAGACCATTGGTACGCATGTCATCCTTCACAAAGTCAAACCAACATTTTTTGGGTCTTCCCCTTCGACCGGGACCTGGCGGAGGCGGCATAGCTAGACTGATCTCTGATTAGATATCTTAATTTATTTCTGTGGTGACTTGTTAATAGCTCACTAGCACTAATGTGCTATTATTATAATGTGATAGTCATCGAAAAATTGCAAAATAAAAATAAAAGTTCATTAACAGTTGAGACGCGAACATTTAAAATCGAACCAGTATATATCAATCAATGTACAATAAACAATTCTGGTCGTCTAGTATGCAGTAAAGAGTTATATATCTATCTATCTAATTCTGTAATGTTTGAAGTAATTTTCTTTAGAAGTATTTTCTATGTCTACCTAATTTAGTTTGTTCCGACTTATCTTCAAAGTGCTGTATATCGTACTTTATATTCTAATGAACCAGCAAAGGCTTACGGCACTGCAACAAAGCAGTCATTAATATTCCGAACTAGTTAATTTGTCAGACGTTTCCTTGTACAAACTTCAATAAAGAACAAAACAAGAGTCTCGCATATTGATCGTTCAAATTTTGAATTCATCAAAAGTCGCATAGTAATAGTACCTTAAAAAAGGGATGGATGGATTGTGTGAAGGATGATATAATGATTTGTGGTGTGACCGAGAATGTATGTCAGAATAGAGGAGAATGGATCGAAAAGACATGAGAGAAAATGGAAGAGAAGAGAAAAAAATAGGATTAAATTTTCCAATTTCGTGGACTGCTTTTTAAATTAGTCTTTTCCTAAAAACCTTATACAATTATTAATTGTACGACTCACTGGTTTTTCAACTACGATCATAACAACCAAAGAAACCATAAAATTAAATAATTTTATGTCAATGAATAACATCGCATTCTTTCAGTTCTGTGACTTCAAGTAAATTGAATCTATTTGTTTAAACCGTTTAATATTAGCATTTTTAATATTACCCTACATTAAAAAAAAGTCAAATATGTCCAGTAGCTCTTTGATGCGCTTCCCCAAAAACATTCAATTTTTATTTGTATAGGTAACATGGAAAACTGTTCCGAAGTATTAAAGCGATGTAACTTCAGAACCATTTACTCTTTGAATATAAAACAGGGGAGGATAGATTCAATGCATTGTATTCGGAACATTGTAACAAAGCAAAGCTTATTACAATCGATAACAAACATAGTGGACTGAGCAATCTTGTTACACCAATATGAGCAGCACCTTTGTACTGTAGCTATATGGGGACAAAGACAATTTCATATCTGTCCAAATTTTATCGGAGAGAAATCGGTATAGCGAATTCTGACACAAATTTGGATATATAAGTTTCTTTAAATAGTGGTGTATTGCATTATCATTTCAGTACTTTTCTCGATATATATTATATTGTTATTTTTACGATTAATGGCCAATTTTTCGATCATCAGATAAAAGTTATATATTATATATAATAATAATAGCAGCCCATAAATGTCCCACTGCTGGGCTCGGGCCTCCCACTATAGAGGAACGGACAGTATACCCGCCACGTTTGTCCAAGGCGGCTTGGCAGGTTTGACACATCGGTTATCTCGATGTGCAGGTTGCATCACGATGTTTTCCTTCACCGTTATTAGCACGTGGTAACTGTAACAATATGCACATTAGGTCAGAAAACTGCCTAAGCGGCGCATGCGTTCCGGCCAGGATCGAACCCGCACCCCTTGGGTCTGGGACGCGTGCGCTAGCCATTACGCTACCACGACATATTACGTTATACAATGTATATAATATATACTAGCTGTTACCTCTTCCACATTTACTATTTTCAGTATTCCGTTTGATAAAATAATTTTGATAAAACTGGAACCCTTATGAAATAGTTATCTAAATCCGTCTAGAAAGTTCGTAAGAGTAATTAATTTATATGCAGCTATAGATTGCTGCAGGTCATTGCAACAATGTATAGATAGCAGCGGCTTCAAAAAGTAAAGATTAAGGTTAGCCGCTAATCGTCATATCTGTAATTAAGTCTTGAATTTTTTTCAGTGTGTATAGTCGTGTAGGGTATTGGTAGCCGGTTCTTGAAAAATCGTAAAGATGTTCCTTAAGTATTTTTATATTTTTTTTATTGCATGAGTTCAGCAGACAGCCAGACGGCCCACATGATGGAGAGTGGTTACCGTCACCTATGGACATTTGTAACACCAAAGGTGCTACCAATGTGCTGACGCTCTCTAAAGGGAGACTGAAACCTGCCCACTAATGCCGGAACACAACTCAAGGTTGTTATGGTAACATACTTTAGACCAGGGGTGGTAGCCATCCAGTCGGGCAAATGCTCTACCATCTGGCTGTGGGTTCTTTTGTTGCCTCCTATAACAGGCCACCCGGCCGCAGGAAATTGTATATAATCTTTTAAATAATTATATTTAAAAGATTATTTATTTTATTTTATGCGAACAGGAACGGAGAACGAATACAATTTCCTGCGGCCGGGCAGCCTGTCGTAAGAGGCGACAAAATAACCCACAGCCAGGTGGAAAAGTATTTGCCCATCTATGTACCTACCACCCCTGGTCTAGAGCATGCCAAGCATAACAACCATGAGTTGTGTTCCGGCATTAATGGTCGAGTTCCAGCTTCCCTTCAGAGAGCGGCAACACATTCGTAGTAAAGATAGTGAAATATTTCCTTCCAAATTCGTCAAAATTTACCGATTTCTATTACAGGTCATATTTCACATAGTTTGAGAGTTTTAGTATTGTGTTTTAGTCTGTAGAATGTCTTACTTTTGTTTTTCTTAAAGACCTTAATATAGGTAGTTTATATTGTAACTATGATATTGAAAATTGTAAAAAACAAAAACAATATTATTATAATTATTGTGGAGATTAAAAATTACTTTCAATGAAAATTATTTAGTTTTTTCCACGCGTCTACGCCGCGAGTGAAACCCTGAGAAGTAGCTTTATTTTACTTACATAAAAATTAATGAGTTTTTTTTTATATATTTAAACCTTCAATGAATCTAGATACGACTATATATAAGTATAGATATAAGGCCAACACTGCACATGCACTTCCTCACAACACCAGCATGTAACAGATACACTCTACATTAGTATAAGTTTAGTATTAAAATTAGAATAAATTAATATAATAAGTTATTCTTAAGGTACACCAAAACAGAAAAATTACTACATATAATGTCACATACACTAACAAAAATAAACAATAAGCTTCTACGGAGTCTCAAATTTTTCATAGAAATTAAGTATTAAAAAAGGGTACGGAACTCGAGTCCGTAGAGATATATATAATAATAATAATAATAATAAAAAAAACCTTCAATGAAAAAAAATATGTAACTGATGGTGAAAATCGCCTAAAAATCCGTAGCGTGGTGTAGAAGGAGTTAATTCAACAAGTGTTGGCATCCTAAAATATAATGCAGCTAATATGTATTTATAGGAAATGTCATGAGAGCATAGTTGTAGTAATACTCGTATAATAGTGTCATAATTTGTAAGATTATATGAAACTACGTGAGTAATTGTGTACGATGTATAACTTTGACAGTTGTGAAAATAATTACTTGTATTGTCATATAAACCTTGTCTCCGCGAACATTCGCCGTTTTAAGATGGCGCCACTTGAGATACCGACAGTTTACAGATGCCAGCAGGTGGTGGTGGTTTTAGCACAAAAATATAAAAACGGCTAGTGTTTCTTGGAAACGATTTATTTGGCCGTTATTTGTGTACCTGTAACGCTAGAGTGTTAGACACAAAGAGCCTAAAAATTAATAACCCAGGCACAGAAAAGAAAAAACAACACACATGGCACTAGATAAGACTATATATAAGTATAGATATAAGGCCAACACTGCACATGCACTTCCTCACAACACCAGCATGTAACAGATACACTCTACATTAGTATAAGTTTAGTATTAAAATTAGAATAAATTAATATAATAAGTTATTCTTAAGGTACACCATAACATAAAAATCACTAAATTAATGTCACACACAGTAACAAAAATAAACAATAAGCGTGTATGGACTCTAAAATTTTTCATAGAAATTAAGTAGTAAAAAAGGTACGGAACTCGAGTCCGTAGTAGAGATGTTAATAATAATAATTTAAAAAAACGCTAAAGTGTAGTATAAAATTAATGATAAAAATTGTGTTTAGATGTTGAAAGTCAAATAAAATGTTGAAATCGTGCATTATATTATTCTGAAGTTCGGCGTGTGGCGAGGAAAAAACAATAGATGTGCGCTCGGGAATGGTCGTTTGTTCTCGCAATATCGAACTCCGATACATCGCAGGACCCCGCCCGTAGCAGAGTCCTAGAGTGAGTTGGGCTTGTTCTTGCTCAGTCACGGAACGGAGCGATCCGTACTAATACAATTTGTCAGATGTCCTAATTCGGTCTTTTAGTACATTTAGTACAGTTTAGTACACTGAACGAATAAGAATATTTTGATTTTCCGTCATACTTTGCAGACTTAGGACTGTCATTCTAATCAATATTTTAGTGCATTTAGTACAGTTTAGTACACTGAATGAATAGTGAATTATATTTTGATTTTCCTTCATACATTGCAGACTTAGGACTGTCATTCTAATCAATACCCGTTTATTTTTTACATAAGTTATTTAGATATTAAAATATCTGTGATATTTTTTTCTTAATGCATTATATAAGATATCAAAATTTTCTAGGTATTTGTCGGGTTATTTTAGAATCAGAATGTAACCATATCGTTGCCGCTCGTTCAGTCAGAGTCAGCCGCGTTCCGTGTTTGTTGTGCGACAGTTCGTAGTATAGTACCAGTGACAAAGAATACATCGCGAATTCAGACTATTCTATACGATCACGAACGACGAAGTACTAAATGAACGATGTCCTAAAACGGAGAAGGAATAGTTCGTTCAATTCAGTGTCGGGAATTTATTCCTTTTAGTACATAGTTCTTGTACTACACAAGCCTAGAGTGAGTCAGTCCTTATTATACCGATAAGCCGTAAGGCCGCGCGCATTCGCTTCCACGGCACGCGTCAGGGAAGCTTTTATGTGAAACAAACCGACAGATGCCTCTGTGTTTAAGCGGGCTAAGCTTTTGTCGGCTTACTTCACTACAACGCAGACTCCGGGTTCGATTACTGGTGTAGTAAATTTCGGTAACAAATTTTCTCCGTTGTTTACTATGGCTCTGGGTGTCTGGGATTGACTCCAGAGAAGTCCGTTGCATATTACCCGCAACACAGAGATAACTTGCTTAATCTGTCGATTTATTATTTTATTATTTATTAGCTATTGCCTCCTACCGGTTCTAATTGTGAATTTAAACCATCCAGGGACCCATTTAAACAGATAAAAACAAAATCATTAAAATCGGTCCAGGAGATTAGGAGGATCCTAGAACCAGATCCCAGCGCCACCTACCAGTTCCAATTGTGTATCCAAACCTTCTGGGGACTCGCTTAAATACACACAAAAAATTATCAAAATCGGTAAAGTCGTTCTCAAGTTATACACATACATACATTTCTATGATTAGTTTTTATTTATATAGATTTATTTATTATACCTGTAATCGAATATTGCACCAAGTATCAGACAACACTAGTGGCAGATGGCGGGAGTGGATTTTTTCATTCAATCTTCATAGCAATAAGGACAATTATTCCGGTTGATTTCGCCCGGAGCGAGCCGTGGACGGAATCCAAATGGAAACTGTAATGGCGACTGTTATTTTGAAACCGGCAAATGGGTTTCGGAGGGGAAATGTTAAACACTTGAACTTACTTCGATGCGCCGCATTATTGGCGTTTAGAAAAAATGTTTCTTACATTTTTACGGCCTTTGTGGTTCAATATACAGTCGTGGTATAAAAATGTTACCCAGTTTTCAAATTGATTCATTTAACGTTCCGCGAGCACATGCACATATCTTTTCAAAGAAAATAAATTAAAATGAAATCGACTGGCTGCAATTAAATTATAAACTAAAATAATAATAAATTAAATTGTAAATAAATTAAACTCTACAATAAATTAAATTAAAATTAAACTATAAAATTTAGTACCAGACCGCTGTCAGTCGGAAACGTGCCCAAAAGACTGTGCCACATTACCTCGCTGAATGGCAACGCTAATGCGTCGCCCGAGGTATAAACCAGTCCTTTGGTCACGTGAAACATCCACCAGACGTTTGGCTATGTCTCGATAAAGCTTGTGCGCCTCAGGCCCCCATGGTCCCAGGGTCCCGACCCCAAAAGCCACAAATATATAGCCATTTCCGATGACTGAGTATTTGTGGCGTTTTAGGGCCTCCTGTTATGAAGCAGCTGTACCGGCAGACATGCCAGTGGCTGGAAGATAGGACGCTGCCAAAGTATCGACGCAAGACGGGTCCCATACTAAGGGGCGACCCATCTTCCAGGTCACCAATGACATATTATACTATCGGGTCTCTTGCCATCGTCGCGGCACAAGCCGTTCGGATCTAGGACGGCAGGTAACCCGGCGGTGACAAGAGCCTGATGGATTGTGTCATGTTTTTTCAAAGTAAGTTACAGAACACTATTTCACAGAAAATTATGTTAAACTATTTAAGATTAAGATTTTCTATCTTGTCTAAGAAGATTGTTTAGACAAGTAAAACCTTTATATTGGTTTTAATGCGTAGTGATTACAAACTCTTTGTTTCTTATTGTTCACATTAACATTAGTTAACATTGCAATTTTAGTTTTTCACGTTTCTATATTTTATAAACCTAACATTTGTTAAAATGTTGGTAGTATTGTTTGCCAACATTTTAAGGAATGTACTCGTGCAAGCAAAAGTCGACTGTAAGGTGACGAACTTTTTCATTCCGCGAGTGTACTAAAACTTAGATTGCGTAGCTTCCTGGAACGTGGAGGTCTCGGGTTCGATTCCTGGAGTGGCATATTTCATAACCGATCTTTCCGTTATTAACTAAGGTCTGTGTGTCTGGGTCGGGCTCCAGAGTGGACAATACAGCCTAAAAGATATTGTAGAAAATTATAATATTTTGATTTTTAGTTACTATTGAAGTTCTTTTTTCCCGACTGCCAAGGAAGAGTTTTATGTTTTTCATGTTTGTAAATTTCTTTATCACCTTGTATCTTCCAAACGGCTTGATAGATTTTGACAGATGTTATATTCGTTTTAAAAATCCAAGTATCCTTAGATAGGTGTGTAGAAAATAACAAATTGGCGGATATTTATTGCGAAATAGAAATGCTACTGTAGTGGAACACTTACAAGTCAATAGATGGCACTGTGCAATAATTAAGATCGCAAACGATTTTTTTTTAAATTTATTGCAGGAGTTCAGCAGACAGGCAGACGGCCCACTTGATGGAAAGCGATTACCATCGTCTATGGGCATTTGCAACACCAAAGTTGCTACAAATGCGCTGCTGCTCTCTTAAAGGGGACTGGAACCTGGTCACTAATGCCGGAACACAATACAGGGTTGTTATGGCGACATACTTTAGACCAGGGGAGATAGCCAATTAGCCATCCAGTCGGCCAAGTGCCCTACCACCTGGCTGTGGGTTGTTTTGTCGCCTCTTACGACAGGCCGCCCGGCCGCAGGAAATTGTATTCTTTCTCCGTTCCTGCACAGAAAAAAAGAAGAAGAAGAAGAAAGATTCCCGACAGATACAAAGAATATATACTTCCCAACAATGGGCCTAGGCCTGCGAGAAATAACATTAGCCACGCTGTAAGGTCTTCCTTTGAGACTGAAGACCATTGCCGTCCACCTCGCTCCTCCGCCCATTAGGGTCATGCATAAACTACTAAATTTTACTTAGGCTTATGGCTCATAATATAGTCCGTTAAACCGAAGTTTTCTATTCTCAATCTTGTTTCTATCTTTTTATTGCATTACTTTTAAATTGTCTTTTTTGCAGTAGGGTTTCTGATTTTTATTATTATTTATTTGTTAGAATTTTTTACACTTATTAAAATTTATAACGACATAAGTTGGTATGCTCTTACAAAATCTATGAGGCTGGGACGTTGTAAGATAGTAAAATGTATCTCAATTAATTTGTACTAGTGGTAGTCCGTGGTCGAAATTCGACCATAATAATAAATGTCAAAGACTATACTTCTATTGTGATTATAGAAGACTAATGAATGAAGCTTATAGATTTCGCCAAGGCTACACTGTTAATCTGACTTGAACAATAAACAAAAGAGTATATATGCGCGTGTGTGTGTCAAATACATGGTAGCGTGTGTAATGTTTTTTTTTATTCATTTAATGTATTTATTATGCATAATTTAAAAGAAAAATAGCATTCGTCGCTTTTTCTCTATATAAACTATAAGTGTGCGAAATTTCATACTCCATCCGCGCAATTTTCGTAAAAATATATAGATGTCGTCTTCACGTAATATATAGATGTCAGCTCCCTTATACTATATGGGAGGATTATAGTGAGAGATAAATTTTTCAGTGTATGTGGTAGTGTGTGTAGGTTAGTTACTACTTACGTAAAGTCAGGAACAAATTCGCGTTTCCATTTTCGCACAGGTAATAAAATTTTACAGCCAATATCTTTATAATACCAAAACACAGTATGTAAGGAGTATACGTTCGTTTCATTGCTTTTAATCTTAACTTTTAGTGCATGCTCTCTATATTGTTACCAAAGTGTCTAGAAGTTTTAATGGCAGTCGAAAACTTTGTTGCTGCTGCTTAGTGATCTCTTTCTGAATAGAGATTCCCGATTACTTTCGAAGTGGACGTAGAATGACTCTCTCACTGAAAGTTGCTTAGGAGACTTTAGTGTATTAATACTGACTTAGTGATGGAATATTTTGTTTACACTCTAAATAAGTAACAACTAAAAATTCATTAAGTATCTATCACCTATCAATAGAAACAATTAACTTTGAATTGATTGTTTCTCAATCTATTCATCTCTATGTTGGTCTGCCTTTAAACTTGTATCCATAGAATTTCCGTTTTATATATTTTTTGTTACATGACTTTCGTCTCTCTTCCTTTCTGCTTGTCTTCTTTCTGTTTCAAAATAAATGCCAAAACCATGTTTAGTTGTTTAATCATAAATGACCGACATTTATAATTTTTGTCTCCCAATCTGTCTAAAAGTTTATTTCGGATAGATTCCGATATAGCTCAACGGATTTCAATGAAAATTTTAGATATTAGCAGTGATTTTATCTTGAAATTTTTCATGTATTCACCATTTCGATATTTTGCAGTGCTCAGAAGATATGAGTGTATATTTTATTTTAATCTTCTTATTGTTACAATTACACGAAATTTTCAGATAAAATTAAATATATAATTATATAAATTATTTTTTATTTTATACTAAAAATCTGTAATAACATAATAGCCACAACGATGATAAATAAAAATCCAAAATTATCTTAGGTAATGACTTGCTATCTTCAACTATTTTTGGACCTGTGCATAAGTTCTACATACACATATATATATATACCTCTAGCTTAAATTGAGTCGTATAATATATAAATAATAGTATCCAAATTGTAACGCTCTTAATGTAATTTGTGTTGTCAAGTAAGTAAAATACGAAAAAATGTCGTTTCCTAAGTGACTTTTCAACGTACTACAAATTCTTGTTAAAGAAATTAATGTATGGTACAAAAAGGTCCGGGGCTCGTGGAAAAAGAAACCCTCGCGTGAACTTCGACCTTTTCTGTAATACGTAAGAAGTTAATACCAGTATCTTACATTCAAGGCTTTTTTCGGACATCTGGTCAATTTTGAAAGCAGTACAGTCAAGAACTTTTCAGGTAGCTACTAACTGCTTGTAGATTAGTAACCCAGAGTAGCGCTTCTCGTTACCAAAACAGACCAAATATACCTATATAAATCTGTACCTGTTTAAATACAGATAGATATAAGTACAAAGTTATATCTGTACTTATATAAATCTGTATTTAAACAGGTACAGATTTATATATACCTACCTATACTCATACTACCTATACTCGTATAGTAAAGGACATATTACATCTAAATTACAAACAAAACTTTAAATCGTATACTAATAATTTGCAAAAAAAAGACAGTTCAAATCAATTACCAACTAAGTCAATTTATAAAAAAAAATATTGTATGATACAAAAATCAATTAGGGATTACCTTGTTACTAACTGTGTAAATAAAACTAATGCTCAAGGATTAAAAATAAAAAAATATATTCCAAAAGATAGATTAAATCTACATAATCAATGTGACAAAGAAAATATATTAAATATTTCGGAACAAAAAGGAACCTCACATATTATCAAAAAAATGTTTTTTCGAGAATAACATCTTCCTACGAGTACTTCACCAAAATGTAGCAGGAATTTTAAATAAACGTCGCATCTTTGAAATAGAATTAACAAAATTGTCTTGCGAAAATAGCGCTCCAGATGTCATATGTCTGACAGAAACCTTTATTGAAAGAGGCAATGAGCATTTAATTAAACTATCGGGATATAATTTAGCAGTAACTTATTCTAGGAAAACTAAACAAAAAAGAGGTGGTGTCTGTATACTACTCAGGCAGGGTATAACATATAAAAATCTTGAATCTACTAGGGAATTCAGTATAGATAAACACTTTGAATGTTGTGGTGTTATGTTGTTGAAATACAATATACTTATATTAGTAATATATAGAACCCCTAACGCTGACCCTAACATATTAAAAAAAAAATTAGAAGCTTTACTTTATCATATTTCAAATAAATTTAATAAGCATAAAATTATATTGGCGGGTGATTTAAATATTAATACCTTAGTTAAGAGTAAACTTGCGAAAGAACTAGAAGAAATAATTAATAATTTTAACTTGATATTCCATATAACAGAACCAACACGGCAAAATTCATGTATTGACCACATTTTAAGCAATATTAAATCAGCAAGGGGACATTTATTGCATTTAGGTATATCCGATCACAATACTGCCCAATTACTACATATTCCAGTAAAAATATACGAACTATCTACAAAGCAATATATATTTAGACGAGACTATTGTCCAGAATATGTTATTAAATTTAAAGAATGCTTATCATCTCTATCATTCTCAGAAGTATACGCTAAATCCAACATGAACACAGCTTTTGATACTTTCATGGAATGGTTTCTACTACTATATAAGCTATGTTTTCCAATAATTAGAATAAAAGTCTCAGAAAAGAAACGAAAAATGAATTGGGTAACAAAAGGCCTAAAGACAAGCAGTAAGAAAAAACGCTCATTACGTTTCAAATATTACAGAGACAAAACTATCACTAATAAAGCTCGATTGAAACAATATTCAGGGCTTCTTAGAAAATGTATTGATAACGCAATCAAAATTACGAATGAAAGGCAAATAAGCACATCTAAAAATAAATGTAAAGCTGCATGGTCTTTAATTAAAGAAGAATCAGAAGCTAAAACAACATATGAACTGATTAAATCGTTATGTACAGATAATGGACAAATCACACATAACCCAAAAAAAATTGCAAATACCTTTAATAATTACTGGATAGATCTAACCAACAAGGAAAATAAAAATATAAAGACTACACAAAAAAATATCTGGAGCTGTAGCATGTTTCTTAAACCATATGGATATGACGAAATATATAAGATAATAAAAACTTTAAACAAAACGAATGCGGTAGGTTATGATGAGGTTTCTACAAAAATAATTAAAGAGTGTGCTACGGAACTTACTCCAATAATCACATACCTTATAAATCAATCATTTGAAGAGGGTATATTTCCGGACGCATTAAAAATGGCTATTGTAAAACCGCTCTTCAAAAAAGGAGACAAAAATAAAGTGGATAACTATAGACCCATAACTCTTGTACCCATACTATCTAAAATTTTCGAAACTGCTATGAAAAGACGTGTGTCAGAGTATTTAGATAAAAATAATATTTTGAGGGCTGAACAATATGGTTTTCAAAAGGGTAAATCAACTGTATTGGCATGTTTTAATCTGGTTAAAAATATTATGGACAATATTAATGATAGAAATCGTGTTTCAATGATATTCTTTGACATGTCTAAGGCATTTGATTTTGTTGCACACTCATTACTTCTAGATAAATTAGAAAATTATGGTATTAGAGGCCCCATTTTAAACTGGTTCAAGAGTTACTTAGCTGATAGGAAACAATTTGTAGAAATTTTATGTGAGGATAAAAAAAATCACTTAACTGGTGTCAACTCAGAAGAAAGATATAATCGTTACGGCGTTCCACAAGGAAGTGTATTGGGTCCACTACTCTTTCTTATATATATTAATGACTTACCGAATGTAATAACGAATAAGTGCTTTTTATTTGCCGATGATATTTCTGTAATCTTGACTTCTCCCACACATTCTGATATAAATACGTATTATAATGATATAAACAGCAGTATTACATCAATAACAGACTGGCTTTACTCTAATAACCTTTATGTTAATTTGTCAAAAACGAAAATAGTGCAATTCGGGACACATCAAAGTAAAGATACATTATTAAATATAACGCACAATGGAGTTAATATTTCTGAAGAGACGGAAAGTAGGTTCTTGGGAATAACTTTGGATAAATATCTTTCTTGGAAGCCCCATGTAAACAATGTCTGCATTAAAATTAATAAATTTGTGTATGTTTTGCATACTTTAAGGAAAACATCATCACGATGTACAGTTTTATCTGCATATCATGGGTATGTCGCTGCTTCCCTAAGATATGGCATAGTGCTTTGGGGTAATTCACCAGATGCGGGAAAAGCGTTTATTGCACAAAAAAAATGCGTTAGGGCGATACACGGTGTACCTCCGTGGCATTCATGTAAACTATTATTTTCAAAATTGAAATTATTGACACTACCATGTATGTATATTTTTGAATGTGCTAAATTTGTTCGGAACAATTCAGAATTGTTTACAAAAGCCAAGGAAATTTATCCCAGAAACACAAGAAACCCAGATAGAATAGTTTTAAAAAAGACGCCTAAAATTGCAATGTTACAAAAACAGTCTCATTATATGTGTGGCAAAATATATAACAAAATACCGCAAATAATCAAAGACATGAATATAAATTCATTTAAACATAAATTATATGACTGGCTAGTAAACAAAACATTTTACAGTATCAACGAATTCTTTGATTATAAAATAAATTGAAACATTACATAATAATAATAAAAATGACTATTCCAAAATCTTATGTGACCTAGATTTGTTAACAAAATACCAAGTACCTGAGAACAAATGTGATATAATTGAGTTTTATTTAATAATATTAAATTAATTTACAATTTATATGTATTGACACGACATGATTTAATTGATTGATATGGTACATATTATGTAAAAATAAATTATAGGTAATATATATACATTTAAAGGAATAATAATATTGAAAATAATTAAACATTAATAAATAATTTCGTTAAGTGATTGTAAAAATAGATGTTATGCTATGTTAAAGAAAACGGATTTTTCAAATAATATAAATGTGAAATATTAAATTAATTTACAATTATATTTAATTTTTGCACACCATGAAAATGGTAGAATGTATAGGACATCAACTTATCATTGTAACAACTTTTGTACTACATTCTGGCAAATAAAGATTATTATTATTTCCAACAAATATGTAAAGCAGGAGCCGTGGAAAAGCATATGTGAAATAATTTATGGTAATATAGAGAAAAGGATGCCGATTAATAACAAAAGAACAATAAGCTTATTGTGATCCATGTCAGGGACACGTCCAGCAGCGTTCACAAATCACAGAAAAACGGTCACTTCATTATACGACAGTATGACGCTTTGCGACGCGGCGCCGCAACGCGGTTATGTGTGTAGCCCCTTTGTCTGTACCTATATAAACTTGTACCTATATAAACTTGTACTTATATAAATTTATAAAATGGCTAGTAATCTTAAACGGGTCCTAGTCTTGGTCCATTACAATTTAGACTTAAAACGTCCCTACTTGCCTAGATGAGAATATTGAGATGGATGTGTGGTAGCACACGAGTTGACTAGCTCAGAAATCGCGGTTGAAAAATTGAGAGCAAGACGATTAAGGTGGAATTGGCATGTCACAATATGAAGGAGGGTATGCTATCATTAAATCTCATATGTGTTCAAGTTGTCCGTTTTGGAGCTCAGGGTTTGCTTACCATTTTCAATTGTCTTTAGCGACCCTTATTGTGAGACTATTGGCACACAAGAGGTTCTTCACAACACCAAGCCAACATTTCTTGGACCTAACCCTTCTACCGGGACCTGGTGGAGTCATGACTAGACTTGTGTTCCTCATAATTAGCTGGTTTCCATAAAACACGGCCAGCGTATGATTTCTTGCAGACTCAGTGGGTTGAAGTCTCAAATACTGCACTAACTCCATTGTGATAATATTCACTAAACTGTTGAGACTAGCGAGTTAAGAGTGTATTTATAGATGGGATTTTCAATTTAAGCTACCAGATAAAGTAAAAGTTCTAGTTGTTTAAAGTATAAACGGCTTACTGAGTTGCTAAAGCCGTCCTAAACTAACACTTAATGGGACCAGTGTTCTTGGCACGTTCGTGTGTCCAAATGGTAGTTGCCAGCTTATGAAATTATTATGAATGCCCGGGTATAAAATAGGTTAAAGGGATTATTTATTCATGCCTTCGCCGATATAAATTTGTACTTAATATCATGGAAGAGCTTTATTATTTTTTAGTATGCATAATAAATAGTATGACAGAGTCATAATTGTAAAAAATCAAATAATTTTAAAGCAAACATAAAAAAAATTGTACTAAATTTGTGGTCTCAACTTTACACTTGACTATAGAAAGCTGCAAAATTTCTGATTTTGAAAAAAATGTGTCTATTGTACAGTTACCTGTTGCTAAGATTAAAAGTAAGTATGACGGACGGACACTGTATTAACAAAAAATCTATGTTATTCCTCTTATTAGTTTACAATGATATGACTGAATTATGTTATAATAAAGTTTATTACCTTAAATGTTCTGTACTGAAAAAATTATCCATAATTATTTTGACACATTTTAACAGACACAGTAATAATATCAAAATAAAATTGTAGTTCTAAGTAACTAATTTGTATATCAGACCATCTGTGGAAGTTTTGTTAGTAAAAAATCGGAAAATAATTGTTTATTGAAGAATAAGAAAATTTTTGTTTGTAAAAAAGAAATTCGTTACAACATATAAGTTAAAATGATTTAAAACTAGCTTTTGCCCGCGACTTCGTCCGCGTGGAATAGTTAAAACAAAAAAGTTGGTCTTAGTGTGATGATAGTAGGCTATAATAGCCTACTATCATCGCCATCTAGTTTATTTAATATGATGATGAATTACGCTTTTTATCCGTGCAGGAACGGAGAAAGAATACAATTTCCTGCGGCCGGGCGGCCTGTCGTAAGAGGCGACTTGACAACCCACAGCCAGGTGGTAGGGCATTTGCCTGACTGGATGGCTACCACCCCTGGTCTAAAGTATGTCGCCATAACAACCTTAAGTTGTGTTCCGGCATTAGTGACTAGGTTCCAGTCTCCCTTAAGTGAGCGGCAGCGCATTTGTAGCAACTTTGGTGTTGCAAATGTCCATTGGCGATGGTAACCGCTTTCCATCTAGTGGGCCGTTTGCCTGTCTGCTGATCTCCTGCAATAAAAAAAAAACGCTATGCTAAACACTGTTTTTGTAAGGTTTTGCTTTTGCGCGGAATATCGTCTTTGTAATGTATAAATTGTTTATTGTATGATGATACCGGCAATATTAATACTTAATTAGGTGCATAAGTTGTATAAAAAACTGTTTAAGTAGTTAAAGTTTTTTTAACTATTTAACTTTTTAATTTTTCGGGATCAAAGTATCTTATACGTTGACCAGGGATATAAACTAACACCAAACAAAATTTCATTTAAATCGTTCCAGTCGTTTTGGAGATTATCCCGTACAAACAGAGAAGCAAAAAATTTGTAAAAAAATCTAAATTAGTTTCTATTTCACTTCTTACATCCCTTACATGACTCGGTTTTTAGCATTTTTTCATTGTACAGAAATTCGACCTCTACAGTTTTATTATATGTATAGATAGATGTGGTAGATATAACATTTTTATTTCCCTGTCATTGTTGAGATTTCGATTTCAAACATGGCAACCTCATACAATTTATTATCCGCCGGACCCCAAAGGTGCCCAAAGGGACTTAATTTCGCTTCGCGTAGGCGTAGGTATTATTTTAAAGTGATTTTTGCTTTTAAAAAGTCATTTTATACCTTGGATTGTAGTTTGCAAAATACGAGTCTTTGAATAAGATTTGTATACCCATTTACTACTTTTGCAACCGTATAGTTTTCAAAGCTTTGTGTACTTGTTTATATCTAAGTACTTATCTACTTTGTTCTTTTCTTTGCTCTTGGTAATCCTAAACGTGACTTTTCAAAGCAAAATAAGGAATAGAGTTTTTCTTATTTTGCTTTCTTGGGTCAAGGTTTATTTATTTATTTTCCCAACTATGTTTCTATATTTTTATTAACCTACTAGCGGCCCAACGCGGTTTCACCTGAGCTCTGTCCCGCTCCCGTAGTATATAGCGTCATGTTATATAGCCTATGACACTCCCTGTTAACGTGGCTTTCTAACAGTGAAAGAATTTTTAAAATCGGTTTAGTAGATCCAGAGATTACCCCCTACAACGTTACAAACTCACAAACTTTACCTCTTTATAATATTAGTATAGATAAAATGTGCTCGGTGTATGTCATACGCTATTTGTCTAATGCTTGTAAGCTAGACCAATAAAGAAAAAAACTAAAAAGTATAAAATAACTTATTTCTAAAGCTATTATTAATAATATATATTATCTAAAACATCTTAAAGTCGGTGCTTAGTAATTTTTATGTTTTACTTTGCACCAACTTCAAGATGTTTTAGATAATATATATTAATAATAATAGCTTTAGAAATAAGTTATTTTATACTTTTTAGTTTTTGAAGTCGGTTTTTTTAAACAAAGTTTTTTTATTTTATTTGTTACTTTTTAGTGTCTAGCTATGTATGGGTAGACCTACGAAAGGTGCCGCGCTCCTTAAAAAATATAGGTCCCAAGAAACGGGAACAAAAAAATGTTCGTAAAATGAAAACTACTGGGCCAAACTATGTTAAATTTTTAGGGGACCAAATGGCAACTATTCCGCATCAAACTAAACAAGAATCACGTAAATCAGATCATAAATCTCAGCGTAATCAGTGTACATATGGAACGGAATGGAAAATTTTTCATAAAAAATGTTCATAAAATGAAAACCACTGGGCCAAACTATGTCAAATTTTTAGGGGACCAAATGGCAGCTATTTCGCGTCGAACAAAAAAGAATCACGTAAATCGGATCATAAATCTCGGAGTAATCGGTGAACATACATAAAAAAAAAGATCCCGACGAGTTGAGAACCTCCTCCTTTTTTGAAGTCGGTTAAAAATTGGCTGCGTTCTTGGATTGGATGGCAATGTTCATATATTTCTCAAATTAAGAGCCAATTTTTCAATCATCAGCTAAAGTTACCAGTGGAATTAATTATATCCCGACTGTATTTAAAAGTAAAACAGTTCAATTTTTTTATTCACGCAAGTCATTTTTAATTTTCTCACGTTGTACTTTATTCTACGAATAACTTTTATCTGGTGATTGAAAAATCGGCCCTTAAGATCAATAATTTAATTGTTTCACAAGATGGCTGGCTACCAAGCGTTTCTCAATGCTTCAATAAGCACCAGGATCCCACAGATCCAGGTTTAGACCCCAAACGCTTTAAATACACAACGGCACTTTAAGATATGTAGTCACGTCAAAAAGTAGTTAACCCGGCAGTGGTTGAGGCCGATGGGCACCGCCTGCCAGGGCCAACGGAGTGGTTATGCCATATACCCGTCGCCCTGGCATTAAGGGCGAAGAAAGGAATACCGGGGGTCTTAGTGGGTATACCTAACTGTGGTGTGACGATAGCATCTTTAGTTCTGCCTAGAGGTTGCTGTTAGTGCCATCTTGCTAATATCTTTTCTCCTTTTTAAACCCAAAAAGTTAGGGCTATATAGATGGATTACAGTAAGATATATCTTACCTAAGTGCGGCTTTGTCGCATGCATCGGGCGTGTCGACGGCGGGCAAGTTTTCGGTATCTAAATCGACCTGGTCGAGCTGCTCGTCGGTGGGTGTGGAACAGCTTTCTGTCTTGCTCCTGCTGGACGAGCGGCGGACTATCGTCAGAGCGCCTTGTTCTGTGGACACACGGAAGTTTAATTAACGAAGTTAATTACCAACACAGAAGAGGACGCGAGGCAAAAATAACGTTATTTGTAAAACTACTTGTTAAACATGGCGAAATTGTAAAACTATATATATATTTTTTTTTTTTTTAAGAAAGTAATATTGGGATATTATTTTATTATAATAGAAAAAGATGTGTACTAAGTGCTTGTTAGTTTATACACAATGAAAGGGTCTGTATAGATGACCAGAGACCACTGCTTTTATCATTTGGCCACGGAACTCTTATAATGATTTAATGAAATCATATCACAGCTCAAACACAACTTGTTCAAATCAATATCTCATAATTAGTGCTCAAACCGTCATTATGATTTTTTAAGATCTATCTAACGGCACGACACATGCCATTATTTATAAAATTCCACTCATTCTTCCTCACTGACGAGTGTCGAAGTATTAAACATTTATCACATCACAATCATTCATGGTGATCAACATTAATTTAGTCGTAATTTCACCTCACCATTATGTGGCTATATACAGTATGTAGGCCAAATAGTTATCAAAAACATAGATGTGACATTATACGCAGAACAGATGGAGATACCTGCTGTTTTATTCCGTTTTCTATTTAATCATTTGGCTACAAAATCCTAAAATATACTCCACATAAAATTAGTGTACAGTTATTTTAGTATATTATTCACGAGTATTATTTATTTATTCACATTATAATGAAATATTTCACACAAATATTTTTTCTTATACAAAGCCTTTTAACAATCTAATTTTTATTTAGCTTTTGATTAACAAAATGTACTTGTGTGATTCACTGAAATTTCAATTTTGCAATGAAATAATTGCTATTATAAAATAGCTTGAGATAATAGTACCTATCTTATAAATTAAATTAATTAAGCTAAGAAAACAAGAGAAATATACGCGAAACATAGAGATACAAATATAATTCTTAATGTAGCAACACAGTGGAGACGGAGCAGGGAGCGGAATCTATGAGAGGGTGTCGTAAATTAATCGTTCCTTTTGTGTATTAAACATAGTGTTGGCATCCTCAAATATATGGCAGCTGATATGTATTTATAGAGGATGTCATGAAGTATATAGCTATAGTTGTCGTAATCATTACTTATATAATAGTGCCATAATTTCCTGGGTTGTATGAAACTCTGTAAGTAGCGATACGATGAGATACGATGGACAAATTTGACAGTTGTTAAAATAAGTAGTTGTATTGTTATGAAAGCATTCGCTATTTAAAAGTGGCGCCACTTGAGATACCGACTGTTTACAGGGTCGGTGGCTTTTAGCCCAAAAATATAAAAACGGCTAGTATTTGTTTGAAACGATTAGTCGACCGTGATTTGTGTACCTGTAAAGGTTAAAGTGAAGTATAAAGTTCAGATGTGGAAAGAGAAATAAAGTATTGAAAACGTGCATGATATTTTTTTGAATTTCGGCGGCCCACAATAGTATAAGCCGAGCGGGTGCGTAGAATTTCTCATGTAACTAGATATACGCTATTTACGGGCTGGAAAAACGTGAACTAGTTACCCTTCCTCGTAGAGAACCTATGGACGTGGATTTACCAACAGAAGAACATATTACAGAATATAACATCAGCTCATAGATGCCCCACTGTTGTGCTCGGGCTATCCCTTTTTATGTAACACGGATAGCAATACTGCTACGCTTATCCGAGGCGGTTTGGGGCTTTTATAAATCGTACATCTCGATGTGCATGTTTCATGTCAATTTTTATTTTATTTTCTTTCTTTACAATATTTCCTACATGTACGTGGTAATAGCACATTTGCTCAGATATATTGTTTAAGTGATGCATACTTCCCGGATTCGACCGACGTTATTTGATATCGCGCGTTTGAGATTAGCTACTAAGGTACAGGTGAATTAGCTTCGAGACGTTTTTGCGTTTGTAAGTAGTTAGTGTACGGTCAGCACATAAATAAATAAACTAATACTTTTTATCTATTTTTATAGGCAGGTACTTAATATGAAACTTATAATATTAAAAGATATTAAAATATTAAATATTAATACAAAACATAATTTTTAACACTAAATTGTTAGTCCCAGCTCTGTAAAAAGAACATTTACTTTCTAATACCACCTTTCCAATGAAAGTTAATGATATTCCGGTTGATTTAGCAACTAATTGAAGGGGGTCAAAATACTGTTCGGATTGCTATTACACTCATTTTCGACATATTTGTACGAATTATACAAAACTACTTTAGTTTAAGTCAAAAGCTTACCTCCACCACTTTTCAACATCGGAACCATTTTTAATTAACAAATTTAACATTAAATAATAACACTGAACAATAAATAAGAAGAATGAACCACAAATAAAATCAGTTAAATAATTAATTATCAAATTAAAACCAAACAGTCAGACCTCACAACAATTAGTAATGTAAATAATTCTTATTTATTTGACTTTCACCATTGGCTTTTGTTTGTAAATATATTTTCTTCATCAAAATGTAACGAACCTTTTTTTGCTGATTGTACAATAAATTTTAATTTTTACATTTAGAATTCCTGTAAAAATATACAAATACTACTACAAACGCAAAAACTTCCAGAAGCTAATTTACCTATACCACATTTTAAGTATATTATTTTAATGATAATAATATAGAACAGACGAGCGTGCATGACAAGAGTTATGAATGTCAAAGAAGCAAGTGAGGTGTGTAAGAATAAGCCTGAATGGCGCTCTGTTGTTCGTGCCTACCCCGCAAGGGAACTGGCGTGAAGTTCGTGCCTATCCCGCAAAGGAACTGGCGTGAAGTTATGTATGTATGTATAATAATATAGGCGCATGTGTGCCGAAACCCCCTGCAAATACTGTGTTCACGTATCGAAATGAAATGTGCGTTTATTGCTTGTCTCTCTACTCCTGGTTGTGAAACCGCTCGCACTGTATTTCCACAGCAAGGTCTTTAAATTAATAAAAATAAAAATAAAATTGCCACTGACAAAGTATTAAATCTATACTTTACAAAAACTACAACATTTAAACTGCGGACATAGTTATTTACAATCATATTGAGTACCTACATGTATGTATCAAAACATGCATAGACAGTAAAACATCGAAAGAACATGCAGTTTTTAAAAATCATTTTATAATTGTTTCTATAAGGACTATTGTTGCGTCCTGCTTCATTCACCAATTTATTGATGTAGAATTTAGCACAGCTTAAGACCATGGCAAGTCCATGAACGTGATGCAATGTAAATACAGATAATAAATGTTAGTGCTATAGCTATCGATAAGATTGGGCCTTTGTCTATATAATCAAAAATGTCTAATCTCATAAACGTGTAAATATAATATTTAATAATGATTAGAATACTGGTGTGCACATCAGGTAAACGATAAGGTTTCTGTATATACCTATATAGTATACTTGAATTAGGAACAATTAAGAAATTAATATACTGCAGAAGGTGATGTCAGGAGCCTTAAGAACAGAAGAGCCTGCATGACAAGAGCTATGAATGTCAAAGAAGCAAGAGAGGTGTGTAAGAATAAGCCTGAATGGCGCTCTGTTGTTCGTGCCTACCCCGCAAGTGAACTGGCGTGAAGTTATGTATCTATGTATGTATGTAATATACTGCAAGAGTACAACATCTCATCCTCTTATTTTGTACTCCCCCCCCTCACGGCGATCGAGCCATGGGCTCTCTCTAATGGTGCTTCACCCTATCCAACGGGGTAACCATCATCGACACACCACACAACAAATAACCCCTACAACTGTCTCTTTTCTTTCACCATATCCGAATTATTTGGGGTCGGTACAATATGTCTTTTCCTTCCATACTCCTCTATTCTGTCACACCACATATCATCATATCATCCTTCACACAATCCATCCATCTTTTTTTTTGGTTTACCTTTACATTTGTATCTATCCATCTCGTAGTTTAACATTCTTTTTGTCACGTGACTTTTATCCCTCCTCATTATATGCTCATACCAACTTAATCTTCTTCCTCTAAATTTTTCAGTCACGGGTGCAACTTTTAAAGATCTCCTTATGTACTCATTTCTCACCTTATCCATTCTTGTAACACCACACATCCATCTCAACATTCTCATCTCAGCTGAGTGGAGACGTTAGTGGTTTATCACTTTAGTGGACCAACATTCCCACCCGTATAGCATGACTGGTCGTATGACAGATTTATATATTTGACCTTTTAGTTTCAGTGGCATTAGTTTGTCGCACGTCACACCGGTTACTTGTCTCCACTTTAGCCATGCTAATCGCACCGGACAACGAACTACTGGCTAGCGCATATTGGACTTGACTTTATGTTGTTGGTCCGAAGACCTTACAACTTTACCGGGGTTTTTGGGGCGAGTGCCTTCGCGAAGCGAAGGCGCTCGAGCCCGGGGGGGGGGGCAACTTGCTCGAGGGAGCTCCCTAAGGAGTTTTACCTCGGCTGGACTGTTGCCATGAGAGGGGGATGAATTTAATGATGCCCACCATAGGGCGACACAAAGCACTAATTGAGAACGGGCGACGGGTAATATAAAGCCCGAGGGGAAGGATCCCGGCGGGCCGGGATCGGCGGTTCGCGGCGGCCTACGCTATCTTACTGCCGTTTCGCAACGTGTTATGGCTGGGAGAGAAGAAACGGCGAAAGAAACTTCCCAGCAACACGCCTAGTCTATCCTGTGGGGGGGCTATGTCTCCTAACGTCCCTCGCAGGGACGTGGAGAGATCTTGATTGGCGGCGCCTGAGACGCCGCCGTCTGTATCTGTCTGTACGTGAAACTGGCTAGCGCAAAGCGGGAGCGCACATATTAATAGTTGCTCTATCTCGCTCGGACATCATCCGTCCCGCTCACACACTGTGCTATATATTGTACTAGCTGTACGACTTGTTTATATTTGTACTTAAGATTACCGTTTCCAAAATAAATTAGTTCAAACCAGTTAACATCAGCACTCGAGAGTGAATGCTACTCTTCGTCATTTGAAGTATCATTTAACCTCTACCTCTCGCTGCTACAAAGTAAACTAGCATATGAAATGTACCAATACAATAAGCCACATGACATACAAGATTACTTAATAAACACGACATGTTTGGTATCAATAGGCTAGGTCAATTAAATCCCGGGATTTCTCTTGGGAATACCAAGTATTTCTGTGAATACCGCTCATTGCCCGACGTCCGTTCCACATTTAATGCGGGCTATTCACACTTTGAAATCAGGACTCCATCGCCTTTTTCATATTCAAATTGAGGCTTTAGTACATTTCCATGATTTTATCGTGTAACTTTACAAAAAAAAACGGTAAATATCGATAAAATTATCTATATATACAGATAAATAAAACTAAAGTGTCTGTTTGTAATGTAAAATAACAAATTTTTACTAAACACATATGAAACTATGTAAAATGGTACTTATATAAAAAAAGCATTTTTTAAAGTTTTTGTTTGTCTGTCTGAATGTTCCGGCTAATCTCCGAAACCGCTGGACCGATTTTGACGGGACTTACACTGGCAGAAAGCTAATGTTATAAGGAGTAACTACTTCTTTATATTGGGATTGCACGAAAACAAAATTGACGCGGACGAAATCGTAGGCACAGCTAGTTCTACTAATACAAACAGTATCATAGAAATCCTATCTGAATTTACGAACTCCGAAAACATGAAAAATTAGTTTGTAACAATCCTAAAACAGGTATTTTTATCTACCAAAACAGTTTTATGAACTCAATATGAGAATAAAGGCGGTTATACACGCTACGATCTACCTAACAGGTATACATGTATAAAATTAGCTGCGCAAGTCAAGAATCGATAGTGCACATAAAACTGCACAGGGAACCTAAAGCGGTCACTTTCGCAGATTCATATTACGAATAGGATTATATAGTATCAAAATAAAGCGGAACTTTATGCTACGTCTTATACTGGACAAGTGTTAATTTCCCTTAGTAAATCTCTAAAAGTGGCCGCTTTAGGTTTCCAGGTCTATTCGAATACATGCTCAGTTGTACCTGCGCAATTACAACTGCATAGGTACATCTGTCATGTGGACCGTAGCGTGTATGGCCTTAAGTATTTATATATTAATTAAATTAAAAAAGTATATCTACTTGTATAAATACATAAATAGATATATCTAGAACTAAATACAGAAATACCTACATCATAATAAAACTACGTTTTAACAGTTTTAAGCGCGGTAATTTTATTTGATTTTGGTTTTTCCGACGTTTCGGCCACTTTTCAGTGGCCGTGATCACGGAAGAAAAAGATGTCAAGTGTCAACGAGTATTGTTAAAGTTTTATTTAGCCTACCGCCAACTTGTTAATTTTAATTTTGTTTATTATTTACTCTATGGGAGCCTAATCTAATTTACTACCGCTTCGCAGCATGTTATGGCTTGAAGAGAAGAAGCTAGATTAGGCTCCCATAGAGTAAATAATAACCATAAACAAAATTAAAATTAAATAATTAGAATTAACAAGTTGGCGGTAGGCTAAATAAAACTTTAACAATACTCGTTGACACTTGACATCTTTGTCTTCCGTGATCACGGCCACTGAAAAGTGGCCGAAATGTCGGAAAAACCAAAATCAAATAAAATTACTGCGCTTAAAACCGTTAAAACGTAGTTTTATTATGTATACAAGTCGCGAAAACTTAAGAAAATAATATACCTACGTTATGCCTATATTTAAATTCTAGCCAATTTGTTAATACAAAGATCGATTAGATAACACTTCATTGCTCACTAAAATAATCAATCACAAAAGCAAAATGCATAGTTACAATCTTGACAGATCTTGGCAAAACAACAGACGGCCTTATCGCTACAAGCGACGTCTTCCAGGCAAATTAGCTTAAAATAAATAACAATTAATCTGGCTATGTAGGTGGAGCATAAAATTTACTTCTACGCTATGGGTAGAAGAAGAATATTTTACGCGTTTAGTAACATATTCTCAGAGTGATCAGAGTGATAAAACATAGGGCTTTTAGAAAAAGTAAAACGTATGACGAGACGCGTAACACTTCCCAATAAAAAATATTAGGTAAGTAAGTTTTTTTTTATAGCTGAAGTACAGCAGACAGGCTGACGGCACGACTGTGATGGAAAGTGGTTACCGATATGCTGCCGGGCTCGTAGATGGGTTGTTATGGCGACATGCCCTAGACCAGGCGTGGTAGCCATCCAGACGGGAGAAAGTATACATAGACCTTATTGCAAATTGAAAATAAGAACAATATCCATATGAAATTCGTTTCATATACATAAAACCAGCATAGCTTTAAAAATGTTTTTCATATTCAAATTGCATTGTCCGAAGCATGACTTGCAAATACATTCTCCAAATAGTACCCGAGTTTTGTATGTCGTACTTTTATCTGTGGTTTTCATTGTTTGGATTTATTAATTTTATCGTATTTTTGTTAATTAAATTCCAGCTTTGTTGTGGAGATGTCCTTAATGATGGGGTGGAAATCATTCGTTATCATAATATTATGAAAATATCGTGTCTGTATATTAAAGTTGTTTAAAAGAAAGAAAGAAAGAAAAAAGAAGAAGAAAGAAAACAACTGGATTACATTATATAAAAGATGTAGAATACGATGCATTTTTGAAATTTCTTATCTGTTTGTTGTGTTTTTGGCGGGAACTGAAAGGAGATGTTGTACTGTGCAGTTTTATTTTCTAAAAATGTGTAAAATTACTCTAAAATGAACAATAGTTGTAGGATATTGATAGTTTGTGAGTAATAATTATGTGTTTTGTGAGAAAAAGTGAATTGTATAATCAAATGTGGCCTTTTGAGTTGTCACAAGAACTCCGTTGAATGGCACTAGCTGATTACCTACAGTTCAGCTGTGCTACACATAGGCTTAAGAAAATGAAGAAAATATATTGTAAACTAAGATCTGGCTTAAAGGCCTAGCTGCCAAGCTATAACTTAAATAAAAAAAAAATCTGTTTGTTCGGGATTCACGTAAAAACTACTGGGCCGATTATGATGCGGATTTTGTTGATTGACAGCAAATTTTTATACTTAAAATCTGTGCTATCTTATATCCTAGGAATCTCGAGGGAATTTTCTCGGGAGCGATTTGTAGTTGTTCAGGTGCATAAAATTTATCTTTTTTTTTTGTTGCAGGAGTTCAGCAGACAGGCAGGCGGCCCACTGAATGGAAAGCGGTTACCATCGCCTATGGACATTTGCAAGGTGCTACAAATGCGCTGCTGCTCTCTTAAGGGAGTCTGGAACCTGGTCACTAATGCCGGAACACAACTCAAAGTTGTTATGACGGCATGCTCTAGACGAGGGGTGGTAGCCATCCAGTCGGGCAAATGCCCTACCACCTGGCTGTGGGTTGTTTAGTCGTCTCTTACGACAGGCCGCCCGGCCGCAGGAAATTGTATTCTTTCTCCGTTCCTGCACGGATCTTATTCCGATACAATTTTCTCTAAAAGGACAGCTTACATTTTTAAATGTACTTTGTCTCCCGAGAATCCCACGGGAATTTCAAATCAGGCGTAGATGGAGTCGAGGGCATATCCTAGTGTTTAGAGAGAGAGATAACTCTTTATTGCACACCAAAACATACATTTACAAAAACAGACCATATTTACAATATTTTCCAGGCGATACAATAGGCGGCCTTATCGCTCAAAGCGATCCCTTACAGGCAACCTAAATCAAAAACAAATTTGAATCAGGCGATGTAGGTGGTGCAAGAAAAAGGCTAGGGACACATAAATACTCAAACTAATTTAACATATAAATATACAAATACATACATATATACATAGTCATAAATATTATATACATACAATAATATATTAAAAAATTCATATATTATTATAATAAATGTATTTTATTTTATATCCGTGGCTGGCGTGATTATGTTGACATGTTCAAAATGTCAATTTTACAGGGGCGCAATTTTAAAGTTTGACTAGTAATGATAAATCGTGTTATTCTATTATTACCAAAGGAAAAATCTTAAAAAGTTATGAATATTTCGGTGTGTCTATTTTTTTCCTATAAAAACACAGGCGTAGGAAGCGTCTAAACGCATAAAAAAAAAGATGTATGTCGAGATATCAATGTATTCCCACCAGCCACGGATATTGTGTTAATCAGACATGGATATTTAAGGACAAATAGTGTTTGCTGAGTAAATTTCTAAATGTTGGTAAGTGGCCTCTCTTACAGTAAGAGGCAGCATATTCCAAAGTTTGACAGCTTGCACTGTAAAAGAATTATCACAATAGGAAGAGGTGTGTGCAGGTGTCATAAGTTTTCGATACGTATCAGAGCGCAAATTGTGGGCAGTGGATAGGCGAAGGAATTTAAAAAGTTCCTTAAGGTAGTGTTTATAATAAATTACAATGTTATAATTCAGCCGTGAAACTTAAAAACCTAGAAACTGCATTCCAAGACACTGTATAACTCTATAGCATAAAAAAATGACATAAACTTCAACGATATGCCATAGTATCAAAAATTCATCAGCGTTTCGAAAAATTTTAACATATTAATTTTACTATACTTCGACATTAAGACTAATAAATACCGACCATTGATCTTTCAATTGCTGACTGTAAAGTTCGTTCAATTAATTTGATTTACAGTCGCCCAACTCTGATTGAAACGTCTTTTTGTCCGAAATAATTGATTTACAGGCTTTGTACTGTTTAAAATTGCGAAACAATTAAACTGAATACAGTTTTTATGAGATGGCTTGATTGTTATTACCTTTACGAATAATTGTATTTAAAAGACAATTTTCAGCTTTGAATTCAGTTATAAGCAATTATGTAAGACATGTGATTGAAGAGAGAAAGAATGTAAAATAAAATTATATATGATGAAGGAGGAACCTCCGTGGTGTCTTTAAAAAGTGTGACGCCCGCAATGCTGACGACACGATTGTTGGCTGCTTGGTGACCCATATATGAGTCCTCGAAATCAAATTTCAAGAGTACTCGGTATTGTTTTACTACTTCTCAAAGAGGTCCGACCCGTTCAGCGGCTCGAATAATAATGACCAAGTTTTTTTTTATTGGACTTGACTTTATGTTGTTGGTCCGAAGACCTTACAACTTTACCGGGGTGCTTGGGGCGAGTGCATTCGCGAAGCGAAGGCGCTCGAGCCCGGGGGGGCAACTTGCTCGAGGGAGCTCCCTAAGAAGTTTTACCTCGGCTGAACTGTTGCCATGAGAGGGGGATGAATTTAATGATGCCCACCATAGGGCGACACAAAGCACTAATTGAGAACGGGCGACGGGTAATATAAAGCCCGAGGGGAAGGATCCCGGCGGGCCGGGATCGGTGGTTCGCGGCGGCCTACGCTATCTTACTGCCGTATCGCAACATGTTATGGCTGGGAGAGAAGAAACGGTGAAAGAAACTTCTCAGCAAGACGCCTAGTCTATCCTGTGGGGGGAGCTATGTCTCCTAGCGTCCCTCGCGGGGACGTGGAGAGATCTTGATTGGCGGCGTTCGAGACGCCGCCGTCTGTGTCTGTCTGTTGGTGCCTGCCAGCCTACCGTCCTAACCGCCGGCGGACTGATCCGGGTAATGACCGAGTGTCGACAATGCGGCCGTATTTATAATTGCTCGATGCTCGTGTCGGCGCACGTGCACGTGATCACAAATTTTTAGGTTAAGTATTGAGATTACAATAAAATATTGTTGTTTTACGTTAATTTCACATTACAATAAACTCACAGTGACTAAATAAATAATTATTGTTTTAAATTGCTGTATTTGCGCCGCCATATATTTAAAAAACTTTATCATATTCTTGATTTGTATAAAGTTTCGTAGCATATCAGTCTCGTAACTCCGTAGCGACGAGCGTAGTAGCGTAGCCTCGTAAAGCCACGCCCCATTGAGGCTACGAGCTCTTATCATGTCTACGCGGTTAAAATGTTGCTCATAAAATGCATTCATTGTCTTATATATTTAGATCTTATTAGTAAATCATTACAGATACAGAACTTTATAATTCCAATTTTTAAAGCTAATTACGATTTTAAAAACATTATAATAATTTTCATCCTATGGACATTACTAGAGCAAAGTCGGTGTAAAAATGAGAAATTGAACACTGGTTTAAATCCACTCAAGTGTATTATATTAATAATTAAATAATGTAATAAGTCACAAAACCTGAGAAAATACATCAATGTGAGATATTAAATATCTTACAAAAATTAACGTAATGAAATAGGGTAAACTATATCATTGTTGGTAAGCAAAACTTAATATTTTTTATTATTTTGTAGCCATACAAAAATATTAGTATTTGAATAGTACTTGTGATATGGAGAAGGATGTAAGGAGAAGAATAAACGTAGCATGACTAAAATGGAGACAGATAACCGGTGTGACATGCAACAAACTAATGCCACTAAAACTAAAAGGTCAGATATATAAATCTGTCATATGCCAGGTCATGTTATATGGGTCCGAATGTTGGGCCACTAAAGTGACAGACTACAAACGTCTTCACTCAGCTGAAATGAGAATGTTGAGATGGACGTGTGGTGTTACAAGAATGGACAAGGTGAGAAACGGATACAAAACATCTTTGAAAGTTGCACTCGTGACTGAAAAATTGAGAGGAAGAAGAAAATCCTAATAATAATCGGCAGACAAACACACGTATAGTACATCCCCAAATTAAGCAATTTACGCTTGTGTTATGGTTGATATACAACGGACTTCTCTGGGGCCGATCTCAGACACCCAGACCATAGTAAAAAATGTAGAAAAATGATTTCTGAAATTTACATACCAGGAGTCGAACCTGGAACCTCTGCGTTGTAGTGAGGTACGCCGGTAATAGCTTAGCCCGCTGAACCACAGAAGCCATCAAATGGTATGGGCATGTAATGAGGAGAGATGGAAGTCCCGTTACAAAAAGAATGTTAAACTGCAAGATTGATGCGTACAATTGTAAAGGTAGACCAAAAAAACGATGGATGGATTGTGTGAAGTTATAATATGATGATTCGTAGTGTGACAAAGGATTTATGTCAGAATAGAGGAGTGTTGAAGGAAAAGACATATTGTGCCGACCCCAATTAATTGGGAGAAGCTGAAAGAAAAGAGAGATAAAAATATTATTACTATCATTGTATAGTTACAAAATAGAAAAGAACATTAAGATTTTAAAATATTTTGAATAAATTCATATGGCGCTATTCATCTAGGTGCCAACAACGGTGCAGTTTCCCCTATTTATTTTCTTTAAAAACAAAACTATAGAGAAAATACATTTTTTATATCGCGTTCAAAAGTCCAAGCAGCATCTTACCAAGGCGGTAAATGGATGAGATCGTGCTGTCTGGCAGCGAAGATATATTGGCTGTCAACCCAGCGACCACTGGCGAAAAATCGATTTTCACCGTTCGTATTCCAGCTGGAGATGAAAATTGGACGTTTTTAATGGATTTATAGGTTTTATTTTGACCATTGTGTCCTTTAGAAAAAGTATTTTTAGTATGTCTTTGTGATACTTAACTTCGTTTTTTTTATTGCACGAGTTCAGAAACAGGCGGATGGCCGTGTGGACATTTGTAACACCAAAGATGCTACTCTAAAGGGAGAATAGAACCTGGCCAGTAATACCGAAACACAACTCAAGGTTGCTATGCCGGCATACTCTAGACCAGGGGTGGTAGCCAGCCATACGGGCAAATACCCTACCACCTGGCTGTAGGTTGTCATTTCATCATCGACGTTTAAGTATAAGGATTTTATCAATTTTTATTTTGATAACAGTCTTGATTACTGGTGTATAGGAACTTCATTCTCTTATATCAATGCTCCATCTGGGATAATGTTTTTTTAGTTACCATTTCACGCAAATGTAGAGATAGGTTTAATTCGTTATTAAAGATTAATTGTTATTATGACGGCCTCTTTGGTTGAGCGGGCCTACCTCACTGCAACGCAGAGGCTCCGGGTTCGATTCCTGGTATAGTAAATTTCTGAAACGTATTTTCTCCGTTATTTACTATGGTCTGGGTGTCTGGGATCGGCCCCAGAGTAGTACGTTGTATATTACCTATAACACAAGCATAATTTGCTTAATTTGGGGATATACAATATGTGTTTGTCTGCCGATCAATTATTATCCCGCTAAATGTAGTTTCTTAGGCATAGACGAATATAGGCATAAATATGGCACTGCGGTCGGACGTTCTTGATGCAGCATTTGCAATTCATTAAGAAATAGGTCGTCATAGCAACGCGAATAAAATTTCGCCAGTAACATCTACTAAAAATGTCACTAGTTAAATTAAACATCAATCTTATTTTCCCGGTAATACTTCAAAAGCTCACGATATCCCTTTTGTTAAATATACAAAAAGCATTGAAACGTGCAAATCTCCGAGCGAATTCGATCATGTAGAAATACTGTTTGGAAACATTCTCGGAATCACTGAGTTTTATCTCTTCATTGTCGAAATTTTGGAAAGAGATAAAATGTTGGATAACGAATTATTCCTTAATGTTGACAGCTATAACACGGTTCATTGATCATTCAAAGTTAAGTAAGTAAGTAAGGTAAAGACACCGGTAATGTATATTTCAAAAGGGAATTGCAGTAATTGTAATAGTAATACATAGAAATGTATGGATTACAGGAATAATGTATGGATTTCCTAGTAATCAAACAAAAACATACTTTATCATACAAGATTAATATTGATATTTCGTACATGGCTGTTTAATTTTCAAAATTCAACATTCTTCGGACAACACAGTGGAGTAAAGCCTAATGAGAAATAAACAAAAGAAATGGATATATATGATGCGATGGCATGACACACCTACTCTAAAGCCGCTTACTCGTCTGCGAGCCGTAACTGTAACTGACTGAATACAGAAACGCATCCTAATGTGTACGCCAAAAATGAGTTTCGCGTTACGTTTTAACGATTTAAAGCGCGGTCATTTATTTGTTTTTTATTATGCCGACGTTTCGACCACTATTCAGTAGCCGTGATCACGGAAGACAGAGATGTCGAGTGTCAATGAGTGCTGTTAAAATTTTATTTAGCCTACCGCCAACTTGTTTATTTAAGTATTCCATTAGTATTAGTAGTTATAATTTACTCTATGGGAGCCTAATCTAATTTACCAATGCTTCGCCACATATTGTGGCTTAAGGAGAAGAAGCAGCGCACAAAACTCTTAGACAACAACATGCCTAGTCACGCCAAGGAAGCGACGAAAGAAAATGTAGAAAATACAATATCAATAATATTATAAGTGTCTATATATTGAAACTATTAAAAAAAACCCAATGGAATGGACTGTATAAACGATGGAGAACACAATGGAACTTTTTATTTTATTTCTTGTCTGTTTGTTTGCATGTTCGGGATTTACGTAAAAACGAAATGTCCAATTGCGATGCGGTTTTCGCTGATCGAAATCAAACTTTTAGACTTAATATCTGCGCTACTTTTTATCCTGGGAATCCCGCGGGAAATTTTCTGGGAATGATTTAAAATGCCAAGATAAAAAAAATACAATTCCAAGATGAACTTTTCAGTGCGATAGTAAATTTGACATATTTTTTATCCCGAAAATTTTCCCGGGAGCAGTTCGTAGTAGTGCGGGTGCTTAGAAATTAGCTAATTTCGACACAGTTTTCACTAAAACGATAGCTTAGATTCTTTTTTAAAAGCTGCGGTACTTTTTGTCCCTGGAATCCCACGGGAATTACAAGTCAAGCGTGGACAAAGTCGCGGGCATATCCTAGTATGCATATAAAAGGCACATAATAACAACCACATATAAAATTGTAACGAAACACGTAAATTTGATGGCGTACTCCATCGCATTGCTTCATTTATTGTTGCAATAAAATAAAAACAATGTTACGAGCCTTTGAATAAGACAAGAACCGCCAAAATGTAAATGAAACGACAACAATTTGAAACGTACCCGCAATCGGCGTAACATTTATTATTGAATCCTATTTTCTATCTCATAAAATTCAGAATTTAAACATCACCCTTACTTTATTATCTAATATATAAAATTCTCGTGTCACAGTTTTCGTTGCCATACTCCTCCGAAACGGCTTGACCGATTTTGATGAAATTTTTTGTGCTTATCCGGCATCTATGAGAATCGGCTAACATCTATTTTTCATCCCCCTAAATGTTAGGGGTAGTCCACCCCTAAATATTTTTTTTTATTTTTTAGACAAAATTTTTAATTTCTATTTTTTTATGATACAACATACAAAAATACATACAACCCTAAATTTTCACCCGTCTACGATCAACCCCTATTTTTTATTTGTTAATTATAAACTTTAATTTTTTGGCAAGATTTTTAATCTCATTTTGTCATGACTTAGAATAAAAAAAATATATATTACTCTTTTAGATTCACAATTAGAACCGGTAGGTGGCGCTGCGATCGGGTTCTGGAATCCTCCTAAGCACCTGGAGCGGTTTTGGTGATTTTGTTTTTGTGTGTTTGAGTGGGTACCCGGATGGTTTAGATTTGCAATTGGAATCGGTAGCTGGCTCTGGGATCGGGTTCTAGAATTTTATTTTTTAAAGGCAGGACAACGTCTGCCGGGACCGCTAGTAACAATAATAATTCTTAATTCGTTTCGTTATAATTATATTTTAGTTCGTTTCGTTATATTATAGTTTCGTTCTGACATGAGTACAATATAATTTCTTCCCTCCAATAAGAAAACGGTGATGATAAAATCATCATTTCTTCTTTTTTTAAATGTTTTATTGCATGAGTTCAGCAGAGGCAGAAGGCCCACTTGATGAAAAGCGGTTACTATCGCCTATGGACATATGCCACACCAAAGGTGCTACAAATGCGCTGCTGCTCTCTTAAGAGAAACTGGAGCCTGGTCACTAATGCCGGAACACAACTCAAGGTTGTTATGGCGACTTACTCTAGACCAGGGGTGGTAGCCATCCAGTCGGGCAAATGTCCTACCACCTGGCTGTGGGTTGTTAAGTCGCCTCTTACGACAGGCCGCCCGGCCGCAGGAAATTGTATTCTTTCTCCGTTCCTGCACGGATAAATTCAGAATATAAACATCACCATTACTTTATTATAACAATAATAACAATAATTCCCAGACCCCTAGTACCATTAGCAGTTCACCACAATAGCCCGGTACTTCTTGTCCTCATTTCCCACAATAGTCCTACACTGGCCGGGGCTTGTCCTTGGGTGCATTACTATATAGTGTAGACAGGGATAATCGCCGGTCAGTGTCACGCCACATTTTCATTAAATTTGTCAAGGGGCCTCTACGTGTTGGCCTTCCCATGGCCACACGCAAGCCCTCCAAAAGTCCGGGCCATTTTTATGGCCCGTGATCTTGAAAGACATAAAAATACAATAATCTTAATTTATATCGGTAGACACACCTATTGTATATCCCCAAATTAAGCAAGTTACGCTTGTGTTATGGGTCTTAGTTAGTTCTTAATTAGTTTCGTTATAATTATATATTAGTGCGTTTCGTTATATTATAGTTTCGTTCTGACATGTGTACAATATAATTTTTTCCCTCCAATAAGGAAATGGTGATGATAAAATCATAATTTCTTCTGCTCTATGTCACGCCGCGGTCACTTTTACTCGGTAACTTATTTGACTCAAATTGTATGTCCAAGCATGGCTGCAATGTGAAATATTGAATCCAACTATGCGCCACAAATTGGCTTGAATGTAAACTTTGTAGACAAACAAAGGAAATAGACAAGTTCCATTTGCAGTCGCAGAGTGAAAGACGATGGACGATCATTTATTTGCACTAACGGCATTAACGGCTTACGGATATGGTTTGGGTATGTATGTGTACATAGGCTTATTTGCATCACAGAAAATGATTATTACAGAAAAGATATGAACAGAAGCTGTAACTCAAAATGAATGACAGATCAACTAGCTGGCCCGTGTACACTTCACTGGGCGTAATGAATGAATGAATGAATGAAAACTCTTTATTGTTTACCATAAACTTAAATCTAGACAATTGATATGGATACATTTGCATTAGGACAATGGGCGGCCTTATCGCTTATAGCGATCTCTTCCAGGAAAACCAATGTCTAAGGATATTTTTAAGGAAAGTTCAATATACGATATTTGGTGGTGTACTAAACTAAAATAACTGTAGTAAAATCACAATCAAAAATAAAATAAAATATAAATAAACTACTATATACTTGTATATACAGATATACATATAAAATTAGATATACGGTAGAGTTAGATATATTATAAATTAGATATATCACAATTGGAAACATTAAATAATATTATTAATCACAATCTATATAGCCTATATCACTCACTCACTGTGCCTCCTATGAGGATGTGCGCAATTCTTGCATGTGACATTATTGCTGTTACATATTCGATAGACATTTCCGTGTCCACTTCGTCGCGCGTAATTAAAAAATTTAAAAATATCATTAATCAAAATCAAATATGCCTATGTCACTTAAGAATAATGTAGCTTCCTACTGGTGAAAGAATTGTCAAAATCGGTACAATAGATTACATCCTACAAACAAACAAACTCACAAACATTACCTCTTTATAATACTAGTATAGATGTGTGGCATGCGTGGGGGCCAGTGTCCAAGATGACTTGTTTCTAAAATTGCTATTTTTTCCATTTGGTTGGCGTCAAGGTTGGCAAATTGAATTTACCATGCTTAATACACGGTAATTTGCCTACATACTTGATGTAAATAAATACATCAATGACATTTAACAAAACAGAAAGTAAATTCAAAATACACATTAAATATAGAAGAACTAATTTCATACGGAAATCACGAAACGTTTCAGCTCCATAATACTTTTCTTATATTTTCTGAAAACACGTATAAATCATTTATAAACATATTCACTGTTCAATACATAATTGTTTTAAAAGTATACTGATTAGAAAAATGTACAGAGCTGAAACATTAATATTTTAAAGGGGACTATTCCATCGATAACCATATAGTAAAAAAAAAAATACACGTAGAAACAGTACAGTAGGAAGATATTTCTAATAACATTAATTTTTGTGCACTAATAATAAATTTCTTCATGTGAACAAAGCGGGACAAATGCAGTGCTTTTGATGCTTTAATAGAATGGAAATTGGAAATATCATTCAGTTACGTGCACGAAATATCATGGCAGCTGTTGCGATATGCCGATTTATTATCTTGTTTCTTAATACTTCTTAACTCTTGTATGTATATGTAGTGGGATATATCTTTAGCAGATTTTGAGGAATAAGTTTTTTTTTTAATTTAAGTCAATAGAAATGAATTTACAACGCAAAAAAAAACGCAGCGGTTCTGTCGCCGCGCTCTTACTAGAGACGGCAGTACTTGTAATAATAATCGTGCCGAACTTTTGCACTATGCGCAAACTCGAGCGCAAGCGGCCGCCAGTCTCAATTCGTACTTTCGTCGATTTAAGACAATAGGTAGGATTATAAACGGTGACGCCCGCTGACAGGCTTAATTTGTATGGAATGAATTAACTATGCCACCTGTATTAGAGAGCGGTGCGGAGAGCTTCATTGCTCTGTGGTATAATTTAATTATAATTCAATTCTTTACTGTGCCTACATTTGAATTATAAAGTCTAAGACGTATTCTGCAAGCACAACAAGTGTTTGAGTGAATAAATGAATGTACTATTCTACACGTACTCGTATATTAACTAAATCCTTTATTTTACTAAATTAACAATGGTTATTTGGCGTGAAGTTATGTATATAACAATGGTTAAATTTACTTTGTACTTGTTATCATTTTATTGCGTAATTTTCAGACTAAATCTAATATTACAATTTACATTTCAAGTTCGTTTGTTGTATATTGTTATACAATAAAAAATGTGTTATGTTTTAATTGTCTGATCGAGTATTGTGTTATTTTGTTAGAAAATTTGAAAGGAGACGGGTACTTTTTGGGCCGAAGAAATGTAATGAGTTGAGATATGGCTGAAAAATGGCTTATATTTTTCTATTACAAATTGGAAAACATCAGCACTTAATTCGATCTGGAAGACATAAAATCTTAAAAATAAGGTCACAAATAATAGTACATTATGGTACTAGTGTGTAACATTGGTGATTACCGCCGAGGCGCCATTGAGACTCGAGCCGTAGGCGAGGGTCTTAAGAGAGCCGAGGAGGGTAATCATCAATACACACGTGTATCATACGACGTTTTTCAACACACTTGTGAATAAAATAACAACAAAAACTTATTTTATTTAGTAGATAAAAAAAAGTTATATATGAGTGAAAGTTTTATTTATTAAGCACGTACGAGTTAAAATTATCTATTTAAATAAGAAGTTGCATGAAATGAGCAAGCAATAGGAACATTAATTTATTTGTTCTATAGAACACGATCTTTTTTTTTAATAAAAACTTTTTTAAGAACAAAGCAACTCAACCAATAAAATTTAAAAAAAAAAATCTATAAGTCACTAGTGAGTTATAATGTTTTTTACTCACAGTTTGATAATGGGTGTCATTCTGTGCCTAATTGCGGTGACCATAGAGCCACTTTATGAGCAAGTGTGTTGAAAATTAAGTTATCTATTACCATAATCGATTTGTGTGAATGAATTTCAAGAATTAATTTAAAAAAACACTTACACCACACGATTTATAGCCGGTTCCTGTCTTACTGTTCATTCACTTGCCTTACCTTCGGTTGCATTTTGACATTAGTTGTATGGAGCTTATGTCAAATTTTAATCGATAGTACGGCAAATGAACTTTCGGTAAGATTTAGGAGCCAACTATAATTCATTAAAAAAAACACACTACAATTATAAAAAGATACCAACATAAAAAAAATACTCTCATCTTTTTACAATCTGGGCCCAAGAATGTATTAAAGCGTATCCGTCTCCTTTGGTTCGAGATTGGGTATGAATCGCAATAGCCGCCGTGTGCATTACAACGTGCTTACTGGGTGGGGTGCCGTTGCGGGGCGCGGGGGGTGGTGGAGGGCGAGCCGCTTCCTCCCGCGGTGCGCCCGCGCCGCCCGGCGGACTCGCCACTGCAAACACCAACCGGATACTTCAATATATAGACAAGATACAACGTAACCGCTGAATAGGGTAGATGACAGAATCAACTGATACACACTTTATCATCTTAAGCGGCTTCATAGATTTTGTACGATTGTACAGAATTATGTCGTCATAACTTTGTGCTTACAGGGCGTTCCATTAGTAGCTCACAACGCCCAAAATGCTCAGTTAGCCGTTCCACAAGGCGACCGCGGTCGTTGTGGTCGTGGCGAAAACGTCACCAATGACGTCTCGTTTTCAATCACACAACGCTCACAACCACCCGTATGAAAAAGTGGGTCGAATAACTGTTGCACTTGGGTTTACGATTGTAACGCCGGTAAGCAAGTGGAACACGATAAATCGTAGTCGTGAACTTGGTCGTTGTGAGTCCCTAATGGAATGTGGCCTTGACAAGTAATTTTAAAGACTACTTTTGCTACGTAAATAATCTCACAATATATCGTAACATGTGACGTCAATCAAACTCAGCGTTATGTCATTTAGTGTAGTCACTGATGTCTAAGGTAAGGCTGCCATGAGATATTGTACCTCACTGTTGAGAGGTGAAGCTTAGCATCTACAAGCATATAAATAGTACAAATAATTATGCCCAACAAAATTCTGTTAACACTCTTCTATTCGATTAGTCGTTTATCCTACAAAACGCTATTATGATAGCATTATGAACAAAATAATAATAAATTCAATAAAATTTATTTACTTGTTAAAACATGGCACATACAGGTGACAACATATTTAAAAATACCACATCTTTTTTTTGCCTGTTTCGCATGCAAATTAGTATTACGTATTTAAAACTTCTCAGAATAGATATAACATCAGGCCAATCTGTGCAACTCTCTCTAAATGTCATATGTGTATATATTTTGTGAGTGAAATAAATATTAAAATTCTATTGCAAACGCGTCATATAATGGCCGGTTCCTATATCTCACTATTTATTCATTTGTTGTATCATCAGTTGAACTTTGACATTATCTACTTGTATGGAGTTTACGTCAAATTTTCACCGATAGTAAGGCAAGATCAAGATAGTAAGTGAGCGGTCGGTAAGATATAGGAAGGATAGCCGGACAAAAGTGTTCGAAAGTCACGACTAGAACGATTGTACAATTTGTACACTTGCTCTTGCTTGTAGTGGTGAATGCTGGCAGTAGTTGGTGGAGTGCTGGTGCTTTCTTATAGTAGAGTGAAGGAAATACACCTTGTTGCTTTCAGGGATTTATCCTCGTACTAGTTGAGCTTGGGTGCTGAGCCCTGAGTTCAACGTAGTGGTAGTTGAAGTCGTATGCTACGACTAATAGCAACTTTGTAGCGACTTGATAGCAACACGATCACAACGTATTTGTGAGCGTTATTTATAGTAATATTATAATATTAAAGTAGCCTAAAGTTGAACCGCACAAAGATACTAATAAATAAATTGATAAATCAGGTAAACTAGTTTCTTAAATAGTAACGATAGAATAAGCACAAAATACATATTAGACTTGCAAAATGCAAAAGTGGATGGATGCAGAAGTCGTGGAAGGCCACGACACACCTTCCATGATCAAATTGATCGTGTACTAGCGGAGGGTGATGTCAGGAGCCTTAAGAACAGACGAGTGTGCATGACAAGAGTTATGAATATCAAAGAAGCAAGTGAGGTGTGTAAGAATGGGCCTAAATGGCGCTCTGTTGTTCGTGCCTACCCCGCAAGGGAACTGGCGTGGAGTTATGTATGTATGTATGTACATATTAGACTAAAATAATAAATAGAAATATTTGTAATAGTAAATAAGTAGAGTAAACGAGCTGTAGAATGTGTAGAAAGCATAAATAATGTAATAAACAGTAAAATAGAATATACTAAAATGAAAATGAAACCTAAAGTACCCCTATAACAATACCCTAACAAAGAATTGCGTCAGGAGAGGAGGAGTATTTAACAAAAGGCTATCATCATTGATTTCAATATTGCCAAAAACTACGTATGTAACTAAACTGTGCAGGAACGGAGAAAGAATACAATTTCCTGCGTTCGGGCGGCCTGTCGTGAAAGGCAACCAAACAATCCACAGCCAGGTTGTAGAGCATTTGCCCGACTGGATGGCTACCACCCCCGGTCTATCGTATGTCGCCATAACAACCTTGAGTTGTGTTCCGGCATTAGTGACCAGGTTCCAGTCTAACGTAAGAGAGCAGCAGCGCATTTGTAGTAGTACCTTTGGTCTTGCAAATGTCCATAGGCGAACAAAAAAAATCTATAATATTATAAGCAATATAATAACAGCCCATAAATGTCCCACTGCTGGGCTTGGACCTTCCACTATAGTGGAACGGACAGTATACCCGCCACGCTAGTTCAAGGCGGCTTGGCAGGTTTGACACATCGGTTATCTCGAAGTGCAGGTTGCATCACGATGTTTTCCTTTACTGTTATTAGCACGTGGTAATTGTAACAAGATGCACATTAGGTCAGAAAACTGCTAAAGCGGTGCGTGCGTTCCGGCCAGGTTCGAACCTGCGCCCTTTGAGTTTAGGACGCGTACGCTAGCCATTACGCTACCACGACTTGTATTATTAGCAATAGTACACATAAAATATTGATTACTACCAAAACTATATGACGTGCCCGTTAAGTTTGGATGTGTATCCAATACATAAACTTTGGACGTGACATGTATGAGCTATGAGAGCGTCAAAAAAGCGACATGAAATTCTTTATTGAATGATGACAGTGACGTCAATATGGAGCACCGTTATGCAAGAGAATGCGTGATGCGTTATGAAACCCCGCAGAGATTAAATGACAGAATTTTATTGGAATTTTATCTTGATATATGAGTATTTTAAGAGTTTTGTACTATTTTCTAGGCCATTAATGTCTTTATCAAGATAGTTGTATAGGTAACTGTATGAACTGGAAATAAACTATATCTGATTTCCAATAAAGTATTGTCACAACTTAAAAAGTATAATAAATTGTTTTTCATTAATAACATAAATATTAACTATATTTTCAGTAAATATCTTTTTTTTAAATATTTAAGTTCATTAATAAAGTATTATTTCATTACTCATATTCGGAAAGTACGCTTGAAGTTACTTGATCACAGAGATGAGAAATAGTAGATTGTTATACGAGAGATGAAAGTGACATATTTAAGCACGAGATGGTTTGACGTGTCAGCGTAGCAAATGCGCTAATAATTCGAGTGCCTAAATAGGTCTTTCAACCGAGGTTAATACCCTTTTCAATACGAATATGAGGAAAGTAAATAAAAACTGAGTAGTTAAATAAACAACTAATTCTCTAAATCTAAACGTCATCACGTACGTCACCTATGAAACGTCAAGTAATTTTTTTTGCTATTGCCTTCTACCAGCTAGTATTTTTTGTAACTGATTATAGTAAATATTTAGTTCAAATTTATGTCAATAAATAATAATTTAGTGAAACGTAATGTATAAGTATAAAATGATGTGTGAATGGAGCGTTAGGTAAACTTCTAGGTGCTAAGAACCTCAGCCAGAAGGCCCAGCTTGCCATATACAACGCGGTGCTGGTACCTACGCTCACGTATGGAAGCGAGAGTTGGGTATGGAAGAGAGAGCATGAAAGTAGAGTAAACGCGGTCCAGATGCGAGCAATGCGCAAAATATGAGGAGTGACGCTCGCGGACCGCGTTCGTAATATCGAAGTAAGAAAGAGAGTTGGTCTGAAAGAGAGTGTCGGGGTGAAGGTAAGGAAAGGAATGCTCCGGTGGTTCGGGCATGTGGAAAGAATGCATGATGAAAGAATGACTAAACAGATATACAATGCAAAAGTGGATGGATGCAGAAGTCGTAGAAGGCCACGACACACCTTCCATGATCAAATTGATCGTGTACTAGCAGAAGGTGATGTCAGGAGCCTTAAGAACAGACGAGCGTGCATGACAAGAGTTATGAATGTCGAAGAAGCAAGTGAGGTGTGTAAGAATAAGCCTGAATGGCGCTCTGTTGTTCGTGCCTACCCCGCAAGGGAACTGGCGTGAAGTTATGTATGTATGTATGTAAAATTGTTGATATTTTTTTATTACAATTTATGCTGCGATTTAACAGTGGCTGTAAAAAAAAGTTGGGAAATAAGTTGCACGTATTATTTATGGTTCACATAGTTTTCTACATTTTTTGACAGCAGGGAGAATCGTTTCCCAGAGGCGAAAAGTGCTGTTTTCATCCCTGTGATTTGTCAACTCCAAGCGTACTTTCAGAATATGAGAAATGTAAACATACTTTTCGTCCATGGAAAACGATATTCCCTGGTGTTAAAAAACTAAAAATGATGCGTGCCATGTCCGAACTTTTTATACCGCCACTGTTAAATCGTGGCATATCAATAATTTTGTAACATCATTTTATATTTATAAATTACTTTTCACTAAATTATTATTTAATTTACATAAATTTGACTAAATATTTCCTACCTTCAGTGTCAAATTAAATACTGGCTGGTAGAATGCCACAGAAAAAGAAATTTAGTTGACGTATCATAATTATATGACGTGATAAATGAGTACATCAGATTTAGATATGGGTTTAACGCCCGATTTCATTACATAAGTAGTTGTTTGTTTGACTGATCAGTTTTTATTTACTTCCTCATAATCAAAACGATAACTAATGTAGCGACCCTTTTTAATCTGAGTAGCTAAATTAGAAACTCAAAATTTTAACAATATTCCGGTGACATATAACAATGTACTTGACACGAAATGAATATCATCGTAAGAAATATCCTAAGCGTCTAAATCCTCGCTATATCCGAATATATGGCCAAACATTCATAAGTCTTATGTTATTGCATTTAATATGGCACCAAGACAAGATTTGGTGGCTCCGCTCAGTACGGCTTAATATTTCATAGCAATACGGCACGCGTTCCGGAACATCCTATAACCTTCTTAGGGGCTGTCTGAATAATAATACTTACTGTTAGGTATATCTTGACACTATTTACGTAAACTGTCATACAAATATTACTCACAAAAATCGCTTTAACTTAAGTTGATATTAAATGTTGCATGTACAATTATTGTACATACGCGGTGCAATTTGAACTAATTTAGGTGAAAGTCGCAGAACTGGAAATATACGACGACATTCAATATGACACTGAACAATTCAATTTTATGTTTATACTGGTCAATTTCATTGAATCATCCAAATTGAAAGACAGAAATGAACCGTGTAATATCAACATCAGAGAGTAGAGAGTTCACGGACATAGGTGTTTTGTGTGTAGTTGTATAATTAACTGTAGTTTAGGTAGCTGGTTTTGATTTGATTGACGATGTTAGTTGAAGACATCAGTGGATGAATTAGTTATTTAATATTTTTTTTAATTTTACATCCAATAAAAGCGTAGTGGCCATACAAAAAATATTGCACCTTAAAACAACTTCGACAGAGCGTACTTTTACAAATGTTGAAGTGATGAAAGAACTGAAAAATGAGTACTAAGAGGAAATAATATCAAACAAAACTTTGATGATCACTTTTGCATTGTGTAACTATTACATATATTATATCCCTTTCACCCACTCATAATTCAAATGCACTTTTTTGTGTACATAACAGAAATTTTTGTGATTGTCTAAAGCAGAAAAGTACATACCATGCCTATATATAAAATATATGGTTACATATATTTTAACAAAATACGTAATTTGATGGCAATACGTATGTATGTATATACTTCGTGTTTTAATTAACAGCATAATTGTTGATAACTAAAACTGTATCTAATGCTTTGACAAATTATAATTTGCACAGAGTTGAATCGTCGCAGATGTTATCCGTTAACTCAGCCGTCGGATAGAATTATCCCCACAGACAGATTGGATACGTGAATAGAATTTATAGAGCACTAAAGCCAGTTCTATGGAAGCATTTGTCCACATCACGTATGTTCAGTGATAGCCAGATATATTTTGAAAAGATTTTGCATTTTAAAAATTCATACTAACTTTTTTAATATGTAGTGGGATGTAACGGACACTTAGGTTTACAGAATATGAAATCAAATATACTTAAAAAATGCAACTTTATTTCTAAATTAGTTATGCCAACAAAGTCAACAATTAAAATAAATGAATAAAATGTAACATTTGCATTTAGAATCTTAAATTAAACTTTGGTAAAGAAAAAATCATTCAAGGAATGTGGAAGCTTGTATCGGACAGTCTTAACATCAAACTCCTAGCGCTGTACATATTTAGAATACTCTGCACGGATAGCATTCAGATATCTGAACATTCGAGAATGTCAGGAATGCACGTACTTCTCTTGCACTCTCGCTTGGGTCGATCAACGTCGTGAACTCGTCGCCATAATCGGACGTGACCATTCGCTCCCGGCCGTGGTTCGTTCAATGGTCGAGAACATTACCGGATGGGACTAAAAGCCTCCAAAAAAATACTTTCTACGAAATTTAGTTTTAACAATACCCGTTAAGTATAATATCTTTTCAGACATAGACTATTTTCGATTAAATAGTTTTTCATGATTTGGAAGCAGAGTGAACAGTGAATGCTTGTCACCTCTGTGGAATAGTTCATTATACATAGACTGCCGATAATTTGCTAGATTTTATTTAATAAATAAGTAGCACAAGTTTTTACTCAAGATTAAACGGAGTTACAACTAACAAAAACCGAACTGCCTTACGAGAATGTGTAAACTGACTTAATAATAACATACATAATTTCATTATACTTCTGAAACGTTGAATTAAATCCTCGTCAAGATATAAATATAAATTCACAATTCTTTCTGAGTGGTTATTGCTTAATATTAGTTCTTTGATATATATATAACTATTCTATCCGCTAGCATTTCCGATCGCACTAATTGCGTCTGTCGGATACCAGAAGCCAATCTGCACAAAGAAACAAATAGACAAACGGCCGTTGATATAATCGAAGCATAATGCCTATTCAGCTTGCATTCAAAGCAATTGATTGGGATATTAAACGGACTCAGTGTTAATCGAATAACATCATTTCAAATGTTGCAATTTCACTGTTGAATCAGAGTGTGTCATTGAATTTGGAGTATCATTCATATGGATCTTTCCGAATTCCACGGGATATGGTGATAGAGGTTATGGATTGTCGATCGATAGTATAATTGTTTTTGATATTGCAATATATATATATGTATATATATATATATATATATATATATATATATATATATATATATATATATATATATATTGCTGATTGCTACAGATTATATTATTGTACTAATTAGAAAAAAAAACGAAATGTATGCTGGGTCACATAGTAGAAGTAAAACTTCAACGGACAAGTGGAAAAACGAATCGCAACAAACTTTTTACCTAAAGTTTTACGGGCAGGTTTTCAAATTGGACAAGTACATTAATAATCTGCTCGTAAAACTTCAAGTTAAAATTTTGTTGCTATTCGTTTTTCCACTTGTCCGTTGAAGTTTCACTTTTACTATATGTCCCAGCACACATTTCGATTTTTCGCAGGTTTACTGCAAATTGTTATTTGGTTAGGTTAGGTACATTTTAATTAATGCATTTTTTTTAATTTAAACATATTTTATTTTTTCAAAAACAGAAACTGAATTCGATCCGGAACCAAAACACGCATCCATAGTCCACTCTAAAATTATGCCGCCTCTCACCACGTCTAGTCTAAATTTATGCCGCACTTCTACGCTTCCGTAAAGGTTTTTCGTGACAGAAAAATCCTAAGACCCCGTCTATATAGAAGTTTCATTTAAAAAAATACGCCTTATTAAATTGTTTTACCACATTACAATTGAAAGTTGATTTGAATAACCTTTACGTAGGTTTTGAGTTATGAGGTATTTTCGATGAAAATTGTTTTATGTTTCCATAGACAAAAGCCACCAAGTGGATGTCTCTCGACTATACGGAACTCTTTATTGTGCGTAGTGCAATACGCACGAGGCGGAGTTATTATTTGATGTTATGAAATATTCAGAAATATAACAACACGGGGTTATCGACCAAGACGTCAATGCCCGTATCGCAGCAGTTTGGGCCAAGTAGCGTGAGGTGACAGATGTCATTTATGACTCCAAAACGCCGGTTAAGTTGAAAAGACAGGTGTATAAACCTATCATTAGACCCGTCCTTTTGTATGGCAGTGAAGCGTGGCCTATACTTGAACGACACAAGCAAGTGCTGCGTGTCACTGAGTATGTATGTATGTGTGCGATGTATGTGTGGAGTCACGCGGAAAGACCGTATTAGGAACTCGCAGTCTTCATATCCGTAACATAGCAGACAAACTGCAAGAGAGTCGCTTATGCTGGTAAGGCCAAGTTTTACGGAGACCGGCTAATTACGTGGGGAATGAATGTATAGCTATGCCGCCTCCGCCGGGTCCTAGTGGTAGGGGAAGGCTCAAGAAATGCTGGCTTGACGTTGTGAAGGATGACATACGTACCAATGGTCTCAAAAAGAGGGATGCAGAAGACCGCGCGAATTGGAAAGGAAAAAATAGGAAACTGGACCCTGGCCGTCGGAGCTAAGCTCCGACGCGCAACCGGGGTTTAACGCTCGGATGATAATGATGATAACAACACATTTTAATGATAATAAAACTACGTTTTAACGGTTTTAAGCGCGGTAATTTTATTTGATTTTGGTTTTTCCGACGTTTCGGCCACTTTTCAGTGGCCGTGATCACAGAAGACAAAGATGTCAAGTGTCAACGAGTATTGTTAAAGTTTTATTTAGCCTACCGCCAACTTGTTAATTTTAATTATTTAATTTTAGTTTTGTTTATGGTTATTATTTACTCTATGGGAGCCTAATCTAATTTACTACCGCTTCGCAACATGTTATGGTTGAAGAGAAGAAGCGGCGCAAGAAACTCTTCAGCAAACATGCCTAGCTCTAATAATTTTATATATTATAATATTAAAATGGGTGGAAGGAAAAATAAAAGTAATTATCAGTCAAGTTGGTTTGTCAAGGCCACGACACACCTTCCATGATCAAATTGATCGTGTACTAGCAGAAGGTGATGTCAGGAGCCTTAAGAACAGACGAGCGTGCATGACAAGAGTTATGAATGTCGAAGAAGCAAGTGAGGTGTGTAAGAATAAGCCTAAATGGCGCTCTGTTGTTCGTGCCTACCCCGCAAGGGAACAGGCGTGAAGTTATGTATGTATGTATGTAAGTTGGTTTGTGTTCCGTTGTACGCAGAAAGAGCTCACAGTGTCTTGAGGTCTGGTAGCTGGTTTTTGCTGGGTTTGGGTCTTAATAGTTTTGATGATTGGATCCCAAACAGGTGGTACTAAGGTATATAAGTCGCGAAAACTTAAGAAAATATTACATTTTAATGATATTAAATATTTATATTTCCCTACATTGTTTTATACAATTTGTGATAAGTGTTAATGTCGAGAATTGGAGATCCGGATTTTCACGGCACTACAGAGCTTGTATCGTACTCGTTCCCTATTTTTAGATATTCTTGTTTTGCATGCGGTAGTACTACTTATTAAAAGCTTTTTAATTATATCTTATCCAGCTCTTTGTTCTTTTAAACATTGTTGTATAAATGTTCGTGCAACAATGTTCCTAGCCACTGTATCATAAATCCTGCTAGTGCGGTACGTTCAGAACTCTCATTAATAACCTGTCTTCTGCCATACATCAAGTTCTTTTATATAACTTGTTACTTTATACCGGGTAAATATTGCTTGTCCAGGAAATTCTTAAAGAAAAATGTTCAACGTTTCACAGTTTGTTGTATTGAATTTTTATTAAGAAAGTAATTACAGTTGCCCTTATTTTCAACATAAGTTTACTTCAGCTTAATTTACAGTTGCATTAGTTAAGTATTTAGTCAAGTTGAAAAACTGGCGAGTCAAGTCCTTATCATCGATTGGAAAGAAGTTTTCCAGTTAAGTAAGAAGTTGTCGATTAGGTACATGTCTATCCTAGCGACGACAAGTACTTATTAACAAATTACCTAACCACTTAACTAATGCAAATATAAATCAAACTGTAGTCATGAAAGCTAGCTGTTATCAACATCGATCACTATAGGGATCATCTGCTCCATCAGTCATCGGTGCTGTGATAGACGTGTTGCCACATCAACTTGCTGATTTTACAAGTTTTATCGGTTATATTGTTTCTTTTACTGGTTATTTCTTTTCCGATTAGATCTATAAGAGATTCTAAGCATAGTTTGCTAACTGACTTGGAGTTTGCAGAATAATTCTGCAGCCAACGTGGTTTAGTGGTAGTGCGGAATAGTTGACGAGAGTCAAAACAAAGTACAACTAACAAATTACTTGAACGCATAAGGTTGTTTAGGAAATTTTTGTTTACTTACAAAGAATAACATTTTCATCGAAAAATATGGTTTACCTGTAAAAAAACAAAGGATATGGTTAATTACTATTTCAAAAGTACCAATAATTTAAGTAATAAAAAAATCATTTATAACGAACCAGAAATAACTTATAAACACATTATCCAAGGTGGAGTGAAGGGTTTACGCATTGGTGATTTCTTGGGGCAGGTATCATCGCAATTTTTTCTATCACCGTCATCATTTGATAATTGTAACAATAAGCTGATTAGGTTAACAAAAGTCTAAGCTTCCACGATCTATCAGATCAGAATTGATGATTAAACCTTTAATTAGCACCAAATCTTATGGTTTCTCCAGATGAGCACTTCTGGTCATATGGAGAAACCATAAGAATTAGAGGTTTATATATATATAAATGAAACTTTGTTTGTATGATGTTCTATCTCCATGCTCTTGGAATTAAAGCTTTAAAAAAAAACGACCAAGTTCTGTCGACGGATCATGCACATTGAAGGTTTATGTGTAGGCAACGAACGTATATTTTTTTTTCATTTTATCCCTAAAAATAATTATAAAAATTAAGACGTTTTTCAAAATAAAATTCGATAATTGAAAGATTTACATTTTTTTTCTTATAAAAATTTCAACTTTATGATTTATATATGAAATTAAGGACATTTTTACCAATTTGTTTTATTAATACATTCAACAAGCTTTTAGAATCCGATTATTCAATACCCAACCTCCCCCAGGAGATGTTCTTCCGATTATATCAGAATCAATAATCGGGATTATCCGTGTAGTTTATAACAGTCAAACATCAATTTAATGGCCATATAGTAAGGTTTGAAATTCTATATCATGTACTGGGTGTTAGACGAATGGATATTGGGAGGATAAGCCGTAACTGATACCAGTACTACTTTTGTATATAGTGTATATTTTCTATATCATATTGAGTTGACGAAAATAATGAAGCAATAATTTCATAATAAACATTTTGAGCTAGGTTTCCTTCTTCTTTAATTACATACTTTGGATAAAGAGAATGCATGTAAGGTAGGTTTTCTTTGCAAAATTTGATAGTTTCCACAAGATTGGAATCTGAAGCATAAGCGAGTGAACCCAGATACCATGCTAATTATTAATTAACATACCATAGCACAGGTCAGGTGTTTATAGTTAAAATGTTATGCTCACGTCGTGGCATAAGTATACAATAGATAAGCAGCTGGTTTTAGTAACCAATTAGGACTAAATTGTAAAAATATTGATTTTGAAATTTTCTAGCAGATATCGAGGTGACCACCTATCTAATCGAACCTACCTTATCATTTAATTTTTTATAATTATTTAAATAAATCTATCTTGATGCACACGTTTTCGTTATTTTGGCTCCCAATTTTAACGTACACCAGAATTGTTTAAGCTAAATAGTTCTTGGACAATAAATTCAATACTTGAAATTAATAAAATGCCAACCTAAATAGGAAGTAAATTTAATAGACGCTTTAATGAAGTGAAATGAAATGAACATTTATTAACTTGTAAACAGTGCAGGGTGTATACAATATAACTAAAACACAAAGAATATTTAGTACAAGAGGTGTCCCAAAGGAAACTGTTTCCGGCGCTAGGTCTCTTTAGAGCTTGTGTGACGGGCTACAGTTGGATTTAATTCGGTCATATGGATATTGATTAGATGCGATGTTCTGGTGCAGTAAAGATCTATATGATAATAATAATTATATTATTCTACTAGATTAAGAGTTAAAAGTTAATTATTAAGTACCTATCGTAAAAATTTATCCTAGGTTAAAAATGAGACCACAAAGAGAACTAAATCCTCAGTTACGCAATATTCCGTTGTGATTGCTTTGAGACTGTAAAAATGTCAATAAAACGTGTTTAGTTCGAGAACAAGGCATAAGCTATAGAAGATAGAAAACGCCTGCATGTAATAAAGTGGGAGTTTTATGAGAAAAAAGGAAGGAAAACGAGCGGGCCGACCGTGGCACCCTTATATGACCTTAAATGCCTTTAGCCAAATTCCAAGATACGTGCGAGATATATTCATTCCCTTAGTAGAAGTTTATATTGGACGGATATATACAATGAGTTATGTGAAGAACATTGTCTACAATGAGCCGCTGAAGGTTCCATCGAGCGCTGAGTTAATATATTAACTAAAAACTTACTAGCCAAGTGTTCGACGCTATTGTATCACTTTTATTTTTCAGCTGTGTAATTTCAAAACCTGACGACTAAAATTTTTATAAATCAGTGTTTGTGCACGGATTGTCTCGTTAGGCATGTTCTATGTATTTGACCTGTCAAAACATGTAAAATCTGTGTCAAAATCTAGTGTTGCTCTCAAGAAGTTAAATGGTTCTGAATGGCATTTCGTTAAAGTTCGTGACATAACTTTTGCTTTTCTGTAAAAGAAATTGCGAACCACTTGCTTGGCTTTGATATCTGGCAGGCTAATTGTTTTGTATAGGCTGGTTTTGGAAATAAATTAAAATCCACTGTATTAACAACTATCCTTAGTGGTTTATTATTTTTAGTTTTTAATTTAAACACTTGTAACTTACACCAAACTTGACATTATGGTTCCGTGTGAGAAGTGCTCCCACGAGTTTAGAACTGGGGCCTTACGAGTGATTCTTCTCCGCGTTTATTGCGTAACATACGGTATTATGTCATCATGACGGAGTGTGATAGCTTAAGTTGGTTTGCGTAGCTGTAGTAAATTTGTTACTTTTCTGTTAATTGTTACACTGTTCTTATGTTATTATGATTGTTTTTTAAACTACAACAATATTATTGTTATACAGTAATGTATTTTACATTATATAATCATGTAGTGTGAACTTGATAATACATACAATAATTTAAATTTTGATTCCAAAATAATTTTGATATGTAGATACTTAATAATATATTCAGCTTTTGCGTGATAAATCAATGAACTTTCTTGCAGATACAAAATTATACAATTATAAAGTAGTTTATTATACACAATAAAAACAAAGTCAAACTAGTCAGTTTCGAGTCTAGAGGAAGGCCGCATCTACGTATATATTCAATTGATTAGGAACATTGTCAGTTCACCTTTTTATGATCTATATCAAGGTTTTTCTTGTCTTCTGTTTTGCCAGAGTCAACAGAGTCAAAAATCTTCTTGTACTATGAAAGTGCGGTATAGTTATAGGGCGCATTTATTTATTATTTGAGATATATTGTACACCATTTTTATGTTAGTGCCATTTGCCCCCGAAAAATTCACTTCATTTTATATCGCAAACTCGATGCTTGATATATTCTCATGCCGATCTCTTGGCATGAGTATATATGTCCATTTTCGGCATTAAAACTACATTTAAACAAAATTACAATAAAAACGATCCAGTATTCCCAGTGTTTTCCGAAAACTTAACAGAAAGACATATCGAGTTACTATCGCATTTTTATAGACGATGCATTTTTATATCTATGATCTTGTGAAATTATTGGTCTCATCCAAACTTTCATCCTCTATTACAAACAGTCCTAGTTTTATTTATCTATCCCCCGTCAATGAAAACTACAAAAATGACAAAAGGGACAACATCAGCAAAAAGGACAAAAAGAACACATGGACAAAAAGAGCAACATGGACAAAAAGGGCAAAAGGGCAAAAGGGCAAAAGGGTAAAAGGGCAAAAGGGCAAAAGGGCTTAAGGGCTTAAGGGCTTAAGAGCAGAAGGGCAGAAGGGCAGAAGGGCAGAAGGGCAAAAGAGCAAAAGGGCAAAAGGGCAAAAGGGCAAAAGGGCAAAAGGGCAAAAGGGCAAAAGGGCAAAAGGGCAAAAGGGCAAAAGGGCAAAAGGGCAAAAGGGCAAAAGGGCAAAAGGGCAAAAGGGCAAAAGGGCAAAAGGGCAAAAGGGCAAAAGGGCAAAAGGGCAAAAGGTCAAAAGGGCAAAAGGGCAGAAGGGCAGAAGGGCAGAAGGGCAGAAGGGCAGAAGGGCAGAAGGGCAGAAGGGCAAAAGCGCAAAAGCGCAAAAGCGCAAAAGCGCAAAAGGGCAAAAGGGCAAAAGGGCAAAAGGGCAAAAGGGCAAAAGCGCAAAAGGGCTTAAGGGCTTAAGAGCAGAAGGGCAGAAGGGCAAAAGGGCAAAAGGGCAAAAGGGCTAAAGTCAAAAGGGCAAAAGGGCAAAAGGGCAAAAGGGCAAAAGGGCAAAAGGGCAAAAGGGCAAAGGGGCAAAAGGTCAAAGGGGCAAAAGGGCAAAAGGGCAAAAGGGCAAAAGCGCAAAAGTGCAAAAGGGCTTAAGGGCTTAAGAGCAGAAGGGCAAAAGGGCAAAAGGGCAAAAGGGCAAAAGGGCAAATGGGCAAAAGGGCAAAAGTCAAAAGGGCAAAAGGGCAAACGGGCCCAAGGGCAAAAGGGCTAAAGGGCAAAAGGTCAAAAGGGCAAAAGGGCAAAAGGTCAAAAGGGCAAAAGGGCAAAAAGGACAAAATAACCAAAATGATGAAAATGGGAAATCACAAAACCAACCAAAGCCTGTCCCACTTTTGGGATAATCTTTACATAAATCTATCCCAAAATCTATCCCATTATCCGGGATGAAAAATATCCCATGTCCACCCTCGGTATTCAAATTACATATGTACCGAGTATCAGCCAAATCGGTCCAAAAGTCTTTCCGTAAAAGGATAACAAACAAAGAGATGAAAACGGGTGCCACGAAGTGGTAATTTTAGTTTGGCGAAAAGACTGAAGTCAGCTGGAGCCATATCTGGTGAACAAGGTGGTTGCTCGATGGTATTTGTTTCGTTGGTTTGAAAGCGACAGCTTCGCTTCGCTCCCGTTTTAGTTTTCTAACCTATACTAAAAAGGTCCTGATCTGTTCATAATAAATAAATGCGCCCTATAACTATACCTCACTCATATCTGATTTCTTGCTGGCTGTGTTCAAAATATTGTATTATTTATTGCTTGTATCTTCTAGTGATTTGCAATCCAAGCTTTTCCAAGGACGTAGGTATTCTTCCGGAGAGCTATTTTTTTATTGCAAAGCTGGAAAATAGGCAGTCAGACCACATTATGGATAGTGGTTACCTTCATCTTTAGACTGGGGCGAAGGAGCGCTCCTGTCAAGGGCGAAGCCAACGCATTGCCAATCTTTACGATGAGATGGCAAAGGTGAATGGCATGGGTGGATGGCATACGTGGATGGCATAGGTGGATGGCATAGGTGAATGGCATCGGTGGATGGGATGGTAAGTCAGACAAGACAAATGAGACAGGGAGGATGGGATAGGTGAAAAGAAGAAAAGAATAGGGAGAAGTGGGCCATCGGAACTCTCACACATCGTACGAAAACGATTAGCTCAAGAATGACCGTTTAAGGTTTGTAGCAACACAAACGCCCTTGAGAATTTTTTGGCTATGATTTTTATTTGATAACGGGTATATTCTATAAACGCGGTCGATTTTCAGGTGCATTATTATTTAATTGTGAAAAATTAAGTAGTTAAAAAAAATAATATTTGTGTCGCTTTTATAAAGATGGTTATATTATTATTATTTTATAAAAAAAATATTTTTTATCCTGTTGTGATAAAAATTGAAGGAGAAAAATTATTTCATGTCAATAACCTTGGAGGTGATTTGGTGATTTTTTTTCTTAACTTAAAATCTCTCTCTCTCTTTTCTTTCACCATATCCAATTAATTAGGATTGGAATAATATGTGTTTCCCTTCCACACTCCTCTATTCTGACATACATCTTCTGTCACACCACACATCATCATATCATCCTTTACACAATCCATCCATCTTTTTTTGGTCTTCCTTTACATCTGTACCCATCCACCTTCTTAACTTAAAATAACTGTAGAAAAATTACTATAACACCAGTTACGAGTCTTATCGTTGATTTGTTATACTTTTTAAAGTAAATTATTGATAAGTAGATACTAACGAAAAGTTGTTTTGTTTGCACCCCATATTTCGCCTTGTGCGGCAATAGCAGCTTTAATGCCGATATTTTGTGACAGCGTAGTATCACACCGAGTTAGCAGGCCCTAAGAGCTGATAATAAAGATAATGATTTCAGCACCTCTATTCACGCAATACAGCGCATTTGATGCCAGAAGATTTCAAACACGACAATACTGCATCGTCCGTGCAGAAACGGAGTAAGAATACAATTTCCTGCGGCCAGGCGGCCTGTCGTAAGAGGCGACAAAACAACCCACAGCCAGGTGGTAGGGTATTTGCTCGACTGGATGGCGACCACCCCTGGTCTAGAGTATGCCGCCATAACCACCTTGTGTTGTGTTCCGGCATTAGTGACCAGGTTCCAGTCTCCCTTAAGAGAGCAGCAGCGCATTTGTAGTGTTACAAATGTCCAAAGGCGATGGTAACCACTTTCCATCAAGTGCGCCGTCCTGCCTGTCTTCTGAATTCCTGCAATAAAAAAAAAGCTGCATAGAAATTCAAGATACAGGCGTATTCTCTATTTGGCATCATAGAATTATAATATCAATGTGCATTCAACACACGGATTTGTGGAGTATAGACCCGGTTGTCACAGCAACGGGTAATCCAGTTAGCCAGACAGAGCCCTGCTGACAGTAGTGCGAAATTTCACGCCCGAGCAACCACATTTCCGAGTAACTTCCTCTGTGTTTTCAGTAAATGGGTAAAATTAAATTAAGATTTCATTATTGAATCCTATTGTATGTTTTGTTATTGTAAATAAAATTATAGTGTTTGTTACGTTAATAAACAGTTCCAGATAAAATAATATGGAAATATTTATTTTTATTTAAGAATCAAAAGCGTTACGTTCTTTAAAGGCTAAACTATTCACGAACCCAATAAAATAATAGTATTTTTGAATGTTTAGTGCGGCAACGAAACTGAATATTACGATGCGGAATACACTATGATTATTACAATAATATTCACAGTGAATAAAGGAATTAAAATAATTTCTTGCCGATTATCGAGCCGATTGGCAAGAATCTGCAAAAGACAGGGAAAACTGGCATGTTCTCGTTTAGGAGGCCAAGACCCGCTTTGGACGGCTGAGTTTTTTTAAATAAAAAATGTGTCCCGTAACCATTAACACAAATTAATTAAATATATGATTGGCTTTCTGATAACTTATCATATTTGTTAACACGTTCACTGCAAAACGAGGCCTAAGTCGCCCCGAACATGTCTCACTTGCAATGCGGCCTAAGAATAACAACTTCAATTTGGTTCACTGTGGAAAACAGATGAATATATATCTGAGATGCTATAAACCCACCGTTTCGTGGTATACCCTTAATATGGGGTAACTTTGACCTAGTACACAAAACAAAGATCCATATACTGTTTTATATATAAGCCAAATAAATTATTTTCTTTTTTAAGTTACGGGGCTCAATAGGCCTCCTAGCGCCACAATAATAGTTTTAATACAAGGTCTAAAATGCCTCGTACGGCAGGAATAGACTGTATAAATCAATTAATGCCACTTTGAACGTGTTAAAGTACGTTTCATTAAAATAAATGTAGGTTTGAATCCTTAAAGAGAGCATGCAACACTCACAGTTTTTTATCGACTATTATTGGTGCTTAATTATCTTTATTATCGATTATTTATTATTTATATAATTTAATAATCGAAAATTCACCTTTTGAAAGTGAAACGGGAAAGTCCCGCAATCGTTATAGCTGTCACATTTTTTAATCGCGCGTTCCATTACATCCAGTATTCCTGCTGTATTATTTAACGTCGCTTGACGTTTAAAATTTCTACTTCCCTTAAAATGGGAATTTATTTATTGCTCATATTATTGTAATTCGACTGTAACTGAGACCAGCGATTTACATAACATTTGTTGCAATGGCCAAATCATAAAAAAAAACAAAATAATGTTGGTAATTCAAGCACAACTTACCAGTTCATCGGCAGATACTCATAACAATGTATACCCGTCATTGCCCTAATTACTCTAACCTACAAGATTCACTCGCTGTATCAGGGCACTTACGATCTGTAAGGCACCATCCGCTATTACCCGACACGTATCACATTTGATACGCTTCCCAGCTCCCATTACGGGCCATCTCGAGCGAGATAAAGTGGCCAATCGGCCCGGTGGCCTTAGTCAAGAAATTTATAGCTCCAACACGTACTTACGGAGATTTTCTTACACCCGCCTGTGGATAGTGCGAGGAATATTAACGCCTGGAGATGTGTACAACTCAATTTATTTATTTTGGTACGGTTCGGATTTGTTTGTGTGTTCTCTTGTAACAAATGCTTTGGCCAATTTTGGTATTTGTTTTTATTAAGGCGAATGTTTTTGGGTAACGTCGATACCTCTATTTTTGGTCCGATATGTAAATAGCTTTACGGATAGTTGACTATGAAGAGAAGTAGACACGTTTCACAGGTATCTTTTGTCTACATTCAGTATTTAAATATTGCAAGAATGAAAAGTTAATACTCTTAATATGGCTGTCAAACTATTGTCTGATTAGACAGCTCAAGTTCTAAGTATTTTTTGTTTGTTTCCTGAATGCATTTGTATCTATCTTAATTAATTAATGTTCGCAACGTTAAATAACACAGGAGGAATACTGGATGTAATGGAACGCGCGATTAAAAAATGTGACAGCTATAACGATTACGGGACTTTCCCGTTTTCACCAAATCTCAGTTCAACTCAATACAAATAATTAGCTTTTATCATTTAAATATATTACCTGAAGACGACACACCTTCCATGATCAAATTGATCGTGTACTAGCGGAGGGTGATGTCAGGAGCCTTAAGAACAGACGAGTGTGCATGACAAGAGTTATGAATGTCAAAGAAGCAAGTGAGGTGTGTAAGAATGGGCCTAAATGGCGCTCTGTTGTTCGTGCCTACCCCGCAAGGGAACTGGCGTGAAGTTATGTATGTATGTATGTACCTGAAGACTATCTCCACAATATTCAATTAATATACATGTTTTTTTTTTTAATTCTGACGACACCTTTTGTATGAATTTCTAGTGATTTGTTTACGAATTCTGTGTATTCACTACGTATTCGTGAATCGTATTATGTGACCTCTGAAACAGATGTGACACATATACTGGAGTTCAACTCTTTAAAAAAACAACTTGTTTTCAATTCAATTTATAACTAGAAAATGTCGTCAGTATGTTTTGATCATAAAGTAAAAAATTGTTCCTGTAATTAGGACAATTATTTGATTAACTGTTAAAGTGCAAAACACTCTCATGTTAAGTTCGTTTACTAAATTTATTCTGCCGACAATTGAACCCGGAACCTTAACAGTCAGACTACCAGATCACCGAAACCATCAAAACATATCGCGGCTGCTGCCGAGACGATTGGAGAAATCAAACAGACCATGTTATTGGACCGACCATAATATTTATATAAATAACTACCGCAACATACCAAACTCTCCGGTTGTTTATATATATTCAATAACCGGCTTAAGAAGTGGCTAATCGAGCACACCTTCTATAGCTGGAAGGAGTTCATGCAATATAAAAAAAATTAATAATATAAACCTGACATCTTACGAAAAACTAAGAGAATTTATGTAATTTATTTTCTAAAACTATACATGCAAATACTTGTATTTAGAGTCTTAACATCGCTGGCCCCAAACCAAATTCGGTACAAACCAAACAAACAAACTTCGAGCTTACTCTATCACAACTTGGGCTCCCCTAAAACATGTGTTCTCGGCTTGGCGAGATAATTGGTTTCTGTTGTCTGCACCCAAACACGTAATAAAGGGTTAAGCTACGTGTCTTTAAGGGCGAGCCATAATGTTTGGGATTTAACGTTTTGGTTACAATTTTGAGGGCGAATGGGTTACAAATTTAAATTCACCACTAAAACTAATTGTATGCATAAATAAGTTTGGAGACGTTTTTGCGTTTGCAATAGTTTTTGTGCTAGCTACCACGACGTGTTAGATTGAATTGATAAACATAGCAACTCACAAATTCTTGATTATAATGAACTAGGTTTAAAAAAAGGATATGTATAATATAACTACTTTTTAACTGTTTTAAGAGCGGTATTTTATTTTTATTATTCCGATGTTTCGGCCACTTTTCAGTAGCCCTGCTCACGGAAGACAAAGATGTCAAGTGTGGGAATAATAACAATGGAATTAATAATAAATGTCGCAAAAACCCCTTAAATCGACGTTTTATCATGTGTTTTAGTCACGAAAACTTAAGTAAATATAAGTTATTACTTTATGGATATAAAGACTGTAATAGAAGTAAGGGAAATGTAATAGTTTTAAGTTTTGTTAAATAGAAATAAAGAAAAGAAAAAAGAAATAAATAAAATCTATATATATAAAAATCAATTACTGTTCGTTAGTCTCGCTAAAACTCGGGAACGGCTGGATTGATTTGGCTAATTTTGATTTTAAATTATTTGTGGAACTCCAGGAAAGGTTTAAAAGGTGAGTAAATATGAAAAAAAAATGCTTAGAATATAGTAAAAACAAGAATTTCGCTTTCCCTTAGAAACTATTCCTACCTGTCAAACATTTGATGTTCGTCCCGTCGTTTAGAAATCAATTAAATTTAAAAGTCGTTCAGAAATCAAATTAAATTTAAAAGTGAAGTTTTATTTTTCATTTTTTTGGTTTTGAATGTCAAACGTTTGATGTTCGTCCCATCGTTCAGAAATCAACGTTTTTCATTTATGGATTCTGAGGCGGTATGAAGTTTGCCGGGTCAGCTAGTAAAAGATATTTATTTATCCCATGAAAAGAAAAATTAAAGAAAGAATAAGAAAAGAAAAACAATAATCTCCATTGTACCCTATAATGGAGGAGAAGTAGAAAAAATAATTCTGACAAGGTGTATGCAAAATTTCATGACGATATATAGCGTTAAGGCGTGAAAATATTATTAACAAACGAAGTTATAGTCGTATTTATAATATAACAATAGTTAGAAATGATAATGATAGAGTTATGAATGTCAAAGAGGCAAGTGAGGTGTGTAAGAATAAGCCTAAATGGCACTCTGTTGTTCGTGCCTACCCCGCGAGGGAACTGGCGTGAAGTTATGTATGTATGTAGAAATGATAATCATATTTGTAAATATAAGGAATTAATATTAGATTGTTACACGAGACGTGATAGTGACCTATTTAGGCATGAGATAGTTTGGCGCACGAGTGTAGCGAGGGCGTTAACAGCTCGAGTGGAAAGGAAATAAATAATGATTAGTTAAATGAACACCTAGTTCTCTAATGAAATCAGGCGTTAAGTCCGTACCTAATACCAATAATAATTTAATCAAAAACAGAGACCTATATAATTAATAAATAAAGGTAATAAATATTATCCAGGTTACATAAAAGGTACTTAATAAAATAAATAGGAACTAACTAATTAATTAATGAATATTAAGATTCTGATTAATTTTACACCAGTGAAACTGGTAACATATACTGAACCATATATTTCTAAAAATAAAACCTGTATACAACTACATTTAGACAAGAATAAATATTTAATTTCATTTATAAATCTTGACGAACTCATTTAATACGTCACAAAGGAACCTTAAGTAAATTTCTTTTTCCGTGGCATTCTACCAGCCAGTATTTTTTTTTGTCACCGATGATAGTAAATACTTAGTTGTTTATGTAAATTAAATAATAATGAAGTAAAAAGTAATTATTATACAAAATTGTTGATATTTTTTAAAATTTAAGTGACTGTAAAAAAAGTTTGGACATGAGTCGCATGTATTATCTATGGTTCGTATAATAAATTAAAAAAAATGAGGAGTTTTTGGCGGGAACTGTAAGGGGACGCTGTGCTGTGCAGTTTTATTTTCTAAAAATGTGTAAAATTACTCTAAAATGAACAATAGTTGTAGGATATTGATAGTTTTTGAGTAGTAATTATGTGTTTTTGCGAGAAATGTGAACTATATAGCCAAATGTGGCCTTTCGAGTTTTCACAAGAACTCCGTTGAATGACGTCGATTGTAGCCTACAATACAACGGCGCCTGGCTTAAAGGCCTAGTTGCCAAGCCTTAAACTTAAAAAAATATGATAGCAGTCAAAATCGCTTCCCAGTGAAGAAAAGTACTGTTTTCATCCCTGTGGTCAGGCAAACTTCAAACGTACTTTCAGAATATGAGCAATGAAAATAAATACTAATCGATGTTAAATATTGATCGTTACATAATTAGAAGGGCATGACCGAGTACGGGCCGAACTAATTTGATATTGACGGTAATGAAATATGAAACACTTTACAGTTAAACCGAGCAACAGGGAAACACGGTAACATTATTTCGTATAATCAAGTTGCGGTGTGATGACCTCCAGCGGGGATTACTTTTTAAACCAACTAAAATCAGTTGGTTGACGATTAGATAATCCTGCGATATTTCACTGTTTACAATATTATGACGCAGTTGTAGGCTTGTTTGAAGCATTTTGCTATAATGCAAGCCGTTACGAACATTTTGCGAACATTAACAAGATTATTTGCAAATAATAATTTTACATGAATGACTAAACAGAACATTAACAAGATTATTTGCAAATAATAATTTTACAGAGCGGAAATCTGATACATGTATCACAATGACTAAATTTCAATAATTATGAAGGTTCTACACATACGTAGTAATTTTAAGGTATCTAGTAAGTATTTTGAAATGGTTTATGATTTAATTTGTATTCAGATTTTTATTTGTTTAGACGGATACTTACTAAAAAAAAAACTATCTAGCTATGCTAATATTATAAAGAGGAAATATTTGAATTTTTATATGTTATAACGAATAAATTCAAACTTTACTGGACCGATTTCAAAAATTGTTTCACCAATAGAATGGTACATTATCCCAGATGAATATAGGCTATATTTATTATTAGAAAAAAATAGGGTTTCCTACTAAAACTTCAATAATGTAAGCCAATGTATAAAAAAAAATAGTGTTTGAGTTGATTCACAATGTAAAAAGTCTGTAAAATCTGACAATTACGTAAAGTCGCGGGCGTATTCTAATATTATATAAACTTGATGAGGGCTTGATAGTTCGCATACGCAACAGACGTTTCAATTCAGAAGTTCTTAGAAGTGTAATATTTTCTTAATTTTTCCTTCCTCCTTTTCCTTGTCTTCCGTGATCACGGCTACTGAAAAGTGGCTGAATCGTCAGAATAATAAAACCGTTAAAACCTAGTTTTATTATCTGTACTAGGTGCGAAAACTTGAGAAAATACTATCATCTCTTTTTTGTTGACCATATATCAGATTATTAAACTTTTACAGCTTAGTTGGCAATTATGTAAATTGCCATTTAAATTTTTACGCCTTAATTACACAGCAATTAACCCGTCAGAATTAAACGTTGAGAAGGCTGCTAAGTGACGTATAAAATAGTTAGTACACCATTACTGTGTAATAATAAATAATAACAATTCTATATTAATATCGTTATGTGTTAATTGTACAAAGAATTAGGTATTTGATAGTAAAATACACTGAGACGTTTTTTATCATCGCACAAAACGTCATATCTTCCTCGATTTTTGTATTAGAATACTGGTTTATGACGTCATAATTTTAACGAGACAAGTTGTTACAATTACCACGTTCTAACAACGGTGAAATAAAATATCGTGATGAAACCTGCACATCAAGAAAACCGACGTGTCAAACCTGCCAAGTCGCCTTGGATAAACATGGCGGGTATACTGTCCGTTCCCCTATAGTGGGAGGCCCAAGCCCAGCAGTTTTGGCTATGGGCATTTGCCATACTAAAAGCACTACAAATGCGCTGCCGCTCTCTTAAGGGAGGCTGGAATCTGGTTACTAATGCCGGAACACAACTCAAGATTGTTATGACAGCATACTCTAGACCAGGGGTAGTAGCCATTCGGGCTAATACCTGGCTATGGGTTGTTTTGCCGCCTTTTACGACAGGCCGCCTGGTCGCAGAAAATTGCATTCTTTTTCCGTTCCTGCACGAATAAAAGTGTGACGTTTGTGGGCTGTTATTATTATAAATTGTGTATCAATTATTGTTGAAACTATTATCAAAATGATATATATAATTAACTGTTGAAAGTAAGATGATAACAAAATATTTTGACGCCTGCTCTTTTATAATCAATACCCAATTAACAGTATGAAACCATTTTAACCGCAATTGAAATATAAATTACAAAGACACTCTCAGCAGATTTGCTTACGTAAGCCTCGATATTATATTCAACGGAATATTAGTTATTATATTACGTTAATCTTCGGTCTCTAAAGTAAACCTTTGAACATAATGTATAAAACGTAGATTATGAAGAATAAAAGTAAAAGTTCTGTTGATGACGGCCTCCTTGCAGCTTTATGTTACTTTGCAACACATATTTTCAAATAAAAGAATCAAGTTGCTAGGTTGTTATCAACAACAAGAAAAATAATGTCTGTAATATATATATATATGTAACACGGAGGTTTCATTCTTCAGCGTCAACCTCTACCAACATTTACGAATACATAATATATATAGTGGCGCCCCACGTTGGGCGCCATTATATTAGTTTAAATATTCTAAACTACCACAACTAACTGTAAATAATGTTAGAAATAAATTTGGATGTATCTATTCATCAGAAATTATATTATCGCAGACATAAGCAAAGTCTGTCTTACATGACGTGACCATTATACTTAGTTTGGCCATAAATACTGTTACAATTAAAAAGAAACAAAATATTACATTTGAATTTGGAATCTGTCATTTTTATATGATTGTTCATTGTGTTTTCTCATTTTGACGCCAATACATTGTACAACATTTTGCGATATTAAAATGGAGTGCGGCGATAAAGAGAACCGAATCGCTGTGATTACATTACACAAAGTAGGTATGGAGCCAAACGCAATTTTTAAAACTCTCCATACGCTTGGTATTAGTCAAATGTTTGTGTACCGGGCTATTAATAGGTACAATGAGACCTCTTCTATTTGTGACAGAAAAAGATCTGGCCGCCCACGTAGCGTTCGTACGAAAAACGTGGTCAAAGCAATAAGGGAAAGAATTCGAAGAAATCCTGTCCGAAAGCAAAAGATTTTATCTCGGGAGATGAAGAAATCACCTAGAGTCATGTCACGTATTGGTCATTTCTCAACTCATAATTTAAAAAAGAATAGGGTGGTAAAATTGAAACACCTACTGAAGCGATACGCAAAGGGAGGCCACAGAAAAAATTTGTTTACGGATGAGAAAATTTTTACAATTGAGCAACATTTTAACAAACAAAATGACCGTATTTATGCTCAAAGCTCTAGGGAAGCTTCTCAATTAGTCGACAGAGTGCAAAGTGCCCATTATTCGTTTTCAGTGATGGTTTGGTGGGGTGTTAGCTATGAAGGAGTAATTGAGCCATATTTTTGTGAAAAAGGTTTCAAAACATCGGCACAAGTATATGAAGATACCATTCTTGAGAAATTAGTTAATCCCCTTAACAACACCATGTTCAATAACCAAGAATGGTTCTTTCAGCAAGACTCGGCGCCGGGTCATAAAGCTCGGTCCACGCAGTTTTGGTTGGAAACGAACGTTTCGGACTTCATCAGAGCTGAAGACTGGCCGTCGTCTAGTCCCGATCTTAATCCGCTGGATTATGATTTATGGTCAGTTTTAGAGAGTACGGCTTGCTCTAAACGCCATGATAATTTGGAGTCCCTAAAACAATCCTTATGATTGGCAGTGAAGAATTTTCTCATGAAAAGAGTGCGTGCTTCTATTGATAACTGGCCTCAACGTTTAAAGGACTGTATTGCAGCCAATGGAGACTACTTCGAATAAGCTTTTTATATTTTAAATTGTTTTATATTTATGTATTAAACTAACACACTGTAAAACTTATAAATGTTATTTGCAATAAAAAAAATTCTTTGTTACAATATTTTTGGCAAGACTAGGTATATTCGTAAACGTTATTAGAAGTCGACGCTGAAGAATGAAACCTCCGTGTTACATATCGTATTAATTATAGTCTGTAGTAAAACCATTAAAGGTGTCCATTTCAAGCTCAGGCATTTACTTTATATTCCACCTATAGCTAGAGTGCGCTCTACCGTTTTTAAGTTCACTTGCACATTTTTCTTAATGCTTTTTTTATTTTATTTTTTGCTGAAGCACAGCAGACACGCTGACGTTCCAACTGTGATGGAAAATGGTTACCGTCGCCTATGGACATTAGCAGTACCAGAGGTGTTGCCAATGCGCTGCCGGCCTCGAAGGAGAAACTGAAACCTGGCCACTGGTGCCGGAACACAACTCAAAGTTGTTATGGCGACAAACCCTGGACCAGGGGTGGTAGCCATCTAGTCAGGAAAGTATGCCCCCACCTGGCTGTGGGTTGTTTTGTCGGGTCTTACGACAGGCCGCCCGGCCGCATGAATTAGTATTCTCTTTCCTTTCCTGCACGGAGACAGATGCTTTGGTGATGCCATAGTGTGTGCTTTCCCATCACCACATTCTCCACTACTGCGTACTCTGTTCAAGTATACGCTCTTTGTTACATCTTATACCTACGATATACCAAATTTCATAATACTCAGTTAATTCCCAAAAGCATGAGGAAAGAACAAACATGCAAACTACTACATATTAAGAATAAAGAGTTGAAACTTGAGGTCCGTGGAGTTCATCAGCAAAGGATTTCTTCAAAGTTTGTAAGAAACTCTTTGATGCCATTGGTGATTAGAAGGTTGGTTCGTATTTGGCACAACAAATTAGCATTGTCATACTGTAGCAATGCAGCTAGCTTCCTGGGCACGCTTTCCTCTCTCTGGATTTTTTACATAGTAGTTTATATAAATTTATTTATAACTTATTTCATTTTAATTTATAACATTTGATCATAACATTCCACTATTCAGTATTAGTGTCAAAGTATAACAGTTTATTATAGGTACAGCCATTGCGTGCCGCGCCCTATTACCCGATGTCCTGCAACGATAATATGGACCCCACTCCATTATTACAACACCTTGTGCACTATTATTTGAGTTTCATTACGTTTAGTTACACCTGTGATGAAAGATTACGAAATAATACTGTTGAAAGCCGATACTAAGCCTTTGCAGGTATCTTATTACCCCTTTGCATCGGAATGATCTATTGTTCGCGCTAAGCTCTTTGTTCATTCCGCCGTAAGACGTCATAAAACCTTCTTTCCTCTGTTGGTATTTCATGCGAATTCTTGGAAGCCATTAAGCTGACCATTTAACGATTTCAAGAATCAGTGGGTGTCATGTTACTAGGAGGCCATATCTAATTTACAAATAGATGAGGATGGGGTCAGTCGGGAAATGCGCCAGTCGTGTTCTGATTGCGAACGAGGCCTTATCTAGTGCACTTATGGAGTGAGTATCTTATAACGGCGAATTTTGCGCAATTAATGTGATAACGATTCTATACTTGTAAGAACTGTGAATTACGTGTTTGTACTTCTAATAAACTTTGTGATAATTCCAACGCCATTTTCGAATTTACATTCTACAAATCCCCTACAAATTCGTAACAATATTATATGTATTGCAGGTTGTTTATTTATGGTTCCTTGGCCAATTTGGTTAAAACGAAAACCTAGCAAAATCGTCGTGTCTATACCTATGTGTATATAGTATGTATCTCTAACTATAATTATGAAAAAGATGCATTCTATGTTTTTTTTTTTCATTTTCTCCCAATTAATTGGAGTTGGTTGGTTTTATCCGTGCAGGAACAGAGAAAGAATACAATTTCCTGCGGCCGGGCGGCCTGTCGTAAGAGGCGACTTAACAACCCACAGCCAGGTGGTAGGGCATTTGCACGACTGGATGGCTACCACCCCTGGTCTAGAGCATGCCGCCATAACAACTTTGAGTTGTGTTCCGGCATTAGTGACCAGGTTCCAGTTTCCCTTAAGAGAGCAGCAGCACATTTGTAGCAACTTTGGTGTTGCAAATGTCCATAGGCGATGGTAACCGCTTTCCATCAAGTGGGCCGTCTGCCTGTCTGCTGATCTCCTGCAATAAAAAAAAAAAGTTGGCACAATATTATGTCTTTTAGTTCTATACTTCTCTATTCTGACATACGGCCTCTGTCACATCACAAATCATCATGTCACCCTTCACACAATCAACTGATCTCTTTTTTGGTCTACCTTTATATTTGTACCCGTCAATCTTCCAATTTAACATTCTTTTAGTCACACGACTATTCTATATGCTGGTATACAAAGATGTAGTTAAGTTAATAATAAATTAGAATTAGGTTTGTTCGCTATACATACTGAGTTATGAATTTTTAGTGTATCTATGGATAATATATCATGAGGCTTATGCTAGCTGTTAGATGTTTAAATAGTTATTTAAATAATATAACGATGACGACTTTTACAAAGTCCCCATGTGGAACAAATTGTATTTAAATATATTAATTCGTCTTTAAGTTACCCGACATCAGCACGTAAGAGTGGTGTAATGAGTTTAGACACGCAATTAAGTGTTGCGAAGTGTGTTGGGAAGGACCAGTTTGTATAAATAAGCCAAGTTATACAATATATTGGATTAATAATTGCTTTTTGCTTAGGTGATTCTAGTAATTGCTTTTACTTTAGATGAATCTGTATGGCTTTGGGAGTTAAAAAGGTAATAGAGTCATCTAGTAAAATTAAATCCTGGGAAGAAATTTATCTCCAGTTACTTATCTGTAGTACAATATAATTAAAAAAAAACGTGGATCAAGCAAACATACAAAAATGTATGTACGGTCTCTCATAGATCTTACACCAATTTATCAAACATCAAAAGCTTTTGCTTTACATATTAATTGACTAGCTTTTATACAAACAAAATTATTTCCAGAACAGAAGTACGATTAGTAATGGCTATGTGGGTGCATACAACACCAAAAAACGAACCATTGAAAGATTTTATTTTCGAAATAGGCTTGCATTAATCATCCTTCGTTGCCAAAAGACAACCATGGAAGACGTGTGGGGCCCGCGGATGCTATCGATCCACTAAACCTACCGCGCTGTCCCGTTACTCATCATTTATTACTATATACATACATACATACATACATAACTTCACGCCAGTTCCCTTGCGGGGTAGGCACGAACAACAGAGTGCCATTTAGGCTTATTCTTACACACCTCACTTGCCTCTTTGACATTCATAACTCTTGTCATGCACACTCGTCTGTTCTTAAGGCTCCTGACATCACCTTCTGCTAGTACACGATCAATTTGATCATGGAAGGTGTATCGTGGCCTTCCACGACTTCTGCATCCATCCACTTTTGCATTGTATATCTGTTTAGTCATTCTTTCATTACTAGTAGATTCTACTTTCATTTTATTACTAGCCTTGTACAAATTGCAATGACACATCTAATCTCAGCCCAAGGAGACTTCGGTGGATGTATGAGACCTTTGAACCAAAAAATCTTAGGAATTTACTAACTGAAAGTCGAGCGTTTATCATTTTGAGGGAGCAATACTAAATCACCCTCTGAAAATGTTATATCCGCATTTTGCTACGGCGGGCAAGCTTTGTTTTATTGCCATAATCAGGCAAACAGGCAGACGGCTCACTTCATGGAATGTGGTTACCGTCGCCTATGGAAGTATGCAACACCGGGAGCTTTATCAACGCGTTGGCAGCCACTAACAAAAAATTATGACTCTCATGTCGTAGAGCAGAGGGAAAACCTCGGAAAAAAATCCCTCTAAATCATTGTCGTCTTTAGAGAACCGTTGCGTAGTTGAGCGTGGGAGCTCAAGGAAATGGGGTTAAATAACCGAACATCCTGTCGATAGCGAGAGGTGTGGTTGTAGACATGAGACGATGGCACCAGATCAAACAATTCCTCGGAACACTTCCCATTATAAAGGCGGTAGAAACCGCAGAGAGACGCAGTCTTCGAAGGCTGAGAGATTCTAAACTATCAGTTAGTATGAGATTGTTGACGATACATACGACGCGATGCTGGAAGCTTCCAGCAAACTCCTCTCACATTCGAGAGACTTTGTGCGGGAACCATTTAAACGAAGCCGTTCGGAACTGCTCAGATCGTTTATCTTTAAAACAAATTAGGCTATACACACACTGTAGTGAGCAATTAAACCCATGGAAGTTCTTTTGTTCCAAACAACACTTTAATAATAAGTGTGCATTAAAACTTTAAATGAGAAAGTACTCAACAATGGATGCAGACTCCGTTGTCCAAATTAAACCTCAGATTAATTAAACTCTGACCCTTACTTTTGAATTTTTAATTCTGCATCCGTAAATGTTTTGTAAAATATGTCTGGCTTTTGTAAATTAGGAATTTTAAGACAAGTCTTTTTTAGGTTTCGCTCGGAGATAATGCTCCAAAGATTCCCCCAGCGTTATAAAAGAGGATATAATGTATGTCATGATATAACTCTAAGTAATGTGAAAATTAATTTCTATTTCTAAATACTTACTGATTATACACGTAACATCGTATCAACGCATTAAAGTTATCATTATCGTTACCATGATGATGCATTATACTAGTGAAGCCAATAATATACGATCGGAGTGCCGTCTTTTCGGCTCTATCCTTCGGGAATAGTTTTTTTCTCGATGGAAGGTACCCTATGTTGCTTTATGTACGCCTAACAACCTGTACGGAAAATGTCGTGACGGTCTGTTGTGTACTTAAGGCGTGACAACATCCCAAAGAAACAAACTCACATTCCTATTTAAAACTAGCTTCTGGCGTGGTGCGGTTTTTTTAACTATCCCACGGGAACTCTTTAATTTTTCGGGATCAAAAGTATCCTATATGTTGACCAGGGATATAAGCTACTACCATACAAAATTTAATTTAAATCGGTCCAGACGTTTCAGAGATTAGCCAGTACAAACAGATAAACAGATAAATAGACAAACAGAGAAACAAAAAATTTAAAAAAATTCTAAATTAGTTCTACTTCAGTTCTTACATCCTCCTGACTTGGTTTTTAGCATTTTTTTTCATTGTACAGAAATTCGACCTCTACAGTTTTATTATATGTATAGATAGAAGATATTAGTTAAGATATTAGCTAAACTAAGCCATGCTTCGCTGTACTTCAGATTGATATTAAGCCGTGTAGGAACGAAGAAAGAATAGAATTTCCTGCGGCTGGGTGGCCTATCGTAAGAGGTGACAAAACAACCCACAGTCAGTTGGTAGGATATTTGCACATCTAGATAGCTACAACCTTGAGATGTATTCCGGCATTAGTCGCCAGGTTCCAGTCTCCCTTGAGAGAGCAGCAGCGCATTTGTAACGCCTTTGGTCTTGCAAATGTCCATAGGCGATGGTAACCGCTTTTCATCAAGTGCAACTCATGTAATAAAAAAATTAAAAAGTAATTGAAAAGAATAATCTAGAATTTTTTGTACACGAACAAAAACTTAAACAAACATGTATACAGGACACATTCTTATACTAATATGCAGTTATACAAAAAAATTAAGTCCATATATTGACTTATTCTCGAATTTTACGGATACGACATACGGAATGAATGAATGAATGAATGAATGTTCTTTATTGCATACATAAGTTACATGTACAATAGGAGGTCTTATCGCCGCCGGCGATATCTACCATACCACCTTTACAATTATTAAAAATAATGGCAAATAAAAAAATTCACATAGATTATAAAACAAAGAGAAAATTAAATTAAATGTCAAAAAAACAAAAACATTGACAAAATATTGATACGCATGTGTTTATTGATTCCTAAATATTTTAATGTCAGTTTGTTTATTTAGCTTTAGTCAGAATTATATATATACCACCTTTATCTAATATTTTAGTCATTTATTGTTACTGTCCAAGAATTCCTGTATCGAATAAAATGTCTTGTCCGTTAAGTACGTAAATAGCTTATATTTATATGTCTCAAATTCGCGGCATGTCTTTATGTCTAATGGTAATTTATTATATATTTTGATGGACATCATAAATATGCTACGTGCAAATAAGGTTGTTGTGCACCTTTTATTAAATTTTAATAAGTCACATCTTCGTGAGCTTATGATGTCTTCATATTGTTCAGGGTATCTTCTGACATGAAGCGCCACTTCATAGATATATAGATAAGGTAAAGAGAGTTTAAGGCTTTTAAAGTATGGTCTACAGCTATTTCGCCTTTTTAAGCCAGGAAGCTAAATGCTTTCTTATATAAATATTTCCTGAGCTCCTAGGTTTGTTTAACTGTGAAACTATCATATGTACAATAAAGAGGCATGTTCTAATTTAGTCTCGGATCACGTATCTCCGCGTGGGACACATCAACCTTGCTTCGAATATTACATTTCACCCTAGATGACATCAATGTTTTATGTTCAGTTTAGAAAATGTACTAGTACTTCGTAATCGGATCTAAGAATACTAAATAATATACCCGAGACAAAAAAGTAACTGAAAAAGTTGCTACATACTACATTTGTATGGTGAGCTAATATATTTTTGTAAATAATTAATATCGATTATTATTATTATATTAAATCAATTATCAATATTTAGAGATATGTTATGCACTGGTTATAGACCCATTCTTCTTCTTATGTCTATTTTCAGAAGGTTGTGTGGAAGATATCGCTGTAAGCGATAAGACCGCCGATTGTATTATTTAAATTATTGTTAATACTCATGTAAACTACTTTTCTCTGTGCAATAAAGAATATTCTATTCTATTACGTAGAATTATAAACTAGTATAATGAAGGAAACGTAACTTGCATTGTATTCCATGTATAATAATGGGTAAGGTTTCTTTTTTTCTTTTTTAAGGTTCCTAGAAGGTTGGCTACGTTCCCTCACTGGATCTCCATACTGATCCGTTGTCCGAGATAGGAACCAGCCCTCTGATCACCAGAAGAGTCAATGAGTCATTTTAAAAGATCTTTGTAGAGGCTCATAGCCTCAGGGCCCCAAGGTCCAAGCGTTTCAACAGCAAACGGCACAAACATATAACTCTCACTGAGGGTTATTATTTGCGCCGCTTGAGTGATTCAGCTGTTTTTGCCGCCGAACCGACTGGTCTAGACATGTTTGGTAAATGGTAAGCGGCCATCGTGTCCACCCACGTCACATCTCATACCAGGGTTTGCCACGTCACCAGGGAACTAGAATAATACCGTCAGGACGCCTACGTATTTATTTAAAATGTTTATTATACAGTTATTTATTTTGATCAAATTAGTCGCAAGCAATTGAAAAGAAACATAACTTTCTTAGTCCCAAAATTTACAACCGAGTTAATAAGTTACTAAATATATACTCTCATACTCGTCGCGAATGTAAATTAAAGTTATTCAACTGGCTAATATGACTCCCTTATGACGACACCGAGAATTTACTAAACTGACTACACTAATATAATAAGTCTGTAATCGCTCACTCACTACAAATTTCAAAGTTCCAAATTGTTTTGTACACTATGTTAATGATTTTGAATATATTATTTAAAACTAAGAAAGACGAAAGTCTTTGAGCAGTGCGTCCACCCTGTCCAAACTTACGGGGCCGGGACTTGGACACTAACGGCAGGGCTGGTCCACAAATTTCAAGTCGCTCAACGGGTTATAGAGTGAGCTATGTTGGATATTTCTCTTATGGATAGAATTAGAAATGAGGATGTCCGTAAGAAAACTAAGCTAACCGACATAGATCGCAATTTTTTTTATTTTTTTTATTGCAGGAGATCAGCAGACAAGCAGACGGCCCACTTGATGGAAAACGGTTACCATCGCCTATGGACATTTACATCACCAAAGGTGCTACAAATGCGCTGCTGCTCTCTTAAGGGAAACTGGAACCTAGTCACTAATGCCGGAACACAACACAAGGTTGTTATGGCGACATACTATAGACCAGGGGTGGTAGCCATCCAGTCGGGCAAATGCCCTACCACCTGGCTGTGGGTTGTTAAGTCGCCTCTTACGACAGGCCGCCCGGCCGCAGGAAATTGTATTCTTTCTCCGTTCCTGCACGGATAAAAATTAGCAAGTTGATGTGGCAGTGGGCCGGTCACATCTGTCACAGGACCGATGGCCGATGGAGCAGACGAGACATTGAGTGGAGACAACGTCTCGGTAAACATATGTCGGACGTCCTCCAGCCCGATGGACTGACGATCTGGGCAAAGTCACCGGTAAGCGTTAGATAACGAAGGCGGAGGAACGTGATGAGTGACGTCGACTTGGAGAGGCTTACGTCCAGCAGTGAACTGTGATCGGCTGACGACGACGATGATTATAATGAAACATTAAATATTTCACCCATTTTCGGTCTTGGGCCTTCACATCTTAGCGGAACGGATCTGCCAGGCTTATTCTTTAATGTTACCGCGTAGTTATACTTTCACTACGTTAGGTTCCACTGTCTTAGGAGTATATTCTCTGCCATCTCTCTAATTCGCATCCACGTAATTCCAATAAGTCATAACTGTCATATAGTAGCAACACTGCTATAAAAATAAAATTTATCTAAATGTGTCATGGTCGTCAAATATACGAGTCTATCGAGACATGTCTTTTTATATATAAAACGCATATCAAGGAAACCTCTAAAACTACTTCAAACATATTAACACGGTATTAGAAGTCTCAGAAGTCAGCGTATGAAAAATACGATGCAGCATTAGCTCCAATATTTCTATGTTTCGCCATTATAAGATAATCTTTATTCGTGTTTGTAACACTAATCCATACTTTATTCGAACAGCCAAAGTCGGAACATAAAAGCTTTCCTCTCATCAATTCAAGTAGCGTATAAAAAGTCAGGACTTTTTAATTTCCCTGCAGCCTGCAATAAAAACTCAAGCATCGCGTTTATTAGGTCGTTGGCTCGCAAAAACACTAAGATCATATAAAATGTATCGAACGTAGCAATTTCCTAGATTTTCAATGTGATTAGGTGGAAACCGAACCGTGTGCAATCACGAACGGCAATAAACCGCTAACATGGGTACTTAGTGTTGCAAGATTTTGGAATCAAATTTTTGGGACAGTGAAGTCGGAAATCCGTTAGGAAGTTATCTCATAGGTGTTTTCATCAATGTTATATAAATATACTTACAAGTGGTTTATAAGAGTACTACATAATTTCATCGATTTGAGCATATTAAATCTTAACTAATTTACATTTCAATAAAGCAAGCAAATATACAACTGATATATAGCAGGTTGTCGGTTAATTTAACCAGCGCTGATCTTCCGATACTGGAGTGGCATACATGGACACAGAGTTAAACCATGTATAAATCGAACAGAAAAATACCACAACAGTAAATATATTTATATAAATTGAGATATCAGTGAGACTTAAAAGTTAGATAAAGAAGAATTTTTAAGATAAATACTTAAATAAATATAAAGAAGCTTAACACACGACTTAATATAGACAGATCAGACACATCTTCCACATGATTTCAAAACATTTTTTTACTAACTCAGTCAAAAATTAAACAGAAATTTATTGATTTAATTTTTGAGCGGCTTAGTATAAAAACTAAGTTTTAAATAATAAACCGTTAAAAAGCGAGAGAAGAATAGCCTAAGGCACCATCTAATTATGCATAATTTTGAAGCTTTTCAAAACAGATTTTTTATTGGGAGATTGCCTTTTTTAGTATAATTATTTCTTTTTAGATTTTGCTGATAAACAAAAATGTATTATTTTATTCCGCGCTTTCCAAAATGTACCTTCCGATGGCAACACTAGTACATACTGTACATGATCGTGAGCACACGCATTTGTTAATTAATTAGAGGATACTATTAGCTCGATTGCTAGGTATAACTAGTTACTCGTATATTAATGAATTTTCAAATAAATTGCTTTATTAGTGATAGTGCTTGCTTGGGTTTTATTAATAGAAAATGAAATGTCAAAGACCTAAGACACTATGATACTTCAGTATAACTATATATTATGCCTTTATGTGTCCCACTGCTAAATTTGGGCTTTCTAGCTTTTTTCTAGCGGCTGTATCAATCTGCCATTCATCACAATCAAATCGATTGTCGATTTACACAAATGGATTATCTCGATATAAAGGTTTCACTATGATTTTTTCTTTGACATTAAGCACGTATTAATTGCAGCCTCACTACATTATGCGTTTTGGTCAGGATATATGCATAAGTTATAAAAATATAAATGCTATAGAAATCTATTATTTTTTATATTGTTCTAATACTATATAAATTTAGAAACTAGATGTAATACTTTAAAATATGCATAATAATAACAATAATACCAACTTATAACAAAATACTAGGTGATAAATAAACTGGCTATTAAATGACACTGAAAATATATTATATAATATATTCTCCCAGAGTCAACTAACAATGTAAAACGTATAAACTCAATATGTAGAATAGAAACAGCATCAATAGTTGTTACATATAATAAGAAAGAATGTAGTAGTAGTATTGTACCTATAAAATAGTAAAAGATAGTATAAAAACTAAGAGAACTGCCTACTAACTAGATAGGTAAAATATATAAAAATATATAAATGTATATATAATATAACTATAGATATTTACCCGCAGTAACATGTATAAGTAGTAGCAAAATGTAAATTTTTGAGAAAGCATAAATAAAATAGATAAAAATAAAAGTAATGAGAACTCTGCCCTGATCAATGGTAGAGAAGCCTGCAAAAAAAATACACTATAGAAAAATTGGCACCGATATATTTGGAATTTAAACAAAACATTATAACAAAATTGATCGATTATCCATGTAAAATTCTGCTTCTAGTAGTTTACTTGCTGTATTTAATTTGTGAGCTTTGAATTTATTTGAAACACCCACCAAAATACATTCTTCAAGCATGTAATACATCGTTCCATGCAATTCTCAGTCAGCGTTCAATGCAAGATTAGTGATTTCTAAACTTATATCTTGCCAATGAGGACTAGGCCTTAGATGCAGTAAGTCAGATAAATCCCTATGAGATTAGTTGTCAACCTCCAAAGCACCTGCTTGTAAGAGACAATACTATCAGAATTTAATTCAGTTCACTGCGAAACAAAGCGCCCTGATAGCATTGTTCTGCATTTCGAGGGATTATAGTTACCTATCTATATAATATACGTATATCCAGGGCTACATAACAAATGGGCGTACAGACAAAAGTGCAGTTTTAAACAAGGGTCAAAATTGTGAATAAAACAAAACTAGTTGATTGTATAAGGCTGAAATTTAGAATACCCTTCTTTTTAGGTACAATTTGCATACTGGTAAGACTTTCTAAATTGTAACATGCATAGTTTTTAGTAAACAACAAAAACATGGCATTTTTTCGTATACGCCTATATGTTATGAAGCCCTCGACATGTAGGTAGGTATGTATATTTGTTTGTATAAATATATTCCAGCTTTTCACGTAGTATTTTTTTCGTTTTAAATGTGTCAAATATTATCTGTCATCGAACTGTCAAAAGTAATTTTGACAGTTCGATGACCGATCAATTAGTAATGTCCTAATGCATTACCGACTCGATTTGTTATAAAAATCGACTTCATTTATAAATAAGTTTAAATCAATCTATCTTATCAATATACATACATACATACATAACTTCACGCCAGTTCCCTTGCGGGATAGGCACGAACAACAGAGCGCCATTCAGGCTTATTCTTACACACCTCACTTGCTTCTTTGACATTCATAACTCTTGTCATGCACGCTCGTCTGTTCTTAAGGCTTCTGACATCACCTTCTGCTAGTACACGATCATCAATATATTTTTGCTAAAATACTATATCGTGTATTAAATATACCCATATTTCACATAACATAATTTACATATATTAAATAATGCCATTTTTAAAACAAAGTAATTTTTTAAAATATATTAGTAACATTTATTTAATTTCGAATCGATTTATTTACTTATGGTCGATGGTTTAATAGTCTTATGAAATTTTGTACCCACATTGTCAGAAGTATAGAAAAAGACATAGAATACCTTTCATTCAGAAAGTAAGTACTGTTCCCGAGGGAAACACAAATATAGTTGTAAAGATGGCGCTCCGATAGCGTTTTATTGGCGCCATTGTTGCAATTCACTAACAAACATGACAACGACAATGGTAACGTAATTTTAATGAGTTGCTGTCATGATTAGTTCCACCTTCGCTAGATGGCGTTACGGGTAATTTGAATTAAAAATGAAATTTGACATTTTTAAGTAAAGCGTGTACGACTCACAACGGCCGTTCCTCTTCTCTGTCTACAAAACTTACATAGTACGAGCAATTTTGAATTATTTTTATTTAAACCGTGGAGGAACGGTAAAAGAATACTAATTGCTGCGGCGGGACTGTCTGTCGTAAGGGGCAACAAATAACCGACAGCAAGGTGGTAGGGCACTTGCCCGTCTGCATAGATGCCACCGCTGGTCTAAATTATGTATATACGAGTACAAAATGATGATATTGTGCCCAATCTCATTCCAATCCAAACCAACACATCCCAATCCACAAGCAATACCTACATCTCAACTATTACCAACATAATCCAATCAAAGCCAATCATTCCCAACCACTCCATTGTAGTAGTAAGTAAGTATAATTATATAGTAAAAAATGTGTGTAATTAAGTATTAGAAAGCAAGTGTTAGACTTTAAGCTAGTTCTTTTGTGAAATGTGTAAGTGCAAACGAACAGTGTTTTTGTCCCTGGCAATTCGTTCGTTAGGGCCTCAAGTATTGACAATTAAAAAAAAAAGAGTACATCACTATAATAACATTGAGTAGTGTGTCGGCATTACTGCCCAGGTTCCAGTCCCCTCTTCAAGGCCGGCAACATATTAGTAACACCTTTGGTATTGCAAATGTCTATGTACAACTGTACCTACTTTCCATTAGATGGGCCGTTAGTTTGTCCGATGTATGACCTATGTCGGCAGGCTAGTTGGCGGCTTCACTCATAGCAAGTCGGCATACTTTGTTAACGGCCCGAGATGAGGAACAAAAAATAGAGCACGTCACTACAGCTTGAGTGTCGCCGGGACAGAGCGCTTGTGTACGCAAGCCACCGACATGCTGCTTACATATCGGTGGGCAGCACGCGCGGGCGCATGTTGCCGACATGATTATTTTCATATAGGCCGCCGAGTTGTGTCGGCGGATCGACAGATTTGGTGTGTATTGCGCAGGCAGGCAGACCTAATATGCATATTGTTACTAGTTGCTAACGACGGTGAAGGAAAACATCACGATGAAACCTGCACAACGAGTTAACCGATGTGTAAAACCTTCTAAGCCGTCTTGGACCAGCGTGGTGGGTATACTATCTGTTTCCCTATACTGGAAGGTCCGAGCCCAGCAGTGGGACGTTTACGGGCTGTTATAATTATTATTATATATTAATCTATTTACTATTTTTTTTCGATTTATTTTGGATATCACATTGTGTAGCAAGATATAACATGTCCACCTTTTTGTTAAATTTCATTTATACGTAACCATAAAAATGTATGAAATTACTATATATATAATCATTTTATACATTTTTATATATATTAAATATTAAAATATCTTCAATGGGAAAGATTTACGACTAAAACCGCATGGAAACCGAAATAATATACGTAAATAAAGTAATAACAAATAATTACCGAAGAATCTATGTGAAGGACGTTTTGTACGAGTAATCATTAGAATAATAACGTATGAAGCCATGGCATCTTGTTTTGAGGAAAATAATTTAATGTATGTAATATTTTACGGTTTATTACTTTAACATAACATTGCTACTTATTGGATAATCATAATATGGATAATAATTTTAAATTGTGCAAACGACTGCGTTTTCAGCCTTGAATGCTTTAAAAATTATGTAATCTCAAGAATTAATTCGAAGATTAAGTTATTTCCCATACGATTGTCATTTTTAGGTTAAAAAGAATGCTTAAGCTTTCACTCCTGTCTGTTTGTTTATCACAGCTGTTTATTTTAGGAGCTACTAAATACAGAGTTGAATATTTTTATTTTAAGACTTTTAGGTGTTTTTTTTTGTTATTATTTAATTATGTAACTTATTTATTACTTATAAATTGTAAAGTTGAAGAATATTGACGGAAAATGTAATCGTAAAGGATTTTATCAGTACACGACATTTTTTTCTGCTAGCCTTCGGTTGTCTTAAGGTAATTTTTAATGTTTTTGAACTTGATAAAATAGTATAGAACTTCTTTCAAGCAAGTAGTTCAAAGTTCTTTAAATCATCGACAAATTTAAGACTAATGACGCAATTGCATTCTACAAATTTTCACAAAAATTTCTTTGTGCTGTAAGCTTGTTGCACTGCGAATATATATTACAAACGTCAAATCAATGACATCTCTTAACAAGCTTGTCAAACAACTATCTTAATTTGAATGCTGCATGTTTTATTTCTTTCGTATATATGTTTGTATACACTATTCATGTATTTAGAGAGAGAGAGAACATTTTATTGCACACCAAAATATACAACTATAAAAACAGACCATATTTTATTTACAATATTTTCTAGGCAATACAATAGGCGGCCTTAACGCTCAAAGCGATCTCTTCCAGACAACCTGAATAAAAAAAAATTAATCAGGCGATGTAGGTGGTGCAGGATAAAGGCGATAGATATATAAATACTCAAACTAATTTAAGAAATAAATATACAAATACATACATATATACATGGTCATAAATATACACATATACAATAATATATTTAAAAATACATAATATAATATTTGTATTTTCTATTAACATTACTTGTGTGTATATAGATAAAATTTTATTAATTTAATGACATATTCTATTATTAATATTGTTGTAGTGTTGTTACCGAGTAGTTACCGACCCATTCCTCTACGTATGTCTATTTTCAGAAGGTTGTCGAGAAGAAATCGTTGTAAGCAATAAGACCGCCGATTGTACTATTTAATTTATTAATAATACTCATGTAAACTAATTTCCTGTGTGTAATGAAGATCTATTCTATACGTTTTTTAGAACAATGTGTGTTAGAAAGGTTTCTGGAAACGACAACACTAACATTCTAAATGTTTCCACCTGAGAACGTAAATGTAAAACATCAAAGAGCAATAACGAGACCCGTGTAAAACAAACAGCTATTGTGTTTCTAACACAATTTCACAGACATTTGCGTATAAATGATAGTGGAGTCAGTTTACATGTTTGCATTTGTTTTATGTTGTCAGTGGAAACATACGTCTAATGAATTTGCGGTTTAATAAAATCCTATTTTAAGGATTTGCATAAGATTTAATCGGAATTTTAATAACGTACTATAAGAATATTAATTTATACAGAACAAAAAATCCCATATTATTATGTATGTGAGAACAATATATATTAAATTATGTCTCAACAGAAAATTGGTACATTAACCATATTGCCAGTGTAAATTTTTTCTAAAATATTTTTATATTAATTTATAGTAAAACTAGGCGCCCGGCGCGGTTTCACCCACGCTCTGTCCCGCTCCCGTAGTATATAGCGTCATGTTATATAACCTATGACACTCCCTGTTAACGTAGCTTTCGAACAGTAAAAGAATTTTTAAAATCGGTTTAGTAGATCCAGAGATTACCCCCTACGTCACAAACTCACAAACTTTACCTCTTTATAATATTAGTATAAGTATAGTATAGAAGTATAGATATGTATATAATTCATCATATTGTATTATTTATATTTATTATATTTGTATAGATATGTATATAATAGTATAGAAGTATAGATATGTATAAATTTATTTATTTATGTGTCTTTTATAATTATGTTCATGCTTTAAATGTATAATGTCTTGATATTTATTATTAAAGCTTATTTTTTTCTGTGTTTATGTACTTTTACGACAAAAATATTTACTCTTTCTTTCTGATTTTTTCAGAAATTAGTTGACAACTTATCATATAAGTATTAATGAATTAATTAAATAAATGAAATAAGGAATTAATGAAATCAAATTAAATTAATTTGTTGAAAACAAGTTTATAGTTCTAGTTGGTATATACAAGATATGATGTGGATGTATATACGTTATGCTCATGTAAAACAAAATTGATTTTTTGAAAAATATTCTTTGTAAATTACATGACACTATATATGTTTTATCAGTAGATTTCTGTGTGGCCTGGTTATAAACATTCATATTTTGCAGTATGATGTTGTAACTATCCTTCAAATGTGTGATGTACAGTCGTGGTATGAAAAGGTTCGTTAGTTTTCAAATTGATTCTATTGAACGTTCCTCGAGCACATGTCATCTTTTCAAACTAAGGCACAGAATAGACAGTTCCACAGAAAATTATGTTTAACTGTTTGATAATAAAGTTTAATATTACTAAGATCAAAGTTGTTTGATTTTGTATCTTGCCTATGAAGATTGTTTAGAGATGTAAAACCTTTTTATTGATTTTAATATTTATGATAATCGAAGTGATTATATATCCTGTTTGTTTCTTATTTTAAAGCTCAGTGTCTGTCATTTTCAACATTGCGATTTTCTTTTTCACGTTTCAATATTTCCATAAACGTAACATTAATTAAAATTTGGCAGTACTGTTTCTTGTGCTCGTGCAAGCAAAAGTCGAATTTAAGGTGACGAACATTTTCATACCGCGACTGTACCTTATTTACAACTCCAGTCTCTAATGCCCCCAAATATTACATTTTTCGAGAACAGGTCCATATCATCATAATAGAGAAAACATTAACTTATTGCCACATTTATCTGCCATATATTTTGTATTATAAATACAATAACATATAATAACAAGTCTCTGTAAATCACGGGCCATAAAATGACACGGACATTTGGAGGGCTTGCGTGGGGCCATAGGAAGGCCAACACCTAGAGGCCCTCTTGACAAATTTAATGTAAATGTGGCGTGACACTTATCGGCGATTGACCCTATCTACACCATAAAATAGGTACCGGGCTATTGGGATAAACTGGTAATGGAGTTACAAATCGGGGACTATGGGGACTATGACGTCTGTCCGTCGCAATGTTCAAGGAACATGGAAAAATGGGCAGATAGTGACTTGCCACTCCCTGCATGGGCCCCAAAAAAAAGCCAACATGGGTGTGAGTGGCTAAGGGGTGTAGTGAGGTGGGCTGCAGATTCACCGAAGCTGATAGCAAGTTATTATTATTATTATTTATTATTAATCATTGTTTACTTCTCCACTGCCATATTTTAATTAATATTTTCCTTAGTGTAGGGAGTTGCTTTTTTTTAACAACTCTACGAACTTGAGTTAGGTACCCTTTTTCACAATTTAATTTCTATGAAAGATTTTTGAGTTCATACACTCTTATTGTTTATTCTTGTTGCTGTATGTTACATTACTTTAGTGATTCCTATGTTGTGGTGTACCTTAAGAATAACTTATTACATTAATTTATTCTAATTTTAATACTAAACTTATACTAATGTAGAGTGTATCTGTTACATACTGGTGTTGTGAGGAAGTGCATGTGCAGTGTGTGCCTTATGTCTATACCCATATATATTATCTTAACTAGTGCCATGTGTGTTGTTTTTCCTTTCTGTGCCTAGGTTATTAATTTTTAGGCTCTTTGTGTGTCTTGGTTTGTTTGTGAAGTGTGAGTGTAATGCAATGCGGTAGTAGTGCGCGTTGGTGTATGTGTATAAGTTTTGTTGTTATTAGGGAGTTGCTTGAAAGAGGTCGCTTTACGCGACAATGCTGCTCTTTGTTAAAGCTTTATTGTATTTGCTTTTGAAAAGCGTAGTTTCAATGTTAAGTAAATAATAAAGTGTTTTTATTCATTCATGTTCCATAAGTTATTAAATCATTAGCTCTCTATTTCCGAGTACATTTCCGACTAGACTTTCAGGAATAATTTGATTGCGCCCTGACAACACCACTTCAAATGTCATATAAGTTTCTTCAGTCACGTTTGCTTTTTATGAGCCGGATAAACGTTTAAACGTTAATATTTGTACAGTTCTATGCTTGCAGACTGTGAAACTATTCAGATTATATTCTTCAGCAAATATTGCAAAATGTGAATTAAATAAATATCTCCAATAATTAAGAATGTATGAAGAGATTAAATAAAAGTGAACGAAGTGATTGGTGTCTGTAGAGATCGCAGCAAATTGAGGTTTTATACGTGCCGGAACGGCGAAAGAATACAATTTCCTGCGGCCGGGTGGCCTGTCGTAAGAGGCGACTAAACAACCCACAGCCAGGTGGTAGGGCATTTGCCCGACTGGATGACTACCACCCCTGGTCTAGAGCATGCCGCCATAACAACTTTGAGTTGTGTTCCGGCATTAGTGACCAGGTTCCAGACTCACTTAAGAGAGCAGCAGCGCATTTGTAGCGCCTTTGGTGTTGCAAATGTTCATAGGCGATGGTAACCGCTTTCCATCCAGTGAGCCGTCTGCCTGTCTGCTGAACTCCTGCAATAAAAAAAAAATATATCTTTTCAGATATATTCGTCTATCCCTCAAGAATAGTGTTTTTTTCTGTATGAAAGGTACCCATTCTATATATATCCTTTTGTACACACCTGAGAACGTTTTCATGAAGATCTGTTGTGCAGTTAAAACGTGAAAACGTCACAAATAAACTGGCATATTTTTTTTATAAAGTCTTACAATGTGGAAGTTACATAGGCATTTCACAAATACTTCTTGGACAAGCGTCGTGGGTTTATTTTCATCTACGTTGCATTTGCACCCAGTCGCATTTACATAATAATTATATGATAATATTAGTGAGAATTTCGAATAATGTCATTTTCATTTAAGTCATGTGTAAATGTATGTATATATGAAAGTTTGAAGTTCCAACACGTTTACCACATAAAGTGCTAGAGTGATAGCCCGGGTTAATACGGGCTTTATGGACCCATATTTCGAATGAGAGATGTCTTAATACGCTGCCGTCATCCCAAGGGCGTGTGGTTACGAACGAAATTAACTACACATTCATATTTCTCATTCGTGATATTATATTTTAAGATAATGAAAACTACTATATTATTATGAAAAAATATACTAGATATCGTCCAGTAAAAAACATAGGAAATCTGAAAAGTTTCTAACGCATAGCTGCGCACTAGGTAACCTGGTTGTAGCAGCCACATTGTGAATTACCAGTGTATGATGACTCATTGGAGCTCACGCACTAGGCAACCAAGAATTTCTAGTTGCGGCAACCACTAGAAAATTAAAATAACTTTCTAAAATCGATTGCATAATATTTTAGTTGCCGCAACTTGGTTGCCGCAACCTCGTTGCCGCAACCTGGTTGCCAGAACTGGTTGCTACAGCTAGGTAGTCTAGTGCATGGCATTTTTATACAGGGAATGCGTTTGCGGTCTATATCCAGCCTCCAGGAAGAGATCACGAGGGAAGTAATAGCGAAGAATCGATCGCCAAACTAACCACTAAACCTAATCAGCGTCTCTAATTCGCACTTTCAAGGTAAGCACCCACATGTCCGCATCGTAAGCTTCGGACCGTATCAAACAGATTATGTATATAATTATTTGTATACAAAGTAACAAAAGTGCGTCCCACTGATCCGCATCGTCCGGAGCGCACGAATCTGCTCATCGGCAATGCGGATGCCTGTGCACATCTTTTACAATGCGTGCCGATGACGTCATACGGAATTTGTAGCTTTTTCTGTCTCTTCTGCTAACATAACAAACAAGCAATTTTTAATTTTTTAATTAATCTCGATTTCCTCAATTATCTCACAAGGACATTCCGCGCGTAAGCTCACTACGAAAAAACGAACGAAACAGGCATCGGCAATCCGATTGCTGGTGGTTGCATCGGCAAATCCGATCGCTGCCGATACAGTGGACGCATTTTGAAAAACTAATCCGTCGGATGCGATGCGTTAGATGCTTACGATGCAGATATATAGAGGCTTACCTTTACAAAGTGCCACGGGAACCTATTGCGCGGTAAACGTTAAACCTACAAGGCTATGTATGTCTTTGTTCTCTCGTGTCGTGTCTCGTTTAACATTTGATTATGTAGGTATGTCATTTAAGGCTCCAAGCTTTACGAATCACCTAGACTTACGAAAGTTGTGGATAATGGAATGGCAAATACAACTATGTAGAAACCATTCCGATAATTTAATTTAAATATATAGGTAGTATACTATTGACGAACGATTAATCTTGTATATATCATATACCTCTGTTGTTCAAGCGTCCATAGGTGACGGCAACCGCTTTTCATCAGGTGGGTCGTCAGCCTGTCTGCTGTACTCCAGCTATAAAAAAACCTTTCCGAAGGTCCCGAAGTGTCGCTACAAATCCCCCTACGAGTTTACTATTTAACATATTATAAAAAAAAACACCATAATAATATGTAATTCTGCTAGCGCTCCCGACAGACGTCGTCATGCCATAAAAAAATAAAATTTAGAACCCGATTGCAGCACCACCTATCGGGACCAATTGTGGATCTAAACCACCAGGGACCGTTTTGAATACAGACAAAGAATTTCATCATAAGGTCCAACCATTTAGGAGGTGTTCAGTGACATATACGCGAACAGAAGAATTTTATATATTAAGATAAACATTTATAAATTACTTAGAAAATTATTTTCTACCTTGAACAAGTTGGCGGTAGGCCAAATAAAACTTTAACAAAACTCATTGACACTTGACATCTTTGTGTTCCGTGATCACGGAAAAGTGGCCGAAACGTCGGAATAACAAAAATCAAAGAAATTACCGCGCTTAAAACCGTTAAAACGTAGTTTTACTACTCCCTAGACTTAGACACTCGGCATAGCCGCGGGGCAAACACTAGTATTTGATAAAGGAAGTACTTAAAATGTCAAAGTTGACGAAGAAACCTTTGTAAAATTTAGCTAGCTCCTCAAGCGTCGTAATAAAAGATGAAATTCCAAACAGTACCAGGCAAACACAAACACGAAGCCGAAGCGTGAATGAAGTGAGCACGCCCGCCTAGCCGGAATTGAGGGCAAAGTAAGTATGCTAAATTGAGTGCACAGCTAGTGAGGAAAACGCTTTACTCCATTTTGAATACTAATAAATTGCTGTCAGCTCTGCATTCCTTGTTAGGCATATCGTTTTTATTTTCTTTCCGAATTAAGTTAGTTTTTGGGTCGAGAAAAACTTAAAGGGAATTTTAAACAAATTAGGTTTCGGCCGTGTTATGTTTTATTTCGTGCGTGTTCGTGCCTACCCCGCAAGGGAACTGGCGTGAAGTTATGTATGTATGTATGTATGTATGTTTTATTTATTTATTACTAGGATATGCCCGCAACTTCGTCCACACTTGATTTGAAATTCCCACGGGATTCCGGGGATAAAAAATAAAACACATAAAATTTGCTATCGATCAGTGAAAAATCACATTAGAATTCGATTTTTTAATATGGCCATTTTAAAGCATTCTCAGAAAAAATTCCACGGGATTCCCAGATAAAAAATAGAGTAGATTTTAAGTTTAAGAATTGCTATCGATCAACGAAAACTTCGTCGAAATCGGCTCGTCGAAATAAAACTATATTATGAGTTTAATAAAAAAAGTACAATTGGCTTTATAATCGCTATGAGCGATTTCTTCTAGCCAACCCTTGGATAGAGAATTACATTTATACAAAACAAATATATATATATATATATATATATATATATATATATATGTATCGTGTGTGTAGATACAAATTTGAAATGACTTTGAGACAATTTAAGTTTTAGTCGTGATTTTCTATCAGATTTTCTATTTGGAAAAGACAAGCAAACAGACCGACGCACCACTCACCACCTCCATCCAGTTGACCTCCTCACCTGTAATATTCTTATAACATACATACATACATACATACATTACTTCACGCCAGTTCCCTTGCGGGGTAGGCACGAACAACAGAGCGCCATTTAGGCTTATTCTTACACACCTCACTTGCTTCTTTGACATTCATACACATCACCTATAATAGGAGTCCCCAATAAATTTACTGCTTATCCATTCAGTTATTTGGTCTCGGTACCAGTAATTTCACTGTTTATTCTGTCTATCATTCCAGGATATACCTAAACTGTTTGATGAAGAAATAATCAGAATGGTACCACCACGTTGACCGGTCTTTTACATAACCCTAACACCAACATAACTTGAATTCAAATTTTGCTAAATAATACGTATTACTTAAATAGTTTTTCTAACATAGGTAATCTGTAGATACACGTTTACACTACTAACATGTGGAAACAAAAAATAAAAAAACCGTAAGGAAATACAAGTTTAGTTGCTTAGAGCGCATTATTAATTTTGATGACCACAATTAATTATAGATTCAAGTTTATATAATTGAGAACTTATTACTTAGCTGGCCTTTAATAGCATCGCAATATTAATCTTACTTAACCTATCTCTGTGAAATATAATATTTAAGTTGGTGCTTTCTATATGTTTTATTTTATTTAATAATTTTTGTTTAAACATATTAACTTGTTTTCTTGCATTATATTAAACGGTGAGTTATTTATTATATATTCTTGGTGCCATCCCAAACACGCTTTGTATATTATGTCAACCTCATGTCACTACCTTATATTATACCTAATTGTAGGAGAATCATTTTGGAATTTTATTGTTTTTACGTCACTTGAAAAATTGTGTAAAAGAGGAAGTCATTGCATAAAATTCAAAGCGAAATATTAGTTTATATTTTCATACCTATATGGATATATATATATATATATATATATATATATACAGACAAACACACATATTGTATATCCACAAATTAAGCAAGTTACGCTTGTGTTATGGGTAATATACAACGTACTACTCTGGGGCCGATCCCAGACACCCAGACCATAGTAAATAACAGAGAAAATACGTTTCCGAAATTTACTATACCAGGAATCGAACCCGGAGCCTCTACGTTGCAATGAGGTAGGCCGGCAAAGGCTTAGCCCGCTCAACCACAGAGGCCGTCATATAGCTTGATAGAATTTGTAGGTATACATTGAGATTTTGATTAAGACTTTATAAATAACGTTTTAATAGCAATTCACGGCACTATTTAAGTGTATTAGTCTAGAAGTAAAAGTAAAGGTTTAATAGTCTAGTGTCTCTAAAGTCTAGACCGCTAATTTACAGAGGAACATTATGGTAGAACCTCTAATTAGTGTAAAGCGGGGAACGTGTCAGGAATGCGAATGTGTGAAGGTGACATTTTCAGAGTTTTAATACCAGAGATTTACATAACTATGAAAATTTCAAAAGTAGGTAGTTTTTGAAGATTTTTTGCATCACGCAATTCTGAGCACACTTATATAAGGAATATTGTGAGTTTACATACATATGTATATAATTATTATCACGCATTTTTCCTATGGAGGTAGGCAGAGACTATAGATCTCCACTTGCAGCAATCCTAACAAACAACTTTCGCTTCATCTACTTTCATTAACCTCTTCATATATGCACGTTTATTTGAGATGATTTTTGTCTGACGTCTTTATAACACTTCTGCTGTTCTGCTGTAGTTGATCATGGTGTGCACGTCACGGTTTACCGGCACCAACTCTACCATTCACAATGCTGTCATACTTATTTTGTGATTCTATTCTCATCCATTCTCTCTACATGCGCAAACCACCTTAACGTTCCTTTTTCAAGTCTTGTTATTACATTTTCTTTCAATCCACAACGTTCTATTATTACACTGTTCCTTGTCATATCATTCAACCATATCTCGTATATATTTATTAAAGCTCTCATATCGACTGCGTTTATCCTACATTCATGCTTCTTCTGCCATAACCAACAAGATAATCTTAATTTGCAAGTTTCTTATTTATATTTTCCTTCAGTGTTAGCATGTGGATGCAGAAGTCGTGGAAGGCCACGACACACCTTCCATGATCAAATTGATCATGTACTAGCAGAAGGTGATGTCAGAAGCCTTAAGAACAGACGAGCGTGCATGACAAGAGTTATGAATGTCAAAGAAGCAAGTGAGGTGTGTAAGAATAAGCCTAAGGGAAGATTTATATTAGACCGGTCCGTGTCCGGGCCGGGGCGGGGCCGGAGCGGAGCCACTCCGTGCTGCACGTTTATATTACAACGGGTGCTAAACGGGCGATAAGTCGCCACGGCCGCTTCAATATATCGTAGTGATGTGAATAATTCACAATTATTGCAAGTATGCAGCACGGAAGAGTATTCGTATTACGACGGGACGTGGAGGGGCCGGGGCGGGGCCGTGCAACAACAGTGGTGTAGACGAGCGTTGTCCGGGCCCGGACGGGACACGTATCCTGCACTGTGTAATATAAACAGTTTCATACAAAATGTATGTAACGTTTCAAATTCGTGCCCCGTCTGGGCCACGTACACGGCACGCCCCGGACACGGCCCGGTCTAATATAAATATTCCCTAAATGGCGCTCTGTTGTTCGTGCCTACCCCGCAAGGGAACTGGTGTGATGTTATGTATGTATGTATGTTAGCATGTTGTAATTATAACAATAAATAGCCAATTACACATTAGACCAAAAGAAACCACATAAACGATGTAAGATCTATAAAAAAAATGAAATTTTCTTCTTCTGATAACACAACAAAAAAAAACTGTATTTTCTCTGTCATAGTGAGCCTACATCGCTTAACGCATTGAACATCAAGGGCTTACATTCATAAAATGCTCGGTTGCTGATCAAAATAGAGGCCTATGTTCTAATAGTTTCTGGAACATTAATATTAGGCCTTATAACTCTTAGTGATCTCTTCCATCCAAATCCAAAGATGCTCCCTCACCGCGAGCATTCGCCTGTAATGTAACATTTATGATTCAATTTTGAGCATTACTTTACAATACTGCCTTCTTGACTGACGAGCATTTGACTCTAACAAATCATGGAATTAACTAAATAGTTGATTTCACAATATCAGACGAAGCGGTCGTTGTGTTACAAGTTGTATCAAAATATTACAAATTGTATCACTACAGGTTGCGCACTGTAATGCTTGATTCACCCCCCACACCAATGTCATGCTCGAATCTGTATCATTACAGGTTGCGCGCTGTAATGCTTGGTTCTCCTGTCTCGCCGATGTAATGTTCGAATCTGCAACATTACAGGTTGCGCACTGTAATGCTTGGTTCTTGTCCTTCACTGGTGTAATGCTCGGATCTGTAACGTTACAGTCCATGCGAATGCTAGCGGTGAGGGACCATCTGAACTTAAAGGATTGATTGTAACTAACTGGCGATGGCGATAATGGTGTATAAAAGGAGATCGTTATTTATTATACCCTGGGGGTCTGGGATCGTTCCAGAATAACTGCAACAGTAACGTGCTTTGCTTGAGGTATGCAATGTGTGTGCAATTATTTATTTATAATTTCTTGAAATAAAGACAATTAAACTTATACATGATAATGATAAAGACTATACACCCATAAACCTATAAAATATACCACTCATTTCGTAAAGCTTTGAAGTGACCATTAGTTCAGAAATAGCATACCTGCATAGCAATTTCATAACAATAGCTGTTACTTTATACACAAAGCTCGAACAACCTTAATTGCCCTATAAAGTGCAGTTATAGAAAGCAATTTCAGACGAATAATTAATATGGTTCCAGTGCAGTTTTAATTAGTGGCTGGCAATCAAAGCCATTCTACCGTTGGCTCTGATTAATCAACAGACCTTATACACAATTAACTCCATAATTGCAAAGATGTTTCTGTGGATATTTATATATTTTGTAAGTTGAATAATCGTATTTTAAAATTGAACTAAACCGACGCATGAGGCCATAACCGCAAAGAACCTAACACATACAAATCTAAAACCCACATAAAAGTACTATCTCAAAGCTTTGAAACCAAGTACTTTCGTTCGTCTGTGAGTCTATGTATGTAGCAATTATTATTAACAAGAACTGGATATGGATTAAATTGAAATATTTGGTGTAGTGAAATTGTGAAGGAACTAAAATTTTGACGTAGTAGAGCCACGCTGGAATCTTGATTAGAGCTCGCTGGGCCGATTCGATCGGTGTGATAGCACGTTCACAGAGAATATTGGCGTAAAACGTTTAACTATGCCCTAATCATTTTTCTTACGATAAGTGAGAGTTCTGATGGCCCAATCCCCGCTCTCTCTTCTATTTTTCTTATCCCGTCCACCTATTTCACTTGCTTATCTCATTCTTCCTGTCTGATCCCTTCATCCCATCCTTCCTATCCCATCCTAAAGACTGGTAAAGCGTTGGCTTTGCCCCTGTTACAGACGCCTATTGACGACGGTAACGGCTTTCCATTAGATAGGCCGTCTACCTGTTCGCGAGATTTATAATCAAAAAAGTAAAGGTGATCACAATATACTTTAACTAATGGATGATAAAATAATAAGGGTCCTGTAGTGGAACACTTAAAAGCCAATAGATGGCGCTGTGCAATAATTGAGGTCACAAACGATTCCCGACACGTGTAAAGAATATATACAAATTTCCAACAATAACAGATGAGCCTCGGCCTGCGAGGAACAACGATCGCCTCGCTGGAAGACCTTTTTTTGAGACGGAAGAGCATTCCATCTTGATTCTCTTAAAATAGGGTTGCTGCGCTCAGCAGTGGGACATTTATTAGTTTACTATGTGGAAGTATGAATTTTTGCAGAACTTGGACAACAGAAAAGCAATTAAGCTACCATGGAACATTAAATTTATTCAAGGCCGGTAGCATGTCAATAATACGTCGGGTGTCGCCATTGATGATAGATAACGTGTCCATAAGGGACGGTAAACCATTTTCCATCTGTCCATTCATTCTTGACCGTCCGCTTGTCTGTTGCCATCGAACTATAAAAACCTACGCCAAAAATATTTCTGAAGTCATTAATAACTAAAAAGTAACTACTGTTTTACAGATTTTTATTGTAGCCTCTGCATTCTGCAAGGACAAGGACTTCGGTGCAGATCTATTAAGTATAAGAATTACTTTGTTAATAATATATTAAAAACAAATAATTAAGTAAACAAAAATATTAAAAAAGACCACAGATGTATTACACTTAATAAAGGTATAAACCAGGGAAAATATGTTGCTGGGGAGTGGGTGTGCCGCTCCTTCTCCTTTAACGGGAACAAAAATTGCTTTTATAGCGGTGGTAGACTAATAACTTTCGATACGTAATCTGTAAGATTCAATTTTGATATTAAAATTCAATTTACATGAAAACATTTACTATTGAACAGTTTTCTACACAGGTCTATCTATATAGCCTTCCATTCCATATCACTTGATAATTACCCTATTAATAATGGTAAAAATTATCCCTTATCCACCATCGGTCTCTAAAGAATCTATATAAGTCGATTAATTCAAATCAACAATATCACTTTTATATATTAATTAGTATAGGAGCAATTTTCTATTTTTTTCATGTCAAATACTTTTTGTTTCGCCAAACTAGCAAGGGTTCTACTTGAATCTTCATCAAGCGAATCAACTGACTCCAGGGATGATGATTCATGGGAAAGGAGCCGAGGTAAAGTTCATAGTTTTTTTCCTTTTATTTTTCTCAATAATTTGTGGTTTTTAGTGTCTTTTCTATTTATATTAATTTATTTCTGATCATTGCAGAAATGAAAAAATATCACAAGTACATAGGTGAGACCAATTAATATATAAAATATTGAGAGTATAAAAGGTAATGTTCTTTGTAAACATTAAAACGTACAATGCGTTAAGTATAATATTATCTATACTTAACATTATAATTTGAAAGTTTGGATACATGTTTGTTGCTTAGTCACGCCAGAACGGCATGATTATAGTGTGAAATAGCACATGATCATTTTTTTATCCAGAAAAAATTTACAATTCCTGTGGAACAAAATTAAAGCGAGCGCAGCCGCGGGAAAAGCTAGTTTCAAATATACATAAAAAATACAAGTTTGTACATATTTTAAAAAGATGTTCTATGGCCGTGTCCTCATTAGACAAACAGTGAGCGGCTGACTGTTCTCTGGCTAACTCTGAGCGGCGTACCGGTCGCTAACTCAATGTCGAGTTAGCAGCGAACTGTGGCGTATTAGCCGAGAAGCGCTTGCGAACTTTTGGGAGGGAAGGTAAACGGTTAGTATAAAATATCAGTGTTAGCGCTCCGGTATAGTGAGCGGACTGCGCTGCTAATCGCGCACATCGTTCGCTGCTAATCGGCCGCTCACTGAATGAGTCGCATCCCACTGTATGGACACCTCGTTCAAAAATTATAGGGATGCTAACTGGAATCAAACAGTTATCTGCTCCCTGTTCGTCTATTGGGGACACGGCCTTAGCCTTCTTAAATATCTATAATATTCTAAAATTTTAAACATGCCGTGTCTGTACATTGAAGCTATTTAAAAAAAAACCGAACTGGATTAGACTACATAAACGACGGAGAACACGATGCAATTTTTTTGTATTTTTTGTCTGTTTGTTCGGGATTCACGTAATAACTATTGGGCCGATTTCGATGCGGTTTTCGCTGATCGACAGCAAATTCTTAGACTTAAAATCTGTGCTATTTGTTATCCCGGGAATACCGCGGGAATTTTTTTGGGAATGATTTTCGCGGGAGCAGTTTGAAGTTCTCGGGTGCATAAAAATTAGCTTATTCCGGCACAGGTTTCATAGCTTACATTCTTTTTTAAATACGGTGGTACTTTATGTCCGGGGAATCCTACGGAAATTTCAAATCAAGCGTGGACGAATTCGCTGGCATATCCTAGTAAATAAATAATTCTAGTTCGATAAAAAGTGCGAAGGGAACACAATCTTGGTAATTTTCTTGTCTATAAATTAGACTCCCAAGAAAAAAAAATTCTCTTCTATAACACGTAATGTTTAACATATTATCGTAATTATTTAATAGTGACAGTAGCAGATGTTGTTTCTCCTTTTGGTACGAAAGCAATTTATTTCAAGTGCACTTAAATCGAATTTATTTTTATAGCCAAATTGGATCAGAAGAGGTATAAGGAGGCCTTCAGTAAGTATTACTTAAAGTATATTTTGTGGAATTTTTTTTTTTTTTTTTCTATTTTATTGCAGGAGTTCAGCAGACAGGCAGATGGCCCACTTGATGGAAAGAGGTTACCAAAGGTGCTACAAATATGCTGCTGCTCTCTTAAAGGAGACTAGAATCTGGTCACTAATGCCGGAACACAACACAAGGTTGTTATGGCGACGTACTCTAGGGGTGGTCGCCATCCAGTCGAGCAAATACCCTACCACCTGGCTGTGGGTTGTTTTGTCGCCTCTTACGACAGGCCGCCCGGCCGCAGGAAATTGTATTCTTTCTCCGTTCCTGCACGGATAAAACATATTACCATAGAAAAAGAATACATAGTGAGAGATAATAATCGTGCGATGTGTGGAGTTAGGCGGAAGGACCGCGTCAGGAACTCCCGCATCCGCGGCAGTCTTCATGTTCTTGACATAGCAGACAAATTATAAGAAAGTCGCTTACGCTGTTACAGCCTCGTTTTACGGAGACATGCTACTTACGTGGGGAACAAATGTCTAGCCATGCCGCCTCCGCCAGGTTACTGTAGAAGGGGTAGGCCCAACAAAATGCTGATTAGACGTTTTGAAAGATGACATGCTTGCCAATGGTCTCAATGCCATACCGAAGAACGCACGAAGTGGAGAAGAAAAGGTAGGAAAGCGGACCCTGGGGCCTAAGCGAACGCAACCGGGATTTAACGCCCGGATGATGATAATGATGACTGAGAGGTAATAATCGCGTAATAAAGAACGTAACTTGTAACACACTTTGCAATGACAGTTGGCGCCACCAGTTTGTTCTCGTTTTTAAAGAAAATCTGAAATAAAACTTTCAATCATCGTCTTGTTATTTAAATTATATTTTTGATAACTTCCAAAAAGAAGAGGTTTTCAATTTGTTTGTATTTTTTTAAATATATATTAGTTAAGCGATTTCTCCGTCAATTGTGGACCGATTTTTAATGTTTTTTAATCCAAAGGGTATACTCCCGAGTCGGCCCCATAGTCACCATGTCGGGATCTGATGAGCGAATTCCAGATAAATCGAGAGAAACGCTCAAACATTTTGTTTGTTACGCGATGTCTTCGTCAATCGCGGACCGATTTTTTTATTCGAGAGTGTGTGAGGTGATCCCATAGCCACCATGTCAGTAACTGATGAGTAAATCCCAAAGAACTCGAGAGAAACTTTCGAGAATTATGTTTGTTAAGCGATTTCTCCGTCAATTGTAAACCGATTAAAAAAAAATTAAGTCAGTTATAAATTGAAAGTCTTAATTAGGTCCATTTCAATTAAATGTTTTGCCAACTTCAAAAAAAGAAGGTTCTCTATTCGTCGTGTAAATATTAATGTCTTTTTATACTCCCGAACGACAAAAACACTAGACGCTCGTCATCTCTATGGAACCCTTCACTGCATACTGATATGCACTTGGCCACTTTTTTATAAAGTTTCCTTTTCAGTACATCGTTATTTAAACTATCTGAGCACGGCCTCTATTATGAAAATCAGCACTGACATTTAACCTTAAGTCTGACACAATTTTACGACTGCTCCTTACACTTGACAATACATCATCATTATTTGCAAATAAGTATCCGCCGTGGGCGCCTACGAGAAGTTATAGGCCATATACAGAGCATAAATTGTGATTTAATGTGATGAGAGTTTATGTTAAATACGTTAAAGGGGAAACTTGGTGAATTAGAATGCAAGGCAAGCGTTTTCAGATGCTCTTCTTCCTTATTTCCTTACCAGTATTTACACAGTATATATACACATTGTGTGTTCCCTATTAGGGTAGGTAGAGACGATGGATTTCCACCTCTTATGATCCTGACAAACACTTTTCGCTTCCTAAACTTTCACTAATCTTCTCATACATATAAGTTTATTTTAAATGCTTTTTACCTAGCTTTTCTTTCAAGTATCTTCAATTTGATCATGGTGAGTACGTCGCGGTCTACAGGCACGAACTCAAACAATCACAACACATTGCCACAAGCCGCTATGTTGGGTGTTTCTCTTATGGATGTAATAAGAAATGACGATATCCGTAAGAGAACGAAGGTAACCGACTTAGTTCGTAAAATTATCAAGTTGAAGTGGCAGTTGGCCGGTCATATCTGTCGCAGGACCGACGGCCAGTGGAGCAAACGTGTCTTTGACTGAAGACAACGTCTCGGCAAACGTAGGCGTAGGACGCCCTCCAGCCGGTAGACTGACGACCTGCGCAAGGTCGCCGGCAGGGGCTAGATGAGGAAGACGGGAGATCGGGATATGTGGCGTAAACTTGGGGAGGCCTACATCCAGCAGTGGACAGGGACTGGCTGAAGAAGAATAAGTGTATTTTGGTGTGCAGGTATCATTACATAAATTAATGTAATATCTATCATACATTACGAACAAAAGTGCATAATTTATTTGAAATTTTACAGAACAAATGATGAGTCAAGAAGGTATATACTCTAGTCTCAATTTTTTATTATATACTTATTTAACTTATTAATTATAGTTGGAAATATTTATCCCCACAGAAAAAGATGAAGTCAAACATTATGAGAATATTTTAAGTGCAATTAAAGCTATGAATTCAAGTAAGTATATTTTGTCAGTAATTGTTTCATAAGTTAACTTTATGTTGTAGCTTTAATGAAGTATCTAAATTCTAATCAATCGATGTCAATTATCTACATTAATATATAAATATGAAAGCGTATCTGTATGTCCTTTTGTTTTAAATTTTTTTGATTTACAGAATCACCGAGAAGGCGAGGTTTTAATGTATAAAAATCGTCTACCAAATTAATTATATTAAACGCTATTAAACATATAAATCTGATACAAAATATAAAAAATAAGAATTTTATCTCGACATTTCATTTCGATGTCTTTAAGGTATTAGAAGATGTGACTACTAATTCCAAAATCCGTTAAACATTAATACAAATAAGAAAACTTAACTAACATACCTTATAATATTAGTTATTGTATTCTACCTATAATCCTTTAACACTATAGGTAGAATGCTGAGCCTGTGTAATCATCATCTATGCGTAAGGTGCCGCCCATAAGGCTGGCCACGTTACAACGCTTGATTACCAAACTGATCCCTTGTCCGAGTTTGACAATTGAACATTTTTAAAATAATAGTGAAGATTTTAGCGGGAATTTGAACACTGAAGTTCTGGTGTACAGTCTTGAACATGGAACCGGGAGTAATAGATAGATAACTCTTTATAGTTCACCAATATAAAAATAAACATATAAGATTAAAACTACTTGCACACGAAGGGCGATCTTATGGCTAAAAGCGATTTTTCCAGACAACCCCAGGAGAGAATTGTGATTATAATAAAAATGGTGGTATAATCGTAACATATAGTACGCCTTATATTTTAGTAATAAATACGTAAATGGGTTATATGTGCAGAAGCTTTGTATAACGTTAATAAAGAGTAGAAAAATTGTAATATATTACAAACACCTCGACGATTACTGCCAAGCTAAAGATATATATACACCAAACTATATATAGAATTTATATTACAAGTTAGAAAAAGTTATAATGGTCCAACTTTGAATACGTCAGAAGTTTCTTTAATCCGGGAAATGTCATTTGGCAAATACTTTATGTTGATGGAAATGGGAATATTTGAACACCTGAGTTCGCTGTTATAATGGAATAGACGGTGACTTAGCAACAACGATAAAGCCATGAACACATTTATTTACTTAAAATTTTGCTAAGCCTATTTTAAATTTTGTTCGACCTATGTGCTAATTCACTGAGAAAACCTGCCTGCTTAATAACTAAGTATATATATGTTTATTTTTTTAATTTATTATCCAATATGCTTACATTCATATACATTAGAAATATTTATCTTATAAACACACCTACCAACCTAAACTGTTCACTACTACTTACCAAGATATATTGCTTTGCCTTGCTCTGTATATAATTTTAATAGCCTCCACTTAAAAAAATCCTGAGCCTTTTGGAATCTAATACAATTGTCATGTATGTCCAATTGTCCAATTGCTTTTTTATTATTGGAATACAGCAGTTGTTACCTCACGCTCACACCTACAGCGGACTTTAAATGTGTCTGGCAAGATGCAAAAACCATTGAAACTGTTCCGCTATTGAGGTAACATTTTTTATAGGTCCTCAAGTAACATATATAAATTTTAGCTTTTATACTATAACGAAAGTATAATTTCTTAATAATAATATAATAATTCATTTATTTCAGAAATGAGTATTTCCATATCATACATGTTCATATTATAAATTATACCATTGTTATTAAAATTTAAATTCCAAAATGAGTACACGGCACAACAATTAATAAAACACATACTAGGGCATTACACCCGCGTCACTATAATTATTATAAATGTTCCTATTCCACGGCGTCAAAGGGACATGTATACCAAATGATGTCAAGTATGGACTCTACCACCGGGCCGCGAGGCGGCAGAAAACAAACAAACTCATACATTTAACTGGGTGTGCAGTTGCACCCATTTACGTAGCAGTGGCGAGTCCCATCGATCTACAAAAAGAGTGAGCATGCTGTTGGTGCTGCCGCGAACGCGGGCCAGTAGGGATGCGCATCTCTTTCTAATGATGGCCGCAAAGCCATCGATTCGCGCTTCTGTAAACATCCCTGACGCACTGCACCGCCATGGCAGCCCCAACAACACCCTCAGTCCATTATTATACTGGACACGTAGGTCGCTGTATGCCCGCTGCGTATAACTGACCCACAGGCTGCACGTGTAGAAGGACTGACAGTATGCTCGGAAAAGCGTCTTCTTTACCTCTTGAGTACAGCGTGCGAACCTGCGGGCCAGCATGTTACATCGGACAGCCAGCGACCTACGTTCCCGGTCTATATCACAATCATCCTTTAAGTCTTCGGTTACCCAGTGTCCCAGATACTTAAACTTGGAAACCCTTGATATCGGTTTGCCACAGAGGTATACTTCAGGAATGATATCGTAAGATTTTAAGTTAAGTTTAGGGTTGTCTGGCTGTGTCCGGCAATGGATGACGAGATGTCTAAAGTTATCCCGAAGAATATATAAAAAAAATGAGCTTTATACTTTAACGAATTAAAGGTACTATTTTATACACCTTTACTACCTGTTACCTGCCCAAGTAACCACAACCCAAACTCTATAGTCGCTGGTCGTTCTTATCTGTATAGGGGACATGCACAGAAAAACCTTCAGGTTTTATAAAATGACGAAGGTCTGGCAGTCCTGGCCTCTTACAAGATTTTCTTAGATTTTACAGCTAAATCTGATGCTTTTAACCCACTTTTTAATATTAGAGATTGCAGAATAATAAAGTTGACTCCACAGACTTTTAAGAGAAATAAACAAAATAACAACAAAATTAATTATATCTCTGAATACAATTCTTTGCCGCAAACAGATAAAACGATACAACTTTGTTCCTTTTTAAACGAGTGGATTAACTTGAACAGAAGCAATCAGTAGTTCAAGAACCTAGCTTCCTGGCGAGTTGCCAGTATTATAACAGAGTCCGCAGAAGAGTGGATAAAAACTGTACAAAATAATTTTACTTTACTAAAACATTATTTAATGCAAATCATGCTTTTGTATAATAAAGTATACTGGATAGCATACGATCTTATTGGGTGGCTAGTTTTTGTTTCATATGAAAATTGATCACAAATCTCAATACAGATTGCTTATGAGTACAAAAGTTTAAGAAAAACTTTTTAAAAGTTGGACTGATCACTTCCCTGTCCAAATAGATATGACTATAAATATAGGTCAGATGTGCAGAAAATCTTAGAGGACGGGGAGCAATACGTCTTAAAAAAACACCATTTGGAGAAGTGAGGATTAAGACGACGATTATATTTTAAAAACATTTAGCTCTATTTAGCTCTCCCTGTTTATACTTTTTCTTCGCAACTTCAGTTTTATAAAACTAGAACACAACTAAAAAAAATAACAACTATTTATAACTTGATTTAAAATGCAATGGATAAATAAACCCTTAGATAACAAATAGCTGTGCTTAAATTACATTTATATATAGTGTTATTTATTTAAGTTGTGTTATATGATAACTATTTATAGTCACGGTCTTATTCATAGTAAGTTAGAGTAGGTTTGTTGCCTTCAATATTTTTAGGCAAAACAATAGGCGGCCTTATCGCTTAGAGCGATCTCTTCTAGGCGACTTAACTTATAGAATGAATGTATGAATGAATCTGTATTTGTAAAAATACAGATAATAGTTATACATAAGATGGTAACAAAGTCAAATGTTCTCACTGTATTTGACCTACACATGGTCATACAAACATTTGAGTACACGTCAAGCTAAAAACAAAAACAAAAATTCACAACAATACTAATATTATGAACATACATCAATTAATTTGCAATATTAAAATACAGAAATAAAACAATATCATAAAAACGAAATAAATTAAGTGTCAAAAGCCAGAAATATAAATAAAATGTTAACTAGTATTAAAGTAACATCTCTTTGTCATAATTAAGAAAATCATTAACTGAGGCCGCTTGCATAACGATCGCCTTTAAATAAAAATAGTTAATCATATTAAACTGCGTAAATACGTCTTACACAAAACGTATTGACAGTTCTTTAAACATATTTAACGACAAATTTTGCGTTGTGCAAGACGCTAATTGTATTTAAGGGTATTAAATACGTTTTTTGTTTCTTAAATAAATTTAAGCAATCTTATGCAACCGGCCCTGAGTATATAAGTTTTTCCAGTAACCATATTTTTAGCTTTTTTTTACATTGTTTCAACAGCAGTTCTTTGATTGATGGAGGTAATTTATAAGAATATTTATTCTTATGATATTCTTAGCTAATCTGGCGATGTAGATGGTACAAAAATTCAAGAATTCACAAACATACTGTAACTCAATATAAATAAGACCGTAAAATATATATCATGAGTATATATGTATTTATCTTCAAAACTTAGTATGTATTTTAAAAAATTAGGCATATCTGAATTTATGTACTGCCTACAACACCTGATTCGCCAGAGAAAGAAGCCTTTCTTAAAAACCTTAAAAAGGCCTACAAACACATATATTCGTCGACGTCACTAATATATTATGTCTGTTATTTTGGTGAGCAATAAAATGTATATATAAATAATATATATCTATCCACCTATATGTATAAAAAATGCATGTCTATAGTAAATAGTACAGGAAGAACATAACTAAAGATAAGATTCTTTACAGTTTTAGTCCACGGTTGTTTGTTAAACTATGTTCCGCAAAACACACTGTGGCGAGCTGTGGTTTGCGTGATACCTGCATTTGGATTCTATCGCTACATTTGCATTAAACGAACTTATCATAATCATTTGTAATAGTGTTTTACGACATTTCTTTGTGATTTTTAATTCAAATAATCTAAAAACATGTACAGTTTAATGGGTTACTGTGTTCGTGTCGAGTAAATTGGATTAAAGTATTTACGACAAGTTAGGTCACGCAAGTAAACAGGGGATGGTATCGTCACAGAAAAAGTAGTAATACTTTCTTTATATGTAGGGCGTTCAATACAAAGTACGAATTAGTAATAGTATATTGCTGGCAACTTTTATTATATGTTATTTTATTTTTCGATCTAGTCGCCTTTTAGCATAATATATATGCAATATTTTTTTGCACCAAAAAGTTCCTGTATTGTAGCGACAACTGCTTCATCATTTCCGAATCTCTGTACTCTCAGAGATTTCTTCAACCTTGAAAATAGGTAGAAATCACTAGGGGCAAGATCAAATGAATACGGAGGATGCTTAAATATATCGAAGCTTGCTTCGAAATGCTTCTCGAATTGTAACCATAGCAACGGCGGCTCTGCGAGCCGGGGCATTATACTGATGGAAGGAAACAATCTTTGGTAGTTCGCTTCACTGTTTCTTGCAAATTTCGATACGCATTATTTAAATTTCTTCTGCATACAAAGAGCCCGTAATAGTAGCTCCTCGTTGAGGTATTCTATCATGACCACCCCTTTACCATACGAGAACTCTTTTCTCCATCCATGATTTTTCCGGCGGAATAATTCGCCTTTTTCTTACGGGTTGGGCGGGAAGGGATTTCAAGTCATAGACAAGAGTTTGTTTCTAGATCGTAATTGTGAAGCCACGTTTCCTCTATGGTTGTAAATGGAGATAATAAACGATCGGGATCCTGCCTGTAGTAGTTCTTAAGAAGCTGTCCAGCCTGTTTGTTTTTGTGCATCAATTAAGTATTCTGGGAACTGAGTGCGCGGATACTTTTTTCATTCCCAAACGTTCAGTCACTGCCGTTGTGGGGCGCACCGAGCGAGGGTCATCTTTAGAAGAGGCTCTTCCACGTTTAAATTCGGTACACCAACGTTCAAATGTAGATCACGGTCGTAAATTGATGAACTCGTTCCATAGTGAAATTTTTCAAGCAAAGATATTTAATACCCGTGCTATATTTTTTTCCATCTTCGACAATACGCTACGACAATAAAACATAAACTTTAATTTATAAAAAATAAAAGATATTCAAATAATTTCCTTTTTTTACTAGCAAGTATTAACTCTTTTCGGTTCTAGAGAGTTTATATCTCATTCTCACTATTTATTGAACGCCCCTCGTAAAGTTGTTTGCATAACGAAATGAATGTTCTTATACAAAGAATAAAAATGAAAAGCAGAAATACGACTTCGTGTATACTCCAACACACTTGGAAGTCAGCGGATTTCTTTTTTGCTTTCACAGACGCTCGTACACATCACACAATGCATACCGTTAGGTGAAATTATCCTTTATGCTAACCCTGCTGTTGAATTGGAACGATATGCTTTAGGTACATAACATACAACGTGCATGCCGTTTGCTATATATTCACCTTCTAGTTATATATAAAGTTCATGTGCTGCGAACATAAGTTACAATGTATTTCCGCCTTTAGAAGGAAAGAAAGGACGAAAAATAATCTATTGAGGACAAAGATAAAATAAATAGAAATAGAATAGGAAAAAAGTAACTCTTAAATTGGACCCAGTCTCAGCATAATGCTAGCCGACAAAGACTAGCGCTGTTACACAATATAGTTCAGTTTCATAATGATAAATGCATTGCAGACTAAATAACAATGTAATAAACACATAATTTAAATAAGACACATATATAAAGAAGAAGTTAGAAGGCCACGACACACCTTCCATGATCAAATTGATCGTGTACTAGCAGAAGGTGATGTCAGGAGCCTTAAGAACAGACGAGCGTGCATGACAAGAGTTATGAATGTCAAAGAAGCAAGTGAGGTGTGTAAGAATAAGCCTAAATGGCGCTCTGTTGTTCGTGCCTACCCCGCAAGGGAACTGGCGTGAAGTTATGTATGTATGTATGTATGTAAGTTAGAAATTATATTTCTCAGAGAGCGAATATTTTAGAATTTGTCGTTCAAAATTTTACGTCTTGGTAAGAGATGACTACTGGAATATATAAAATGCAATGAAATACTTTGGAAGGTTGCACTCAGTGGAAACGTTCGGCAGATTTGACTATTCATTATTGTCTGAGAGTTTTCAAACAACTCAACTATATCCATATATAGATTAACTTTAATTTTAAGGTTCTGTAGTCCTTTTCGCAAAGACAGAACCGTAATAATATCATCATGCCCATCTTTGTGTGTATTATATCAAGTTGCAACCATTTTCTCAAACTCATTCTCCGAAATTATTCGGTCTATATATATGAATTATATATTCTGCTAACCAATGGAGTAGCTAAATCGTGAAAATCTAAAAATATTTTTTTTTACACAAGACTTTCAATTATTGAATAATTTGATATGAAAAGTTTTCAGTAATAATACGTCTCAAAGTTGTGGCGAAGTCGAGTCATGCAGAATCAAAGATATTATTCCATTTTTCTGAGTGCAGGATTTAAAAATTCTTCATTATTTTAATGGGCGATTGATACTCCATATTTTTCTACCATGCCATGTACAAAGAATCGTAATGTACTCTTATAATTTATCTGCACAAAATTTATTCTAAATTCTACTGCAGCTACAAAATGGCGTTAAAAGACGTCAACAAAATGTTTTATTCAGGCCGATGCGGTAACTGACGCCTTTGCGGTAACGAAGCGGGTCGGATCGGTTATTTAAGGTGTTAGCCTGAAAGCTTGATCTTGAGGGAAAGATATTGAAGAATTACTGCTCAAGGTATATTTATAACGAAATAACATTTTTTTATATAATTTAATTACAATGTCATAACAGTCTTAAGTAAAGTGCAAAGAGTTTCTTCAAAGAGATTTGCAAGAAACTCTTTGATGCCACCCGTGATCAGAAGGCTGGCTCATATTTCGCCCAACAAATAAGCATCGCCATACAGCGCGGCAATGCAGCCAGCCTTCTGGGCACGCTCCCATCTGGCAGCGATTTGTTACACAGTCTGTAATCGCTTGTACTGAATATTAAATAATAAGATAGTTTAGTTTATAATTTTATTTTAATTTAATATTACTCAGAGGTTTTAGTTTTTTTTTAAGTAAAGTGACAATGTAAGCAACTTATCCATAGCCTTTTAGGAGAGACTTCGCGTCTCTCTGCGTATTCTACCGACTGTATAACAGGGAGTGTTCCGAAGAACTTTAGAATGGTGCCTTCGTCCTTTTTCTACCATCGCTCGCCATCGGTTGGGAGTTTATCCCTACTTCCTCGAGCCTCTTCGCTCACGTATGCAACGGTTACGTAGAACGTTTCTCTTGCGTACCATGGGGACTTGGAATGAGCTCCCAGCCGAGGTTTTTCCCACAGCGCTACGATATGGAGTTTTTCAAAAAGGGTGTTATAAAATTTCTTCGAGGCCGGCAGCGCGTTGGTCACATCTCTGGTGTTGCAAACGTCCATAGGCGACAGTAACCGCTTTCCATCAGGTGGGTCGTCAGCCTGTCTGCTGTACTCCAACTATAAAAAAGCTTAGTAACACATTTAAATGCACTTTCTTTCAATTTCTCTGCTCCACGAGATCCTGGGGAGAAAATTACTTAGAACGACAGAACAATACATGTACTCAATGGATTGGAACAATTACAGTTCGAACGTTATCACAATATAAATATAACTAGACTTACAAAATAACAAACTATAAGTAAAAAATAGACTCCAGGTCGCTGTCGGCGGGGAGAGTGCCCAAAATACTGGCCGCATTTCCACGTTGGATGGCTACGCTGATGCGTTGCCCTAGGTGCAGGCCAGCCTTTTGGTCACGCGAGACCTCAATTAGACGCGTTGTGAGGTCTCGATAGAGGTGATGAGCGCCAGGCCCCCACGGCCCCAGAGTTTCAACCCCGAAAGCCACAAATATGTACCCATTACTGATGGACCCATATTTGCGGCGTTTCAGGGCCTCCTGGTTTGCGGCAGCGGCCCCGGCTGTCACGGTTGTAACTGGGAGATGGGAAGCCGCCAAAGTATCAACACAAGTTGCGTCCCATACTAAGGGGCGTCCCATCTTCCATGGCACCAACGACATTCCATCTGGTCTCTTGCCATCGTCGCGGCACAGCCCATTTGGTTCGAGAACAGCAGGTGCCCCGGCGGTGACAAGAGACCGACGGATAATGTCATTAAGTGTCGCGTGCCGTGATATTCTGCCGGCGCTCCTCACGCATGACAAGCCATGGTGGCCTAACTTATCAACTCTATCTCCACACCGACAGCGATGTGGTACTACCACACTTGCCCCCAGACGAATGCAGACAGCTATCCTGAATGTTGTGTCATCCAAGAGAGTTCCTAGATTCGCCGAGGGCAAGGCCTGGAGCCACAAACCCGACTCCCATTTAGAGACAGCTAAGAGGCGGGCGCGCTCAGTTTCGCCAATGCACGAGGTCAACAGGTTTTCATGTACTAGCTTACTGAGCGGCCCGTCCCATAACTTTTGTGACTTCGGTTCCGCTGGTAAATTTTGCATTGGGCAAGCCAAGGACCAAGCGTTTCTGGCCTCAGTCAGGTATGGGACCTCAAAGCCACTAAGTGACGGAATTAATATTTTTCCAATGAGGTCCACAGTACTATAAACTGAGGACAGAAAGGCAGGTAGTGCTGTGTCGGAAATTTTGCGTATACCCAAGCCTCCTAACCGTATTGGTAAGGATGCTTGGGTCCATGATCGATCCTCCAAAGGTATGTTTATAATGGATGTTAAAGTTTGTCGAATAATGTTGTCAAGATTGTATAAAATAGTTGGGTGTCTCCAAAGAGGAGAGCACCGCAAAACGTACGTGAAATTTGGTGTAAACAGGCAATACCGAATAAGAAAGTAGGCACTATGTGCACTTATTTCTTTTAAATTTGCTATTTTTGAATGGAAATTTTGGATTTTGTCGTCAACGAAAGAAGGAAAAGATTCATCGAAGATAGGGGACCCAAGGAGGGTTAAGGTATCTTTTTTTACTAATTTCAAATTTGATGCCAAATCTTGAAAGTCGGAAATAGTATTGCTTTCATTTACGGTACTATTGGCTATAAAAAGTTCGCATTTTGAATAATTTAGAACAAGACCTATTTTGCTAAACTCACTTATTCAATATTTTAGATCATTTTTTAATGTGTCTATATCACCTCCTAAAGTCCCATCATCAAGATACCATACGTTAAATTTTGAATTTAGCTTCTGTATGATTGGATGAATAGCAAGTGAAAAGATGGCTGGCCCAAGAGGGTCACCCTGCTGGCAGCCAGTTGCCGAATGTATAAGGTTTTCTTGATAAACCAGAAAAGAATTTTCACCATAACATTGCCTAATATAATTGTAAATTTTGGGAAAATGGTTTTTGATTTCGGCCAGCAGAGTGCACCTATTAACCGAATTAAATGCATTTTTCACGTCGACCTTGAGGATTGCTTCGCAAGCGTTACTGGTGACGAATGTTCTTAGTGCGTGTACCGCCGCCTCGCAGCCACCTTTAATTCCAAATCCCAATTGATTGGGAGCAAAGTATCTGGAGCTAAGATCTCTAATGTCTCGACAGCATACTTTGGCTGCGAGACGCCGGTAAGTGGTGCCAACTGCTATCGGACGGATACCGCCATCCTTTTTTTTTAAAGCGAAGAGGTTGGCACCGTACAATATGGGTAATATATTTTTATTTACATTACCAGAGAGCATGAGATTAATCAAATCTGTTATATCTCTCAGAAGTGTCCCGCCTGCGTTACCAGTGGCCCCAGTCAACAAATCTTTCAAGTGTTGTGGACTGAGGCCATCTAACCCTCCAGCCGAGCCGCTTCTAAAGGACATAACTGCTCTGAGTATTTCCTCCGGGGTAGCGTGGATACTACCCACATTGCCGTCATCGTCATCCAGTAACTGTGCGTTTTCAGAAGGTGGATGTTTATCCTGTAAAGCACGCAGAGTAGTCTCGTCATTGGGAGCTACATCGTCGTTTGAGAAAATGGATAGGAATATATCATAAGATAACATGTTTTTGGTCAGGTGGTAGGGCATTTGCCCAACTGGATGGCTACCACCCCTGGTAGTAAAGTATGTCGCCATAACAACCTTGAGTTGTGTTCCGACATTAGTGACCAGGTTCCAGTCTCCCTTAAGAGAGAAGCAGCGCATTTGTAGCACCTTTGGTGTTGCAAATGTCCATAGGTGATGGTAACCGCTTTCCATCAAGTGGGCCGTCTGTCTGTCTGCTGAACTCCTGCAATAAAAAAAATATGTAATACTCTCTGTTACTAAGTGAGGGGGGTAAATACTAATAAATAACGGGTAAATAACTCGTTATTTATTAGTATTTTTCATACTTATTCTTTTTATTAGCTGTGTTATTTTACAAAATCCTTTCATGAAAATGAAAACTGATTTGAACAAGACGCATCGAACAGTTTGAGAATTTTAGTTTTTTAGATGTGAAATATTTTTAGAAAGCAATCGAGTTGACGGAGCTGTGTGCACGACGCTTATTCTGTCGTTGCAATGCCCATTTCAATAAGACGAGCTACTTACTATTCGTTTCCATATGTGCGCTTCCATATTGTACGTTTATGTCAGTACGTTAGATGCTTTCATGTAAATGGGAACAAGAAATGTACGAGGATACAATCGGGTGACTGCATAGAAACACAAATTTTGATATATATATATATATATATATATATATATATATATATATATATATATATATATATATATATATATATCTTAATATATATAAATTACGTGTCACGTTGTTAGTCCGCGATGGACTCCTAAACTACTTGACCGATTTTAATCAAATTTGTGTGTGTGTGTGTGTGTGTGTGTGTGTGTGTGTGTGTGTGTGTGTGTGTGTGTGTGTGTGTGTGTGTGCGCGCGTGCGCGCGCGCGCGTGTGTGTGTGTGTGTGTGTGTGTGTGTAAGGGAAGCATCGTTCTTGGTGACATCGTCTTTAGTGATTGCGGGTTTAGTGGGTATCATTAGGTAAAATGCGAGCACAAAACACAATAGTCACGCTTTATACACTTTTAATTTAGATTTAAACAATATTTCGTCACATATAAGACCGAGCAGCAGGTTCAGGGCACCGATCTTACTTTAACCTTTCCTTTTAAATTCTCAACTATCCAACTCGATCCGTTGCTATCGCTCAAATGTAAAATATATCAACTACCTTCAAATAACCCAGCATTGGTAATTACAGTCCGTAGGTGTCTCCCCACCCGTACTATATATTTTATATTATAGGAAAATAATATAGTACGAAATTTGCTATATTTTCATCGCCAACTTAACTGTCGCGCATTTTTATTATGCTGGTCAAAGCAAAAAGTAGTAATAAAATATAAATAACGTGAACTATTTTTTCCTCCATAATTTACCATAACTACTATATTTGTACAGCTTCCACGGTTATTTACAATAACAAGTTTATGAGTATGTATATTATAACGGCAAACTCTTCTCCATTCCCGTATAATAATCCTAAACCGCATCGTGGTTTTCCCTAAAAACTATTTGCAAGCGATTTCGTTGAAACATTTTGTTGGAGCAGTTTTGTGCAAATTAGACTGCGGTATTGCACTGAAATTCTGCAATACGCTCCGTGGAGACTTGAAGTTCACATGCAAACTTTAGTTTCTCCACGGTTTATTACAAATATAATTTTTATTTCTTAAAGGGAAAATTCCCTACAGTTTAGTTACTAGTTCATTTATTTAAAATTATAAAATTCTCTTAATAATTAACCTCGGTCGAAGCACACATCCGTGAAGGAACGGAGAAAGAATACAACTTCCTGCAGCCGGGCGGCCTGCTATCCATGCGGTAGGGCCCGTCTGGATGACTACGACCCCTGGTCTAGAGTGTGCCGCCATTATTATTGTGGCCAGGTTCCAGTCTCCACTAAGAGAGCAGCAGCGCATTTGTTACACCTGTCCATAGGCGATGGTAACCGCTTTCTATCAGGTAGGCGGTCTGCCTGTCTGCTGAACTCATGCTATAAAAAAATGTCAAATTTCCATGGATGTTCAATTTTTCCACTGCTCCTTCAAAATTAGTATGCAATAAAACAAAAACAACAAAAGCGTCCTAGACCTTGAGTGTCAAGGTCTAGTTTTTCATCGGTAAAAATAGACTTGAGTATTTATGGATTAGTATCATTTTATTATTAGGGGCTACCTTCAAACTGTTTTCGAATTTACCAAGGATGTGCGTTTTGCAATTTAGCTGAAGCGAATTTCCTTTGTCTTACTGCATAATTTTAAAATAGAATATTTGAAGATAACCATTTATACTGCAATACTTTTAATGTCCATTTATGATATTAGTATTTACATAGTCTGTTTTCGTCACATATTGTGAAAGTCAAGTTTCTCATATTTTTTATATGGAATATAGGTATAATTAATTATGGCTCATCTTACTTGTGTCTATAAAATGCCTAGGACTGTCTAAATGACTTTGTGCGCAGAAATATATATCCCACACGAACTAATGCATTTTTCGTAATAAAAAACCATCCTATTTCCATCTTTTGTCTATTCAAATCAAATCATATTTATTTCGCATTTGACGCGGTTTCGACTAATGTTATAATTCAATTATAATGTTAATAGTTTCACGTGTGCTAGCCATATATATTATAGCAAAATTATTCTTAAGGTTGGTACAATATATTTCTTATTATGATTATATTATAATTAAATTATATTTATTTTTATTTACAATAATCAGTCAATTATATGCGTATGTCGTATAATCCTGAATTGTATAAAAACATTTATAGCGAGTTAAAAATCTTCATATTAAATAAATTACCATTGTATTCTTTAAGGGTTTGAGGTAGTTTACTAGATTTTTATAATCTTAATATGGCTATTTCTACTATAGAGATGGTTATTCACCGGCGGGTGTGCTAAGCGATTAGCGATATTAAATATACCTATAGATATGAGAATTTGTTTAGACTAAATAGTCGTAAGGATAAGTAGTTAAATGTATTATACTTATCATAGAAAAAATCATGTTTGGGAATAAAAAATAAAAAAAGAGAATGTGAGATAAAAGGATACGCACAGTGCACAATTTGCAGTATGTCCTTCGATAGCTTATATGAGCCAGGGACCAATATCACACTCTCACATCTTCTAATCTAATTATTTTAAAATTTTACATACGACGCGGCGGGGTTTTTTTTTTTTATTTTTATTGCAGGAGATCAGCAGACAGGCATGGGGTGGAATAATTTTGAGCTCTTATTTAAATATTTTGAGTAGAAACTTTTTAGTTTGTATGTATGAAAGCGGGTAGAGGGGGGATTTTGAATATGGAATAGAGAGGAGCGAAATGGCGCGTACAGAGAATAAATTAAGAAATAATGAGAATAAAATCAAAAATATCACAAAGGAAAGAAATTCCTAATAAAAAATTATGTCAAGAGAAAAAATAATATTAAAGAAAGTCGGTTTACGCGCAACGCTATGAAGGTGTTGGAAATGGTCGGAATGTATATTTGAAATAATACTTCCCTTTTAAATAAACTATTATTTATTACTTTATAAGCTGACAATGCTTTTTAGTATAATAGAGCAGGTAATAGAGAGAAGGCTTGTATTGCCAGATGTCATTTTGTACTATCAACAGAAGGAACACAAACACCCAAAGTCCCCTTCATATTAGTACGAATAAATTAAAAATATACCCAAAACAAACGAAACAACTAGTTGATACATCATTAAGGGATCTATAATGTACGTCCTATCGTAGCACAAAGTGTTCAATGGAGTATGAAACTACGATATCATTAACTGGCAAAGTTCCCAACTTCTAACTTCGTAACATACCTTTGAAGTACAATAAATTGGCCAAACTACATACAAAAGAACTTAAGGGTATATAGTTCGAGTGTTCGGTCGCATACGACTCACGAAGAGTGGTGGTTACAAAGTTTGTTTGTGTCATTATATTAGTGAGACACTTTTAATATAACCCATTCATTTTATTGCTCTTTTATCCAATTGGTTTCTATATATTTTTAAAAGTCACATAATCGGGGAGCGGACGACACATGTTACAATAAATAGTAATAACTATATTATTGTGAAATTCTAAAAATATCGTGTCTGTATATTGAAGTTATTTAAAAAAAACCAACTGGAATCGACTATATAAACGATGGAGAACACAATGCCTATTTAAAAAAAAAATCTTGTCTTTTTGTTCGTGATTCTCGTAAAAAATACTGGCCGATTTCGATGAGGTTTTCGATGATCAACAGCAAATTCCTAGACTTAAAACCTACTATCTACGCTACTTTTTATCCCGGTAATTTCAAGTCAAGCATGGACGAAGTCGTGGAAATATCCTAGTTTTTACATAACTATTGTATGCATACAGCCGTTATAATAGTTTAATTATATAGTATAATTTTATTATCTTTTAAAATGTCATGATAGAAACATTTTTAATTACTTTTCAAACAATAATTAATACGCTGTTTGACTCCTTTTACCTGTACCTATTTATGATGTCATAAATATTCGAACGTAATCTTTGAGGCCCCAACGTTGTCAGTTTATAAAAAATGTTTCAATTGATTGGACAGTCCGCTTCCCTATTAAAACTACTTTTGCAAGAGCGTGGAATTTTATTTCATTTTAATTTTAATTTTGACATTTCAACTTATACATATCACGGAAGAAGATTACTAGAAATAACAGTCGTGTAGCAAAACCCAAAAATCTAAAAAGCTTCTGAAATCGTAGATACTAGATGGCGTTACAGTTTATTATTCTCTCGCTTTTTGGCCTTCTATTATTGAATAAGAATTTTTTAGATAAAGTTAGTAAAAGCTTGAAAACTAATGTATTACTCTACTTTTAACCGAATTGCTCTAAAATTGGAATTATATGTATTAAGCCGTTAAAGACATGTGTGTGTATTCATGCAACTTTTGAAATATTCTAGAAAAATCTATAATTTAAAACACTTTCAAGAAAAGTTTTGAGCAAAGTCCGTTAAGTACGTTTTGAGATATTTTTAAGGTTTCATAGCTAATTGTCAAAAACAGTGGACATTCGTAATTTGTACAGAACTCTTAAGAATTCGTGGAATATCTTAAAAGTTATATTTCATTTGTGATCACATACAAAATCTAATTAACCTACCTGCTTGGATTTCGTAAACCGAGAAATTAAATAATAAACAAAGAAAACTTCTGTCGCTTTACAAATTAACCTCTAAATGACAGTGAAAGGCAATCCCAACGGAATAATAGAGATAAATGTTGTTTCTTTTGGTATTTTACCTAAAATTATTCAATGCAAGTTGGATTTGCGAATATCCCCAGCGTTCCCTTTGAAGTGAAGTTTTTGTTGAAAAATACTGGTAATAAATCATAAACCTGAGGTGAAAGGGAAAAATATTATTTTGGACGTCAAAGCTCTTTTGTTAAATATTTATTGAAATTATCATGACTCGCAGAAACTGTGAAATTTCGTGTTATAAATAAATGCAATTATGAATAGTTGTATAAATGACACTGTCACCGTCTGTCGTTTGCTTGACATCCGTTCGTGCTTTGTTTATCTGCCCGTATGCCCATCCATCTGTTGGACATCTGTTTATGTCTCTATCCGCCTGTCTAGTCATCCGTTCGCTAGTCCACCCGTTTATCTGTCTATTCCTCTCCATCCGTTCATTAGTGCGTCACTCGTCTGCCTGACATTCGTTCGTCCTTTGTTTATCAGCCCGTCTGGGTCCGTCTATCTATATGGAGTCTGTTCATGCGTCTATTTGATCGTCCGTTCATTCATTCACTAGTCCATACGTTTTAGTGGCTGTCCATTTGTGTGGACTAACATTTTCATCCCCCCGAATAAACATGTTATTTACCCCCTGGTGAAATGTCCGATCATGCTCCATCTATAATCCCACAAAAATCGCTACCTGACTGTGAAAAACAATATGGCTATTATCTTCCTGGAGGCATTGGAGAATGGTTTGCTCGGACATACGTGTTGATTTCTAGGATTTAATAAACAAAAAACTGAGAAAAGCGTAAAGATGTCCATGTGTTACAAAACTACGAAAAGAACAAATGACAAAATAAAACTCAAAACAATTGGTTCGTAATTTAATTTTGGTGTAGTCTGACAAGAAATGCACTGCAATAGAGACATTTTGAAATCCACATGTTGAGAAATCGGGATCATAAATTCATTAAATCTGAGAACATCTCAAAGTAGCTCTTGACGACAGATAAGATGGCGGCGTAATTACTAGGATTAAATGAAATAGATTCCCTAATAAGGTTATAATCCTACGAGCAATGGCAGAGAACGCAATTTATTATTAAAACGAGTAATTTATGAGCAAGGAGTTTTGTTGATGATATCTCTGAATGGACTTCTTACAATTTAAAATCGAATATTGCAGTTTCTTTTAAACGGATGGCTAGACTTAGTACTTGCAGGTAGGTATATTAACTATACTTATACGTTTCGCTTCAACAAACTTCGAATATGTATTTCGAGGAATTTAGAATATTTTCCGGTACAAAAACAAATATTCTTAGTAATATGTATCATAAATATAAGTTTGTTTGTTATGCTTTCACACTTTAACTACTCATCCGAACATTACGATGCGTAGACGTTTTCAGAGGTACAGAAAGGAACATAGGATACTTTTCATCCATAAAAAGTGCTACATCCGAAGCATAGAAAATAAAGCCAAATAGATGGAGTTGTAGTCGTGTTTTTTAGTCGCTACCATGTAATTCAGTAACAATGGCATAGTGATCGTGAGTAAAACATACTCGTAGATGGTTTTATTGCATGAGTTAAGCAGACAGGCCGACGGCCCACTTGATGAAGAGCGGTTACCATCGCCTATGGATATTTGCAACACCAAAGGTGCTACAATTGCGCTACTGCTCTTTTAAGGGAGATTGGAACTTGGTCACTAATTCCCGAACACAACTCAAGGTTGTTATGGAGGCATGCTCTAGACCAGGGGTGGTAAACATCCAGCCGGGAAAATGCTCTACCATCAGGCTGTGGGTAGTTTTGCCGCCTCTTACGACAGGCCGCCCGGCCACAGGAAATTGTATTCTTTCTTCGTTTTTGCACGAATATAAAAGGTCAAAGGATCTAGAAATAAACCATCTGTAACAACAGTGTTACCGATTAAAATTGCTAATTTAGCCTGTTTTGACTTGGCCTATCGCATTAAGCCCCCGGCCATGGGTCCATTAATATTCCGAGATGTGAACTCCGCCCTTCCTTTGGAGATTACGCTTACGTGTGATCCGCTTTAATATTTCATAGCACGGCTTTGAAACAATTTTCTTTTTAGTTGAAATTCGAATGTTCTGCTGTTTTTTCCACATGACGTTAAAGTTTATCTGTTATTCCAAAAATTAATGGTTCATAATATGTCGTTCAATTGAAAAATATGTAATAATAATAATAGCCCATAAACGTCCTGCTACTGGCCAAGCTTGTCCAAGACGTCTTGACAGGTTTGACACATAGGTTATCTCGGTTTGCAGGTTTCATCACGATGTTTTCCTTCACCGTTGTTAGCACGTGGTAATTGTAACAATATGCACATTAGGTCATAAAGCTGCCTAAGTAGTACATGCGTTCCGGTCAGGATTCGAAGCCGCGCCTTTTGAGTTTGGGACGTGTGCGTTAGCCATTACGCTATCTAACTTACTTGTTAACAACAGGCTTCAATATGACTTTTTAACTGTTTATTTCTTATTTAATGGTGTTTTATATAATATCTAATATTATATAAAACACCATTCCATCAAGGTCTTTTATCCATTACCAGAGTTTTCCCCGCGGCTAGGCCTTGGGCCAAACCTTGGTGAATATTTACATAAAAACTTAATTAGGTTTTTTTTTTAAATAAAAACCTTCAGTAAAAAATGATATAAGTGATGATGAAGACCTCTTATAAATTTATTGCGTGGTTTACTAGGAGTTAGCGGATATACAGACAGCAGTGCACTGACTACGTCGTATACCCGTCGTGTGGTATTCTGATTATGTGAATTCTCTCGACGGGACGTAGGTAGGATTAGTGTGTAGTTTGTCGGCCTCTTCCCTTATAGGAGGAGCCTCCGGTTGCCGTTAGGTACAAGAGTCTCCCCGTATCCACTACTCGTGTGTGTGTCGCAAGAAAAGACGTTCTCTTGCGTTAACAAAAAAAAAAGATAGACGCAGAAAGCGACTTCGTTTTGTACTCTGTAAACAAGATTTAGTAGATTCATAAATAAACGGCCGTTACATACATACATACATATAGAAAAAAAAAACAGATGAACTGACGGACGTGGTGATTATACAATATAGCCAAAATGGCACCGGAACCCTAATAAAAAATGTACTAGGAATAATATGAAGATTGAAACGATGAGTCAACATTAAAATTCATTAAGCAGTATCCAAACATAATTAATTCATTGAATTTAAATTGATCAGTATAATCCTGCTTTAATCTTCACCCTGGTGAAAGAGTAGCTTCATAAAATAGACATTTCTCTCCTCAGATTTCTAATCGATAGACGTCAAAGATTGTGATAAATTTGAAACTCAAGGATATTATTTACATAGGATTAATTAGTGTTCTGCTATTATGAAAAACGATCTACATTTTGATCTTACAGAACATGAAGAGTGATTACGATGAATATTTCAGTACGGGTAGAAGAAATTTTAGAATGCTAACATATAATACAAAAACCACTTTTGCTTCTCGTCAATGCGAACGACAATTTCAGCTAATATATAATATAAGAATATACAACAAACTAAATATATATCCCATGAATTATTGTAACTATAAAGTGGCTGCTTAAAATGGTCAAAATCCAAAAATTACATGTATAACATCATACAATTCTAAACATGCCGGGTATGTACCTTGAAGTTATTTAAAAAAACAACTGGAATAAACTATATAATCTATGGAGAACAGGATGCAATTTTCTTTTAGATTTCTTGTATGTTTGTTCGGGATTTACGTAAAAGCTACTGGTCCGAATTCTATGTAGTTTTCGCTGGTCGACAGCAAATTCTTCGACTTAAACTCTGCGCTATTTTTATCCCGGGAATCCCGCAGACATTTTTCCGGGAGCGGTTTGATGTTATTCAGATGCATAAAAATAGCTTATTCCGACACAATTTCCACTAAAACGATAGCATACATTCTCTTTTTAAACATTGCGATACTTTGTGTCCCCGGTATCCCGCGGGAATAAAATGTCAAGCATGGACGAAGTCGCGGGCATATCTTAGTCATGGAATAAAAATATTTACGAACTCATCATTAGTACTCGATGCATATGCTTAAAATCCAAACATACAGACACAAACACCTACACACAACGCGCAATTACTTTTCTTTGTAATAGATATAATATAACTAGAGTTTACCCCGCGGCTGCGCCGCGGGTCAACCTCTAGAGCGTGCTTCTTGTTTAATGAGCAGGAGTTGTTAATACAGGTTACATTGTACTTAATTTTTATGTTAGTGATATTTGCACTCGGAAGTTGAATTTCATTTTATATCGCAAACTATCCCGTCTCCGCGCATGAAAAGTATTTAAGTCCATTATCGGTATTAAAACTACATTTAAACAAAATTACAGTAAAACCGATCTTTTCCTAGTAGTTTACCGTGAAAACTTAACGGAAAGACATATCGAGTTACTATCGCATTTTTTATAGATGATGAATGTTTATATCTATAAACTTGAGAAATGATTGGTCTTATCCAAACTTTCAACCTTTATTTCAAACCGTCCTAGCTATATTTATTTATCCCCCGTCTATGAAAACTACATAAATGACAAAAAGAACAAAGCGGACAAATTGGACAACTCGGACAATTCGAACATCTCGGACAAATTGGATAAATCGGACAAATCGGACAACTCGGACAAATCGGACAGCTCGGACAAATTGGACAAATCGAACAACTCGGACAAATCGGACAACTCGGACATCTCGGTCAAATCGGCAAATCGAACAAATCGGACATCTCGGACAAATTGGACAAATCGGACAAATCGGACAAATCGGACGACTCGGACAAATTGGACAACTCGGATAACTCGGACAATTCGGACATCTCGGACAAATTGGACAAATCGGACAAATCGGTCTACTCGGACAACTCGGACAATTCGGACAACTCGGACAACTCGAACAAATCGGACAACTCGGACATCTCGGTGAAATCGGCAAATCGAACAAATCGGACATCTCGGACAAATTGGATAATTCGGACAACTCGGACAAATCGGACGACTCGGACAAATTGGACAACTCGGATAACTCGGACAATTCGAACATCTCGGACATATTGGACAATTCGGACAATTCGGACAACTCGGACAATTCGGTCAAATCGCACAAATCAATCAAATCGGACAACTCGGACAAACTGGACAACTTTGACAATTCGGACATCTCGGACAAATGGGACAACTCGGAAAAATTGGACTACTCGGACAATTCGGACATCTCGGATAAATTGGACAAATCGGACAACTCGGACAATTCGAACATCTCGGACAAATCAAACAAATCGGACAACTCGGACAAATTGGACATCTCGGTCAAATCGGCAAATCGAACAAATCGGACATCTCGGACAAATTGGACGAATCGGACAACTCGGACAAATCGGACAAATCGGACAAATTGGACAACTCCGATAACTCGGACAACTCGGACAATTCGGACAAATTGGACAAATTGGACAAATTGGACAAATTGGACAACTCGGACAAATTGGACAAATCGGACAACTCGGACATAAAGGAACAAATCGGACAACTCGGACAAATCGGACAAAAAGGACAAAGATGACCAAAATGACGAAAATGGAAAAACACGAAAAACCTATCCCACTTTTTGGGATAACCTTTATATAAATCTATCCCAAAATCTATCCCATTATCCGGGATGAAAGATATCCCTTGTCCACCCTCGGTATTAAAATTACATGCATACCAAATTTCAACTAAATCAGTCCAGTACTTTTCCCCTAAAAGCATAACAAACAGAAAGACAAATATATTTTTATCCCGGAAACTATCCCATTTTTCGGGATAAAAAGTATCCTATGTTCATTCTCGGCATCGAAAATATATATATACTGAGTTTCAGCCAAATCGGTCCAGTAGTTTTTACGTGAAAACGGAACAGACAGACAGACAGACAGACAGACAGAGTTACTTTCGCATTTATAATATTAATAGGGATTTAGCTATAGTTTATCATAACGTGAAGAGTGATCATACCTCAATAGGTATGATGTATGATGTGTCACCTCAATAGGTGACACAGGTATTTCACACTTAATTTATTTATAACCAAGTTCCCACCACCAATTTATCTAAAGTTAAGTAAGGTAGAAAACTTCAATAAAGAGTAACAATTATTATCCATCATTGAAATAGATAGATAAAAATTTCTTGTACACCATTACAGAAAACTTATGGGCTCAAAAACAGACATTTCTCTTTCCTCAGAATCTAATAGATAGACGTCAAAGACTGTAATAAATTAGAAACTCAAGGATCTTATTTACATAGGATTAATTAGTGTTTTGCTTCTACTAAAGACGATTTGTGTTTTGATATCATATTTAAATAGCTAGATCGAAACACATTTGAAAACCCATTACAGAGAACTTATAAGCTAGTGGTATACTATTCTAATTGTTTACAAAGAGCAGTCTTGTCTTCCAGACAACTTGAGAGAGAAAGAAAGAAGATTTGAAACAGCTTTGGTAGTAGTATACACATTGTACGATTACTTACAATGTAATAATAAATACATATATATAACTGCGCACTGCGCAAAATCTGCGGAGTGACGCTCGCGGACCGCGTTCGTAATACCGAAGTAAGAAAGAGAGTTGGTCTGAAAGAGAGTGTCGGGGTGAAGGTAAGGAAAGGAATGCTCCGGTGGTTCGGGCATGTGTAAAGAATGCACGATGAAAGAATGACTAAACAGATATACAATGCAAAAGTGGATGGATGCAGAAGTCGTGGAAGGCCACGACACACCTTCCATGATCAAATTGATCGTGTACTAGCGGAGGGTGATGTCAGGAGCCTTAAGAACAGACGAGTGTGCATGACAAGAGTTATGAATGTCAAAGAAGCAAGTGAGGTGTGTAAGAATGGGCCTAAATGGCGCTCTGTTGTTCGTGCCTACCCCGCAAGGGAACTGGCGTGAAGTTATGTATGTATGTATGTATATATATAATGTCGCAAGTAGCTTCGGTGAACCTGCAGCCCACCTCTCGAAACCCCTTAGCCACTCACATCCATGGGCAGCATGGGTGTGAGTGGCGAGTCACTGTCTGCCCATTTTTTCCATGTTCCTTGAACATTGCGACGCGCAATCAACATAGTTTTAATAGTCTCCGATCTGTAACCCCAATAGCAGTTACCCCAATAGCCCGGTATCTTTTGTTCTCATTCCCTACAATAGTTCTACACTTACCGGTGCTTGTCCTTGGGTGCATTTATATATGGCGTAGACAGGGACAATGTCACGCCACATTTAGATTAAATTTGTCAAGGGGCGGTTAGCCTTCCGATGTCCCCACGCAAACCCTCCAAAAAAATTTTATGGCCCATGGCCTGCAGAGAAATACATCTACATAAATATACCCATATATAGATTATATTAAATACAAAATGGCTCTGGTACCCTAGGGTTTTGTCTTATCGTCTTTATCGAGACCTATCATCAAAGTCAATAGAGAGATCACGTGAGTTAAAGGCTGGCTTTTAGGGCCAGGAATAAGCGTTGCTATTCAGCGGGGAAACGTGGCCAGCGTTTTGGGAACGTTTTCAAAAGACCGATCTTAACTATAAGATTTTTGTCTGTTTATCATCGGCATCAGTATAGGACCTTGTAACTACACTTTTGTGTTACATGTAATATAGACAAATTTTGAGGAAAAAATAATGTCATTAAAAAACGTACATACATACATGACTGTACCTACTGATGCCGACTATATATTGTTGATATGTAAGTACTATTTTAATGGTAGATTAGTTTATATTTAAACGTTATTTTTATCGCCAAAATATTATATGTATTTATATATTTAAGATGGAATACAAAATATACAAGATTTTGAAGCTCTGTAATCTCTGTGGTTATTTTGATGACATCTTAATATATTATTAAATTGTATGACGGTGGCCTTCTAAAAAGCATGTAGTTAATTATTATTGGCAATATTCCATACCTCAAAACCTACTTACCAAGTTTTCTTATTATATAAATAGAAATCACTTACAAAAGTAGCTCTTTAAAGGCGACGAAGCTGCTTACCTGAAATAGAAAATAAAAGTATGTATAAATTGAAATTATTTTTTTACAAATTAATTATTGTTATGTGATAATGTTAGCTTAAATAAAATAAAATAAAACAATAAGTTTTTCGAGTAATGTTTATATGCGACAGTTACATGTAGTAGTGGCGCTAAAGACAATACATTGTGTGGAAGAGGTTAATAATGTATAACACTTGCTAATCCTACGTGGACTTCGTGCCGTGAAACTATATTATGTAGCTGACAAAAGATTGTTACACGAAAGGTGAACGTGACCTATTTAGGCATTATATGGTTTGGAGCCGGAGCGTAGCGAGGGCGTTAGTATTTCGAGTGCCTAAATAGGCCTTTCACCCGAAGTTAACACTCTGCTTTTCATTTCGAATATGAGGAACGTAAATAAAAACTGATAAGTAAACAAACAACTACTTCTCTAATGAAATCAGGCTTTAAATCCTGATGAACTCATTTAATATGTCACATATGAAACTTCAAGTAAATTTCTTTTTCTGGGGCATTCTACCGGCCAGTAATTTTTTTTCACTGTAATAGTAAATATTTAGCTATTTATATAAATTAAATAATAAATTAGTGAAAGTAAGTATAAAATGATGTTACAAAATTGTTGATATTTTTTTATTATAATTTATGCCACGATTTAACAGTGACTATAAAAAAAGTTGGGACATGAGTCACAATTACTGTCGCTATGGTTTGCATAATTAAAAAAAAATCACAGCAGGGAAAATCGTTTCCCAGGGACGATTTGATCCCTGTGATCAGGCAACTCCAAGTGTAATTTCAGAATATGGGAAATGAAAAGATAATAAAAATAACCAATATACAAGCCTAACCGAATACACACTAATGACAAATCAATGTTTACTGTTTTTGTCTGCCAAACCGCATGTTTTGGCAACAGAACCCGTACAAAAGTAAATTCGATTGTATGTTTATAAAAGTCTTTTATAAACATTAAATCGTGGTTGTATTATAAATTGGATGACGATCCTAATTCGGTTCCAATCGACGAGTGTTTGTTTGTTGGATAGGTAAGTGCTAGGTTTGGTTATGAACGCTTCATAATTAAAGACAGCGCCACGAAAGAAATCCCACCTAAAATATAGGACCTTAAAGTGACAGCTGCTGCAACAGCTATTTGATAGAATTTTGTACGTAGTCAGGAAATAAATTTACAGCTTTAATTGTGGAATATTTTGTATTTATTATTAGTCAGTAATTACTTAAATTGATTTACGGATTAGAAAATTATTACTCTGGCAGGATTAAGTACGGGGATAGCAGTGCCGCGTCTGTGGGCCTTTTGTGGCGCGAAGTCTACAGTCTAGTAGACTATAGAGGAGTTTTTGGCGGGAACTGAAAGGAGATGTTGTGCTGTGCAGTTTTATTTTCTAAAAGTGTGTAAAATTACTCTAAAATGAACAATAGTTGTAGGATATTGATATTTTTTGAGTAGTAATTATGTGTTTTTGTGAGAAATGTGCATATGTGTTGTATAGTCAAATGTGGCCTTTCGAGTTTTCACAAGAACTCCGATGAATGGCAGAAGCTGATAACCTACAGTTCAGCTGTGCTACACATAGGCTTAAGAAAACGAAGAAACTATATTGTAATCTAAGATCTGGCTTAAAGGCCTGGTTGCCAAGCCATAAACCTAAATAATATAATAGTAGACTATAAATAAAACATAGAAACAACTGTACTTCGATTTTTAATTACTTGGAATAAAATCTCAGCTGCAATCAATCTTTTTTATGTTGCATGCTTGGAGCAACTTACTGGTGCGTTGTTGGTTCAACTCTCTTATGAATCAAAAAAAGGTCGGTCGTAACCGTCATTTTAGTCCAGGTAATTAAAAATCAGAGGATACATCAAGAATACATAAATTAATGACATAAATTAAAAGCGTTTTGCTCGCCTTAATTGCTATTTGTTAGTCTCGCTAAAACTCGAGAACGGCTGGACTGATTTAACTCATTTTGGTTTTGAATTATTTGTGGAAGTCCAGGGAAGGTTTAAAAGGTGAGTAAATATGAAAAAAATGCTTGGAATATAGCAAAAACAACAATTTCGCTTTCCCTTAGAAACTATTCCTACCTGTCAAACATTTAATGTTCATCCCGTCGTTTAGAAATCAATTAAGTTTAAAAGTCGTTCAGAAATCAAATTAAATTGAAAAGTGAACCTTTTTTTTGTTTTGAATGTCAAACGTTTGATGTTACACGTCTCGTCGTTCAAAAATCAATGTTTTTTATTTATAGATTCTGAGGCGGTACGAAGTTTGTCGGGTCAGCTAGTATCAAATAATTAATGGCCAGCATCATTTTTAAATTCAAACAAAAACTGATATTAATTTATTTTGAAAATCGTTCATTCGATATTTTATTCTAAATTCGAAATAATGGCCACCGTCATTTTGCGCTCAAACAAAATATTTGTAGTTTCTGTTTATATTTGAATGCATCCATTCGTTATTGTGAATCCAATTTTTTTGCAGGAATCGAAAAGTTTTATTTTGCTTTAGTTTTTTTTATATAGGATATTGATCGTTCTTAAACATAAATTGTGCGATTATGTAGAAACTAGATGGCGCTGTATAATACTAAAACACGCTATGGTTTATCAAATACAATTAAATAGATATGTATTTCTTCCTCGTGTGTTCAATTCCCGTTATTGAAAAAAGTACATACATACCAAATTTCACTTTTTTTTAAAGGGTTAAATAGACGTTTGCCGTCTATCAATACCTTAAGAATATTAATATATGAGTAATATAAGCTGTTCAGTTAAGCTACATTTTTAAGATTCCAAAAATAATTAAGGCAGCAGATTGACTTCACCGCGTCACTCAATGTGGGGGTAAATTTAATTTGAGTATTGTGTAGTGTAAAAAATGAAGTTAAAGAACATTTAAATTATAGAATAATAAATAAATAATCGGCAGACAAACATACATATCGTATATCTCGAAATTAAACAAGTTACGCTTGTGTTATGGGTAACATATAACGAACTACTTTGGGGCCAATCCCATGATCACCAGGCCAATCACCTGTAGTGGAACACTTACAAGCCAATAGATGGCGCTGTGCAATAATTGATTTCACAAACATTTCCCGAAACATACAAAGAATATATACAAAAATTTCAACTATAACAGATGGGCCTAGACCTGCGAGGAACAACATTAGCCTCGCTGGAAGATCTTCCTTTAAGACGGAGGAGCATTCCATCTCGCTCCTCCAACCGGTAGGGTCACTCCCTTCACACCCAGACCATAGTAAACAACACTGAAAATTCGTTTCGAAATTTACCATACCAGAAATGGAACCTGAAACCTCTGTTTTCCAGTGAGATAGGCCGGCAAAGGCTTAGCCCGCTCAACCACAGAGATCGTCATAAAACTGGGCACAGTTTTTTTTTTAAGTTCTTTATATAATAATTAAACTATTAAATATGTTTTGTACTTAGTTTAGTTACTTTGATCTATAATTATAAAATTCATTTTGATCATAATATAAACATCACCATATTAAACTAAAAATGAGTACAACGTAGAAAACTTATGTATATATCGTATTCTAGCTATATAATTCCTTAAGACTATAAGCAGAATACTGATCCTAGGTAATCGAAGTCAATGAGTAAGTTTCCCAGAAGCCTGGCTACGTTACCTCGTTGGATCGCCCTAGGAATTCGTTGGCCGATATAGGAACTAGCCCTCCGGTCACCTGAAGAGTCGATTAGGAATTTCGGGGCCTCTTTAGTGGTCCATGGTCTCAGGACTTCATGGTCCACGCGTTTCAACACCACAGATTAAATTCCACATTTACCAACAAAATCATTTAACGAAAGTATTTTTGTTTAATTTTCAGACATGTGGCAACTCATCTTGATAGTTATAGTGCTAAGAACTGCTGCTGGAAAGTATGAAAATGTGAATGTGATACAGGATTGGTGGGAGACTGCTGTGTTTTATCAGATCTACCCAAGGTCCTTTATGGACAGCGACGGTGACGGCGTTGGGGATTTGAATGGTAAATATACTAAGAGAGCTTTCTTATGTCGACACTTCACTTAGCATCGCAAATTCGTATTTTTTTTTATTGCAGGAGATCAGCAGACAGGCAGACGGCCCACTTGATGGAAAGCGGTTACCATCGCTTATGGACATTTGCAACACTAAAGGTGCTACAAATGCGCTGCTGCTCTCTTAAGGGAAACTGGAATATGGTCACTAATGCCGGAACACAACTCAAGGTTGTTATGGCGACATACTTTAGACTTCAGTCGGGCAAATGCCCTACCACTTGGCTGTGGGTTGTTAAGTCGCCTCTTACGACAGTCCGCCCGGCCGCAGGAAATCGTATTCTTTCTCCGTTCCTGCACGGATAAAATATTTCTCATTTTAAAAAACCTCGTACATTTTTTATGAGTGTACACACCTATGACGTCATAATCATAGTTGTACAATAATCAATACTAATTCTATAATTATATTTTAATAATAAATGACATAATTTTAATAATAAACGTAAATAATGTTAAAATTTACTGTAAAATATCCATTTCCATATTACAACTTTCATTTTATTTATTAACCATTTACTCCGTTTAATAAATGGTGTGTTGAGAGTCAAGTCAACTCAGACAGTTTACATTATCTAACAATCTAACAAATGCTAAAACCCTCTAGATTTTGCACGAGAATAGCAAGCAAGTTATGACAATAGCACTCAAACTAGTCGAATAGTTTCAACAGATATAAAATATGCTTTATCAGGATATTTCAAAAGTAAGACATGTAGTAAGTATGGTATTTTAGCGCTCCGTCTTATATACGAAAATAATTTTAGAATATTGTTGCGAATCGCGAGACTCGAATTAAAATGCCGTTAGAATTACTATAGAGTTTATTAGAACTATACAAACACGTATAACACAGGTACAAATATAACCGAACACAACAAGTCCAAACGTAATGCGGAAGGTCGTAATTCCATAAAACGCGCAAAGTCCGTCACTTATTAGGTCCCTGATTGTAGTACACACGTCTCGCTTTGCTCGTGGTTCTCGCTCGACTGCCTCCCCCCTCCATCAGGTCATTGTTTTATACTGCACGAATGCAATATGTCCGCCCGGCAATGTGGACTGAATTTCCTAGAATCTGCGTAACACCTGGCTAATGATTACAATACAACAATAGGCCGTATGCCAATAAATAAACAAAAGAAGATGACAATAAAAGAATTTCAATGTTATTAGTTCAAATGCCGACGGGTAATAAATGTGCTTTGTTTCAGATATGCAGGTGGACTTTGTTTTTGTCGGGATCCGAGTTGTAACAATATATATTGTAACATGACTGTGTCATCTGTGCAATTATTTCAGGCATAACGTCACGTTTGGAATACTTAAAGGAACTAGGAGTAGATGCTACATTGTTGTCACCAATTTTTAAGTCGCCTATGCACGATTTCGGGTACGACGTCTCGGACTACTACTCAATCCAGCCTGAATATGGAAGCATGGAGGATTTCGAACAACTGCTTAAAAAGGCGAATCGACTTAGTAAGTAACTTGTATTCATAGTTCACTACCAGTGCTCCTTCATTCACGCAAACTTTATATCCGTATCCTATGGAAGCTAATACATTTCCGGGAATATAAAATATCATATATTCATCCTCTATGTCAATTTTTTCTTTATTAATGTCGCTTTTGGAAAAAATAGAATCATTACAAATTAATTATGTTTGTTCGTCTGTCTGGTATGTTATTTTAAGATTGTTATTCTTTTGTTTGTGCTCGATTCGAAAATGATTGGAGGTTATAATGATGACAAGTAAAATAAAATAGATATATGTATTATTCAAAGAGTGTTTGTCAAAGCCTACTTCGGAAATAGCTAAAGATTTTTTAAATCTTACTCACCAGTAACCTAGATACTTTTGATTTAGAGGTGCCTAATGGGATTGACATGTCCACGTGGACAAAACCTCAAAAAAGAGATTTTTTTTTTTGTTTTATACGCTGTAATACGTTGACTGTGAAATATACAATTGAAACGATCTAACGACGAGGTGGGGTCCATTATTATAATGTAAATTTATTCATAGCTGCTTGATTGAGTTTACTGTTATGTTTTCATTATTTCCACTAATTAAATGATAATTATGTTTTGATTGATAATATTATGTCGTATCGTACGATGTTTTCTATTACAATTCTACATACTAGGTATATAAATGTGAAATTCATTTCACTTGTTTTTCTGTTCGATGTGAATTGATTTTGAACACGACCAAATCACTTTGTGTTACAAAACAGCCGCGTTCGCAGATTCTTAGTACGAATATGACAAGTGTAAAATTAAAGTGAAACTTGATTCTATGTCTTATACTTATCGTTATATCTAGATATGGGTCAATTTCACTAAGCGATTCTCTAAAAGCAACCGCATTAGGCCTCCTGGTCTCTACGACCAGATATTTTTATTGCTTACAGCTTAAAATCTCATTTCGAGACTGATTTTAGTTGAATCATGCTAAATATCGTACTTAAATTTTATTTTATATAGCTCACTTTGATTGTCATTTGTGTTTCGGGTTGAAAGAGAGATAAATACCTGATTCAGTGGTCAGGAAACATGTTATACACAGACATTTTGAAATTAACCCTACCATAATTACATCAAAGCGTGCTTATCTTTGGATTCATAAAGGCCATTTAGTTTATAGAATCTATTTAAAAATGATTATGTTACTATTAAGTCGACTAATGTTGTCTATGCTATGATTTAACCAGAAATCTTTTCTAAAACTTTTTAAATTACCCCAGTTGTAATTACTCGTTTTTCAAGGTACCCATATATACTACATAAGTGCTTATATTTATTTATTAGTTTTTCACTACAAATCGGTTAAACGGCTCTTAATGAAATTTATTAAGAATGTAGATTGTATTCTGGAGGATATAGGCTATTTTTGAAGTGAAAACTTTACTAGGCACATTGGGCTCTTTAGGGATGTGTCCAAAGCACTGAACTCGCGTGACCGTTACGCTCAGATACATATATACAGTTGTGTGTGTGTATATATGTTACGGGCAATTTGATTAATCGGGCAGTAATAATATTATTGTGAATAATGATCAAGAGCGTCGGTCAATTTGATAAATTTATTACTTTGACTGTCTTGTATATACAATGATCTGTGGCCAATTTAAAAATCATGGTTTGAGATAACTTGAATTTATCACTTGGACCGGGCAGTATGAATACTTCCCTACTTCTAGCCGGACAGTGTGATAAATTCGGTTACTTTTCCATAAGAATAATGTAAGTTTAATTCATTTAAGGGGTGGGGTAGTTATATGCACTTTTATTTATTATGCAGAAGTCCGAATTTTTTAAATACGGGTTTGAAGGGTAATGTAGGAGCGAAGCAAAGCGGAGCTCCCGCCTTAGTCTTTATGTTTTTTTCTAACCTCTCAAAATTCACTTTATATCTGAAATAATAAATAAAAGTGCCATTATTATATTGCCCATGATAAGGTTTTCAGTATTTATAATAATCGGGAAAAGTAATTAATCATGCAGTTTTATTTATATTGCTCACTTGATAGGGGCACATGTCTACAGGCCGGTCATTATATACAGTGATCGAATTTATCAAATTGCCCGTAACATGTATATAGCAATTTCGGAATGGGGAAAAAAGACCGAACTCGCGTGACCATCACGCTCAGACAGAAAGTTTTCACTTTTGACGTGCAGTCTTACGACTGACAATTTCTTATTTACTAAAAAAGTTATGAGCATCCTTGTATCATAATTTATCAAGTTAGAGATATGATTATTGATATATAGTTTTTCGTAAAAATAAAGAACTGCATGTTCAAGTTTTACAGTTGCAATTTTACTTTGCTCAGAAAGTAATAACATAAACATGGTCGATGTTGCGGGTAAAAGTTGTAAGGTACTAAAATAAAATACTTGTGTATGCAAAGCTCTTTTACTTTAGTTTAAATACGTATAAGTGATTTTGTTTGGTTGTTTTCATATTTATGTCTGCTAAGAGTAGTCAGAAAAACAGGTTTGCTCTTTGACAATATTTTAATTTATCGATTATCTCGATTTCTCTGTTTTTCATTATCTTTGATGTATAAGAGCATTATAGATGGGAGACAAACAAATAATATAAAAAAACCCTTCAAGAATCGAAACTGAACCAAACTATGTGGAAAGCCTTAATTTATAAATATACTAGCGGCCCCGGCAGACGTTGTCCTGCTCTGAAAAAATAAAAATCCAGGACCCGATCCCAGCGCCACCTACCGGTTCCAATTGTGGATTTAAACCATCCGGGGACCCACTCAAATACACAAAAACAAAATCACCGAAATCGCTCCAGGTGATTCGGATTAGGAGGATTCTAGAACCCGATCTCAGTGACACCTACCGGTTCCAACGGGATAAAAAGTATCCTATGTCCGTCTCCTGGTTCTAAGCTACCTCCCCACCAATTTCCAGCCAAATCGGTACAGCCGTTCTTGAGTTATAAATAGTGTAACTAACACGACTTTCTTTTATATATATAGATTAAGTTATTTTCTGAATCTTATTAGACGACAAAAATATTTTCTTCTAAGTCAAAAAATGAAAAACAGCCCTATTTTTTACCTTCTATTTTTTACAGAGCAATAATTTTACAACAAACAATTTTGCGCAAAATTTCTTCGCGATTGAGCGTTGCTGATATTCTTAAGAGAAAAGGGGATCATTTGATTAATTTACAGTTGAAGCGTAGAAAGTCTTCAATAAAGCAGCTTTCTTCGAAATATTGCGTATATTTCAATAATTTACAATTTTGTAATAAAAACTTGGTAGCGCGTACACACCGGCGCGAGCGTAATGATTCCATCCCAGCTGGACCAGTGTGTACCTCTCCAGGTTAATCGTGCGCCGACAACAGTCTTTCGACGCTTTTAGGATTCCGTAGTCATTTCGACAAGAATAATGAGAAACTATTTTGGCCGGAAGATTTATTCTATAACAATGATGTGGTGAAGTGCTGAAATAAATAGAAATTAGGAATGGGTGTAGCTGGTGGATAGTTTTTACAAACCTATATAGAGGAAACTGTACCATTGTTGGCACCATAGTACAATGATTGGCACTCCATTATTTTATTCAAAACATTATGACAATGATCACAATAATATTATAAAACTACGTTTTAACGGTTTTAAACGCGGTGATTTCTTTGATTTTTGGTATCCCGACGTTTCCGCCTCTTTTCAGTGGCCGTGATCACGGAAGACAAAGATGTCAAGTGTCAATGAGTACTGTTAAAGTTTTATTTACCCTACCGCCAACTTGTTCATTTTAATTATTTAGTTTTTAATTTTGTTTATGGTTATTATTTACGCTATGGGAGCCTAATCTAATTTACCACCGTTTCGCATCATGTTATGGCTTGAAGAGAAGAAGCCGCACTAGAAACTCTTCAGCAAACATGCCCAGCTCTAATAATTTTATATGATATTAAAATGGGTGGAAGGAAAAATAAAAGAAATTATCAGTCAAGTTGGTTTGTGATCCGGTGCACGCAGAGCTCACAGTGTCTTGAGGTCTGGCAGTTGGTTTTTCCGGGGTTTGTGTCTTAATAGTTTTGATCATTGGATCCCAAACAAGTGGTACTTGCCAACCATCTTCTCTATTGTAATTTGGGTGGTTTTTGATTTCAACAGCTTCACTCATCATTTTAGATATGAAACGATTTTCTTTCGCGAGGATTTGTCGGTTGTCGTATCTGATGTAGTGGTTGGGTTTATCCTGATCGCAGACTTTGTAGACATTCAGCAATGTGTTCTTTTACCCGTGTAAATAATATAAAAATAAACTACCGCAATTAAAACAGTTAAAACGTAGAAGAATCTCTTCTTCTTCAACCAATTAATGTCCATCGCTGGACGTAGGCCTCCACAAGTCTGTTCTACATATCCCGGTCTCCGGCCTTCCCCATCCAGCTCCTACCAGTAACCTTACGCAGGTCATCGATCCATCGGGCTGGAGGGCGTCTTACGCTACGTTTACCGATTTCCGGTCTCCACTCCAGGACACGTTGCTCCATCGACCGCTGCTAATTTTGTAAGCTATGTCGGTTACTTTGGTTCTCTTACGGATATCCTTATTCTCATTCTATCCATAAGAGAAACAGATCGTTCCATAGCCCGCTGAGCGTCTATAAATTTGTGAACCAGTTCCACTGTCAGCGCCCACGATTTGGCACCGTATGTCATAATCATCAATAAAGGAGAATACATAACTAATATTAATTAAGATTAGTTAAAGTTAAGTTTTATTTTTGGTGTTACTTTATAAAATTTTAGTATATTTAGAAAAATACTTTTCTTCAGATATAAAAATAGTATTGGACCTCGTGCCCAACCATACAAGCAATGAAAGCGATTGGTTCATCAAGTCTTCAAATAGGGACGAGTACTACAGCGACTGGTATGTCTGGGAAAATGGACATCTCAACGACAGGGGACAAAGAAGCCCACCGAATAATTGGGTAAATATATATGACAACAAAGGCAACCTTTATGAAAGTAGGAACAATACGTACTCCACGAAATGTTTTTCAGCAGAAGTACCTTAAGTACATGATATAATAATATGTACGTACATATGTGTATTTATATTTAATATTAAAATACATTTTATTTAATAGAGAGTCCCTGTCTCCCGAAAAATATAATCCGGATGTATTGAAGTCTCGTGTGATGTATTATCTAGGTAATAGTGCTTCATCTTCGACCGCATCATCGTTTAACATTAAGCGTGATCGTGGTCAAACGCGAATCTATTTATCATAAAAAATATGATGGTGATGTCAGGAGCCTTAAGAACAGACGAGCTTGCATGACAAGAGTTATGAATGTCAAAGAGGCAAGTGAGGTGTGTAAGAATAAGCCTAAATGGCACTCTGTTGTTCGTGCCTACCCCGCAAGGGAACTGGCGTGAAGTTATGTATGTATGTATGTATAAAAAATATAATCTTGTTATATATTGACTTTCCATTGTATTTTATTATTAATAATTTGAACTATTATATTATAAGTTAATTCATTCCCAAAAGGTGGCCTATAAAAGTTTACCCTTCGCGATAAGACCGCCGATTGTTATCATTCAATATATTCTCATTATCGATGAAAGCTACTTATGTGCAGATTTTTTTTCTGTTAGATCATTAGAATTCTGTAGCTAAATTGTAAAGACGGAACCCCTACAATCTCTTCTTCTCCGTGTGTCTGCATGGTATCACTACGGTCGAGCCAGCTCAGCGTGCTGTACCTATCATATTGAACACAGCATGGCACTACCACGTCGTTCTAGGTATCTACTGACATCTTGACAATAATTAAAAAGTGTAGCCAATGAGTTAAAAAATTGTGCTTGTTCACGTACAACTAATAGGCGCGGGGACGACCACGAACGCAGTGCTCTAATGAGTATTTACGCCAACGCATTGCCAGCTTTTAGGATAGAATTAGAGTTGCCAGATGTCCGGTTTTTGACTGGACAGTCCGGTTTTCTTTATGTTTGTCCGGTCAGGAAAATCTTGGTAAACCGGACAAAATATTGTCAGTCACTTCATTATTTGGCGAACTCTGTTCGTATCTAGCCGTAATTACTGTAAAAAGTGAATTGTGCGTTTACTTTAATATAACTGCTAGTTACATTGAATTCAAAGATGCCATCTCACGCAATAAAACTTTATTAAAACCAATGGCATCGAGTACTAAATATATGAAAAAGGAGATTGGCTCTTAATTTCATTCGATTTATTAACTAAAAAGTTAGTTAATCTTTATATATATAATTCTTCTGTACGTGTGTTGATAGTGAACTCCTCCTAAACGGCTGGACCGATTTGAATGATTTTTTTTGTGTGTGTTCAAGTGGATTCGAGGATGGTTTAGATTCACAATTGGACCCGGTAGGTGGCGCTGCAATTGGGTTTCAAATTTTCTTCAGGGCAGGACAACGTCTGCCAGGTCAGCTAGTATATATATTAATTTAAAAAACTAATAATTCTTGCGGTTTTTTTTCCAACACATCTGGCAACTCTACATGAGATAGAAGGAAGGGAATAAAAATATGTTTGATATTTCATGACCGCGTGGGGTATCGTTTTATTGACCTTCAAAAATAATAACGATGCTTTGTCGTAATCGATGTACTAAATCTGTACTTACACTGAAATGTGGCGAAAAAAATAGAAGGAGTAGCGAAAAGATTATTATAACAAGTTTCGGTTCTATTATAATAAATGACATATAAAATTTGAACACTGGTTGAAAATTTGGTTACAGATAAGTGTATTCAGAAAGAGCGCTTGGAGTTACATGCCGAACAGAGATCAGTACTACCTTCATCAATTTGGTGAAGCCCAGCCTGATTTAAACTATAGAAACCCGGTTGTGTTTGATGAAATGAAAGTAAGTAGGTAAATAGTAAAGCGGCTAATCAACACACGACTAAAACCGCAGTTTTACGGCTCATCGGTAAAGCTCGCCTGTTTCAGAATAGGTTTCATATAACGTCAAGCTTAGCCTGTGGTTGGCCAGTGATGTTATTGTTATCATATGTAACAGTTATCAGCATCTTATTGCAATAACGTAGGTTTGAAAGTAAACAAAAAAATAACATAAAAAGATTCAAAAAGAAAATACCAAAACTATACAAATTCAAACGGCAAGAAAGAAGCAGAAGATTTACAAACCTTGATAAAATAAATAGTCAGGAGATCGTATTTAATAAAATTTTGTGGCTTCTAATCTTGTATGTGGAAATATGCACAGCTGATTCAATTTTTCTGACCTAATGAGCATATTCTTACAATTAACATGTGTTGAAGGGAAAGACACATCGTGATAAAATCTGCGCAGCGAGATAAGCAATGTGATATACTCGCCAATCGTTCTAGACCAGCGTGGCGGGTACGTCGCCTTTTCTCCTAAAAACAGAGACGCCAGAACTCTTGTTTTATTAAGGCTTAAGATTTTGTATGATCAAGCTAGTGTAAAGTATTATCACAAGAGACAAAAGTATTGAGCAATTAAATCTCTTGAATTACAGAACATAATAAAATTTTGGCTTGAAAAAGGCGTGGCAGGCATGAGAATTAATTCCATTAATTATCTCATGGAAACTGACAAAGATACGTTCAGTGGCCACTACCCTGATGAGCCTAGAACTGGTAAGCCAGGCTTGGGTCCAGATGACTACGACTATTTGCAACACGTTTATACAAAAGATCAAGAAGAAACTTTTGACATAGTTTCTCAATTTAGAGACGTGTTTGACGCTATAAGTATCAGGGATAATATTACAAGGTAGTTATGAAAATTAACTCTTGATTATATACAGATCTTAATCAATTCATAACATTTTCTAGCTCAGAAGTTTATCTTAGAGAAGTTAATAATTACTTAATTAAGAACTTAAAAGTATAAAGTACCTAAGTTTCTGGAAGAAACTTTCTTGTAGTTATATAAATAATTTAAAACCATTTTCTAAATTAGAATATGTTAATGTATGTTTGGAAATTTATAAGTTCTTTCATTATTATAAAATTTGTTTTATAATAGTAGAGCTCGAAATTTTAATTAGAACTTTTTCAGTCGGATAAAAAATAGCACACGGACACACGGAGCTAAAGTTTACGAATGCAGCGATTAAGGGAACCCTTAGTGACTTTTTTTAAAACTTAATAATTATCCAACAAGGAAATTATCATTTTTTTAAATACGAAAATATAATCTTAGACATCTATAATTCATTCGAAGCTTATGCCTATAGTTATGGATTTTAATTTTCTGAAATTAGTTTTGAACAAGACTCCTTTTGCAAACCAATGAGAACACGCTTAGTATAAATAATATAGCTACTAAAATATTGCCCAGGGAAAAATAAAGTTTAGAATCAACACGTTTTAACATAGTATTAGCATTCAGCCAACATAACATTTCTCGTGATACAATATTTCAACGTACCTATTCAACATCATAATATCTCTGTCACAATTTGAATAAATACACAAAGCTAGGCGAACTGGTTACCACATGTTTACCCTTATAAAATGTTTTTCAGAATAATGATGTTAGAGGCTTACACGGGCATAAAGAATGCGGTGCGGTATTATGGCGAAGGGATACACTCTGGGGCCCACATTCCATTCAATTTTGCGCTTATTGCTGACTTAGATAAAGACTCCGATGCAAGGGATCTCAAGTACACCGTAGATAGATGGTTGACGTATAAACCTTTGAAAAAACATGCTAATTGGGTGGTAAGTGTAGTAAATAATGTAGTTTTAGTTTAGCAGTGCTCGATGACTTTTGTCTTCAAGCACTGCTGATTGTACTGTACCACGACCTATATCATTGAGTATTCGGATTTTTAAAGTCGGGGACTACACTTTATTATACTGTACACGTTTTTGTTTCTCCTAATTAGCATATGTCTATATAATTTTACCATCGAATTTGAAAAGTTTTACTATAAGATAATGTATAAAATTTTAGACTGGGAACCAAGATAAGAGTCGCGTGGCATCACGCTTCAGGCCCGAACTGGTAGATGCGTTCAACATGCTGGTGTTGTTGCTGCCTGGAATTGCAATAACTTATATGGTAAGAAAATTTTATTTTCTTTCACCTCCTCCGAATTGTTTGGGGTCGGCACAATATGTATTTCCTTCCATACGCGTCTATTCTGACATTCGACCTCTGTCACGTGATAAGAAAATGACAGTGTATTATTAAGACATCTACATATTTTTATTAATCTACTACATGCTTTTCCACAATCTTGCATTTTTGGGATCACCGACTTGTAAGTCTAGAGAATGTTTCTATAAAGTTCTATTGGTATCAGCAAAGTAGTAGATGGGGGATTAGAGAGGTACAAAGCAATAATTATATAACGATACACTAGACTCGTGTTTTCTTCACATAAATTAGTTCTGTAAAATTGACAAAATTAGTGCTTTATCAACTTCCATCCATTTAGTCAGTGAATTAATGAAAGGCTGTTCCTAGATGAAACGGATGAGTCAGCGAATAAAGTGTTGATTCATGTATAACGGATATATACGAATTTCTAGTCTTCTTTATCGAATTAAAATCAGTTTGTTTTGTGTTTAAAAAATATATATTTAAATAATGCATTGATTTCTTTTATGTACATACGTATAAAACATAATATGCTTGCAAACATAGTCTTACAATTAAATAAATATAATTAGATTTTAAATTATTCTTTAGGCCCAAAAGACACATTAAATCTGTAGTAATTTAAACTCGTCGTGGAATTAATTCCGTGGTGTGCGCACTTGTATAGTGTTCCATGCGTTTTATTAAGATAAAAAATTCTGCCAGAAATTATAATTATTATTAATACTAAAAAATGACATATTTGAGAAACTTTAAATTAATGAGAATACATAGGTTAATTAAATAACATAAATTATTAAATTTTTAGTAGACGTCACACGCGACCAGAAGGCTGGCGTCTATTCGGCTCAAAGATTAAGCGCTGCTATACAACGTGGCAACGCTGCCAGCGTTTTGGGAACGTTCCCGTAAAGTGACAGTGATTTGGGACCAATATTTTATCTTCAGCTTTTGTTCCCCTTTTTATTTAGTTTCAGTTTTTAATATAGTATAGTTAGTAGCTTTTTTTCAATGTTATATTGTATTTCTAATTGTTTTATAATAACAATAAATTTAATAATAATATTCATAAAAAAATTATAAACTAAATCAAATATGAGAATTTTAATATGTAGGTATCTTAAAATTAGTATTCTAACTATTGACTCGAAACTATAAGTAGAATACTAAGTCTGTATATAAATGAATGTTTATGTGAAATTGAAGTCGCTATGTTTTTAGTGATTTGTAAATACAAATCACGTACCCCGTTAATACGGGTTAAGCATTTTCCTCTAAATTAGTTTAGGCTTAAATTACGTGCTATTTATTGAACAATAAATTGGAATGAAAAGTTATAAAATTTGTACAAATGCTTATCTACTATACATCGAGAGAGTGGCATGAGTGTTGCAAATTGCAAGTGCAATAAACTGTAGATATGTCTGTTTGAGACCCCACTGCAAGTATTGTGTTTAGTATTCTGTTTTTTGCTTCTAGTATAATGTAAAGTTCGTTGAACTCGGTTTTTAGTGAATTTAAATTTAAATATGATTTATATAGGACTTTCGTATAAGTACACTTCGTTGGCTACGTGCCATAATCTTACGTAAAAACCTAATTTTGCACAAAAAAAAACGTTTTATCACATGTAAGATTTATTTGACGATAAATTGTGTAGATGACAAATTTTAATAAATTCCAAAATTATTTCCATAGAAAAGAGCGGTCGGTATAATATAATATTCTTTTAAAATACCAGGATAAAAATATTATTAATAATTGTTTCAAAAATAAATATTTAACACGCTCTTTGACACGTTTAATTTTTGACGTCATAACTTGCTATCCTCATATAAAATTTAAAATGATAAAAGTGTTTCATTGGTATGACTTTCAACCTTGTTAAATTTTTGACGGGACTTTCGGGTTCTATGGCGTTGTAGGATACTAATTTTAAACAAATCTTGTGGACTTGTGTGCCGTATATTCTATAATAATAATGAAATCCGATTAAGTCAATGTGGCGAAGTCCGTCAATGGTTAAGAAACGGAATTTAACGCGAACTACAATTCGAAGACAGAATGCCGACTGATTTGTTGTGGTTGTAACTATTCAAACACGGAAATAATGAGAGGTGTATGGAGTTCCCCCACTGACGGACATCGCCACACTTGACTATTATACACTACTTGTTAGAAACATAAAAATATATCAGAAATTGCAAGAATTACTTTAGCCTGTTCTTGGTTATCATGCCATTCGTAACGTTAAGAATATTAACGCATACATTATAAGTCTAAATTTATTCTGAATTATTTCTGACATTAAAGGGAGAAGAAATTGGTATGGTTAATGGATTTGTTCCGTGGAGCGAGACATGTGACCCTCTGGCTTGCAACACAGACGATCCCGTCAACTTTGTGGAAGTGTCTCGAGACCCTGTTAGAACGCCTTTCCAGTGGAATAGTGGGAAAAATGCTGGTTTGATTTTTATTTACATAATTTGTATGACGTTTATGACCTACGTATTTTATTTATATATGCATTTATTATATATTTATACATACATTATAGTTTATATGGTATTGTTAAAATTACCACGTGCTTATAACGGTGAAGAAAAACATAGTGATGCAACCTGCACATCAAGGTAACCGATGTTTCAAACCTGCCAAGCCGCCTTGGACAAGCGTGGTTATTACTATATTATATACATTACTAGAGTTTACCCCGCGGCTCCGCCGCGCGTCAAACTCTAGTGCGTACCTCTTGTTTTAAGAGCAGGCGTTAATACAGGATATATTGTATTGTATTTTTATGTTGGTGCTATTTGCCCTCGGAAGATTTACTTCATTTTATATCGCAAACTATCCAATCTACCGGGATAAATAGAATCTATGTCCATTTTCGGTATTCAGACAGTCAGATCGAGCGAAAGTCGCATTTTTTTAAAGATTGTGAATTTTTGTATCTATAAACTTGATAAATGATTGGTCGTCCATACAAACTTTAATACCTTATTTCAACCCGTTCTAGTTTTATTTATATAAATAAATATTGTGTAAACTACACAAACGACTAAAACTACCAAACAGACTAAAACTGCCGAAACTACCAAATCTACCAACCAAAACTACTAAATCCACCAACTAAAACTGCCACAACTACCTAAACTACCACAATTACCAAATCTACCAATCAAAACTACCACAACTACCAAAACTACCACAATTACCAAATCTACCAATCAAAACTACCAAAACTAACAAAACTACCACAACTACCAAAACTGCCACAACTATCAAAACTACCACAACTACCAAAACTACCACAATTACCAAATCTACCAATCAAAACTACCACAACTACCAAAACTACCACAATTACCAAATCTACCAATCAAAACTACCAAAATCACCACAACTAACAAAACTGCCACAACTACCAAAACTACCACAACTACCAAAACTACCACAACTATCAAAACTACCACAACTACCAAAACTACCACAATTACCAAATCTACCAATCAAAACTACCACAACTACCAAAGTCACCACAACTAACAAAACTACCACAACTACCACAACTACCAAAATTACCACAACTATCAAAACTACCACAACTATCAAAACTACCACAACTACCAAAACTACCGCAACTACCAAAACAACCGAATATACCAAATCAACCAACCAAAACTACCACAACTATCAAAAGTACCGCAACTACCAAAACAAACGAATAAACCAAATCGACCAACCAAAACTACCACAACTATCAAAACCACCACAACTATCAAAACTACCACAACTACCAAAACTAACACAACTATCAAAACTACCGCAACTACCAAAACAACAGAGTATACCAAATCGACCAACCAAAACTACCACAACTATCAAAACTACCACAACTATCAAAACTACCACAACTACCAAAATAACCGAATCTACCAACGAAAACTACTATAACTACCAAATCTACAAACCAAAACTACCATAACTACCAATACTACCACTACTACCACTACTACCAAAACTACCAAATCTACCCAAACTATCAAATCCACCAATCAAAACTACCACAATTACCAAATCTACCAATCAAAACTACCACAACTACCTAAACTACCACAATTACCAAATCTACCAATCAAAACTACCAAAACTACCAAATCTACAAACCAAAACTACCACAACTACCAAAACTACCACAACTACCAAATCTACCGAAACTACCAAATCTACAAAACAAAACTACCACTACTACCAAAACAACCGAAACTACCAAAACTACCAGCATAAACTACCGAAAATAGCAAAACTACCACAACTACCAAAACTGCCAAACAAAACTACCAAAACTACCTAAACGACCAAATTGACCAAAATAAACAAAATGACGAAAATGGCAAACCACAAATAAAAAACCTATCCTAGTTTCCGGGATAAACTTTACATAAATCTATCCCAAAATCTATCCCAGTATCCGGGATGAAAAGTATCCCTTGGCCACCCTCGGTATACAAATTACATATGTACCGAGTATCAGCCAAATCGGTACAATAGTCTTTCCATAAAAGGATAACAAACAGAGAGACAAATATACTTTTATCCCGGAAACTATCCCATTTTCCGGGATAAAAAGTATCCTATGTTCATTCTCGGCATCGAAAATATATATATACTGAGTTTCAGCCAAATCGGTCCAGTAGTTTTTACGTGAAAACGGAACAGACAGACAGACAGACAGACAGACAGACAGACAGACAGACAGACAGACAGACAGACAGACAGACAGACAGACAGACAGACAGACAGACAGACAGACAGACAGACAGACAGAGTTACTTTCGCATTTATAATATTAATAGGGATATATTTATATTTTACATATTATATATTTTATCCGTGCAGGAACGGAAAAAGAATATAATTTCCTGCGGCCGGGCGGCCTATCGTAAGAGGCGACAAAACGACCCACAGCCAGGTGGTAGGGCATTTGCCCGACTGGATGGTTACCACCACCGGTCTAGCCTCGCCATAACAACCTTGAGTTGTGTTCCAGCATTAGTGATCAGGTTCCAGTCTCTCTTTAAAAAACAGCAGCGCATTTGTAGCACCTTTGGTGTTGCAAATGTCCATAGGCGATGGTAACCGTTTTACATCAAGTGGGCCGTCTGCCTGTCTGCTAAACTCATGCAATAAATTAAAAAAAAAATACTTTTTGCATTTCTTTTTCAAGCCTTGTTATATTTTCTTTTAGCCAATAACATGTTATTAAATAGTTTGCTAATTGAGTGAATTTACTGCTATCAATATATCGATTGGCAATTCATTCTATAACTGCAGTAGTAGAAACTAGAAACTTCAGACACATACACATAAAACTTTCTTCAATAATTTATATATTTTTTTGATAAAATTTGAGTCAGAACTTTATAAACTTATTTTTTTTAATTAAAATACTGATCATATTAGTCTTCTACCATTCTCAACAAGTGCGCAACTTTTCAGTTTACATCAGTTAATAATTCTTATAAAAATATTCTTAACATCGATATAACATTTCACGTTGATTAATCTTAGGTAGTTCTCTAAAAGGGTGGTAAAAGAATACCCATTTCTTTATATTAAAAGAAAAAAAAACACTCCATACAATGAAAGCCAGCCTCTCGGAAACAGCAATTCAACATCGAGCCAAATGAAAACATACACAGAGTGAACATGAAGCCGTTCCATTCTCTCGTGTATGCACATAATTCGCTGACCGAAGCCAACCCTTTTGAATATTTCACTTTTTCACGTAAATAAAACCAACTTGCTGTTGGACGGCATGTTGCGTTGGTAGCAGACTGGCTTTTTAATATTAATATCAATCGTATTAGTAAATATTTGACTCGATGTATCCTGAGAGGTTTCTGAAGGGTCTTAAAGAAACACGTGAGCTTAAGAAGAGGCGTGTTTAAGTCATAAGCGCAATTATCGAATACTTTTCAAGTCGTTATATATGCATAAGTCGATAAAATATGTTATACTCATGATAGCCAGAGTAAGATTCCTTAGCAATTTCATATCGCGAAAAAAAAGTTGTGTATCAAATTTATTTTAAAACACTAGTGCAGTTATGTAAAAATAAATGAATACATTAATTAGATACTCTTTTTTTTTTTTGAGGCGAGGGAAAACGCTTAACCGATTTACGCACAAACTGGGCCGTTGCTAGGGGAACGACACGCGTCGGTCGGGGGCGATAACACTGCAGCAATAGTATGCTCTTGGCAGTGCTCCGTCCGCCATCGACGTCACAGAATAGTGTGGAAGACTCCGAGTGTTGCTACACGAGCGAGCAACCCCAATACCCACTAAAAACCCCCTCCTCTCGCTGTCGACCCTGCGCTTTTGTTTGTGTTGGAAAGGCTGAGATTTAGAACATAGTTACGCCCAGTCGATCCAGCGCAATAAAGTGCCTGGAGTGTGCCCTGGGAGAACACACCCCACTTCGTTGTGCGGGGGTAGAAGGTCCTTTGCTCTCCTAGCAAGCTAAAGGCCGCGGTAAACGGATAATTAGATAGACTCACCCAAACCCTCGTCGACTAAGAATCCGCCTTGGCTTCAGAAGTAGATATCATACATGCACGGAAATTGAAACCCTCTTAACTAATCATCCAAATAGTAACAATCACTTTTTAATAGTTTGTTTCAATAACTCACTGCACTTGCCAAAAATCTTACTATTTCTTACATGTCTGTATTTTAATACCGCAAAAGAAACCGACGACAAAATGGCGGCATCTTCCAAGTTTTAAGAGGAAATTGGGGGAACAGAGATAGATATACATACATACTATTACAAAAAGAGAAGGAATATGTATGTATCAAGAATGTGCATTGAGGTTTGAACAAGAGATGGCGGGGCGGTACTATGACTTGAAAACCATAATTCAACATTAATTAATAAACATTATTAAAGCAATTTTAAAGAATACAATATAATAGTCAATATACTGGCAAAGTGATCAAACATCAAAGCGGCTGCTGACACCATTAACTACTTATAGCTAAGACTATTGATACCATTGGCGTCTTATCAACGGATTGCATCATTCACTCAGGTTATTGTTTACAAGTCTGTTAAAAAACAAGATTAGGAAAGATGTTACTTGATTTACCTCATATTCAGACACAAAACAAGCGGCTAATCGGCCCGTCTGCGAACAGGATTTACCCTCAACAATACCATTATGAATCGTTGGTTATTACGCCTTTGTACACTCTGCATGGCACAGATAAATGAAACGCTATACTTTAAGGTGCTCTTACACGGCCAATTTTTTGAGCAATAGTTGCTTGGCAACAATACTGGATCAATCTGGAGCAAATGCAATAAAGTGCGGCAGTTTTGTCAGGAATATTGTTCAATATATTCCACATTTCTCAACGTCGCCATATAAGTTGCCGAATATCTGATCGGTTTGGAAATTTTTAGTAAATTTTCTTTCTATCTCTTTTGTACGTATAACTACGTCTCGTTTTCGCGAGAGGAACAGGCCGGCGGCGGGGGCGGGTGCCTAATTTTTTAATAGCCAGGCATTTGCTCCACTGGATAGCTACGACCCCTGGTCTAAAGTATGTCGCCATAACAACCTTGACTTGTGTTCCGGCATTAGTGACCAGGTTCCAGTGTCCCTTAAGAGAGCAGCAGCGCATTTGTAGCACCTTTGGTGTTGCAAATGTCTATAGGCGATGGTAACCGCTTTCCATCAAGTAGGCCGTCTGCCTGTCTGCTGAACTCCTGCAATAAAAAAAAACAAAAAAGTTGCTCCATGGCATTGTGTGTATATGTGTGTGTGCATATTACCATCGCCGTAAATAAATTGATGTAGTTGTGACGTCATAGTTGAGAATTGATCGGGATTGAGCAACTTTAGTTGCTCGTGTAAGAGTACCTTTAAAGCGAGCAGTTGTTTATGAAGTTCCTTTACAATTTTGATGAGACAGTTTGGGTACGGTGCTGTTTCCGGGTGCGTGAACACAAGGAAATTATTTAACCTCTGCGGGTTTTTAGGAAATGTTAGAATAATTTGTGTTTGTTGTTTTGTGGCTCTCTCAGATGACATAAAAGTATAGACGGAGCTTACGTGAATAAAAGTGTTAAATGTAGTAAAAAGTATATTTGTATTAAATCTTCTGTGAGTAAACTTATGTAATATACACTTGGTTTGCATCTGTGTTCTTAATAGTAATGTTTTCTTTTATTATTATTATTAACAACTCTACGGACTCGAGTCCCATACCCTTTTTTACAACTTAATTTCTAGAATTTAATTTTTTGAATTTAACACGCTTATTAGTTATTTTGGTTCTTGTGTGTGACATTAATTTATTGATTTTTGTGTTGAGGTGTATGTATGTTACGAATATCTTATTATATTAATTTATTCTAGTTTTAATACTAAACTTATACTAATGTATTGTGTATCTGTTACATGCTGGTCTTGTGAGGAAGTGCATGTGCCGTGTGGGCCTTATATCTATACTCATATATATTGTCCTATCTAGTGCCATGTGTGTTGTTTTTTTCTTTTCTGAGCCTAATAGTAATGTATCCAATGGAAACCTTTCAACCTTTTGTCCCTACTAATTCGATTTAATACTGAGTTCCCGTAACGCACTACGGCGGGACCGGCATCCTATTCTAAGATTGACATCCTTCAGCCTGTGTCAGTTTGAGAGTCCGAAACTCCGTCTTTTTATTAATGGTGGCTCTATAAAAAGATATACGAAATCTGGTTTGCATACTAGACTAATACGCACTTATACAATTCTTTTTAGAATTTCCAGGAACTTTATTGGATCGACATTACGAAGAGCAAAAATATATCAAGTATAACATTAGGGTTTCTCATCTTTCAGAATAATTTCAAGCTAATATATCGATATATCTTTATTTTAATTTATGCTACAGTTCGTCTAGAGTCTAGACACTTATAAACGGTCTGGATTTTATTTTTAGAATCAAATGTGCTAATAATATTTTATCGACCAGTCCAATGACCAGATGGTGATATAACGATCCAAGAAATTACCGTTACCAGCCTTCTGAGATTAACAAGGTAATCAGATACTACTGATTTTCGTTTTAGGATTTTCATTAGCAGCTCACACATGGTTGCCAGTAGCTGATGGCTATGAGAGCTTGAATGTTGCCAACCAGAGGTCAGCAGTACGTTCTCACTATCAAGTTTATAGGACCCTGATAAATCTGAGATTCCGTCCTGCATTTAAACTAGGAAGATATGAGTCACTTGCTCTCAACAATGATGTATTTGCTTTTAAGAGGTAAGGTATATGTAGGTATATAAATAATAACAACCCATAATCGTCCCAATATCCGTGCAGTAATGGAGAAAAAATACAATTTCCTACGGCTGGGCGGCCTGTCGTAAGAGGCGACAAAACAACCCACAGCCAGGTGGTAGGGCATTTGCCCGACTGGATGGCTACCACCCCTGGTCTAGAGTATGCCGCCATAACAACCTTGTTTGTGTTCCAGTATTAGTGGCCCACTCTCCCTTAAGAAAACAACAGCATTTGTAGCACTTTTGATGTTGCAAATGTCCATAGGCGATGGTAACCGCTTTCCATTAGGTGGGCCGTCTGCTTGTCTGCTGAACTCAGGCAATAAAACAAAATTGGGCTCGATCCTCTTATTTTTTTAAGGGAACGGACAGAATATCAGCCACACTTGTCTACTGCAGTTTGGCGATCTTCACACTACGGTTATATCGATGTGCATATTGTATCACGATATATTACTGATGAACCCTGCACATTCCAATGGTGGCCTGAAACTAGCAGTGGGATTTTTTGGGTCTGGTATTATGACTCGTCCTCAGCATAAGATTACTAAAATATTGGTTATCCCTATCTGTCTTATGTCTATCTGTTGAGTTGTGCAATTAATTTAATAATGGGTAAAATCAGGAGGGCTTATTCAGACCAACAGATTTCGAAAATATAATTTTCAGAATTTTTATCTGTCTGCCCCATCTCTGGCTTGGCAAATTTCGTGATCAAGCTTTCCGTTATTTACTATGCCTCGATTGGCCCCATTCACAGGCGTATAAGTCGTGCGCAGAAGGTTTCCCGATGATAATCCCTCCCGCTTCCTTCAACCGCGACCCGCGGTCGTCTGGTTCCTAGTACTACTTAGACAAGCCCCGGTCCCAGTCGTAGGAAGCGGGAGAGGTGATCATCGGCAAACCTTTTGCGCACGACTATAACTTGCTTATCTTGAGGGTATAGAATTTGTGTGTTCGTCTGCCCATTATTTATTTTTAATTTCGATATCTTGCTGGGTTCAAAAGATATTAATAATAGATATGATATCTAATAAAACATAAATATAAATTTATAATTATTTTTTATTGTTTTTAACTTGCTTTGTGGAGCTAAGCCCTGGCATTACTTAGAGGTACTTGTGGTAGATCAGCGCTGGTTGTGAAACTAGCATTATTCTGAGCAAGAGCTTTTTAAGGCAACGCCAATTAATTGTTAGATATACTATCATGTAAGACTTTTTCTAACTTGTCCTAAATAAATATTATTTCTTTCTTCTCTCTTTCTTTCTTTAATATAAAGTTCAAGTCCCTTGTGAACAAAACTGCGGTCGTAGCTAGATTATAATATATTTAAATCGAAAATCATATCAAGTGAAGTACGAGTTTAATTTGAACCCCACCACGAAGATCTGTGTTAGACGGATTAGCTCTCTTCCCATCACTCATCTTTGCCCTTCACAAAATATGTAGATTTATTTTTGCATATACAGCCTTCGTCAAATATTTTATTTATATGTCGCTTTCGCTTGATTTCGCCGACGCTGAAATTTACTTACTAATGCCTGTAAAAAATGATATATGACCTATAATCTTTAATTTGAATTTGTCATGAAAATTTGCAATCTGGACACAACAGTCAACGACGTCTGCCCACCTTTCGGGTCACTCACACGGCGATGTCGTCTGTTAGTCTTTTCACCCCGTTCCTCACGTATTGCACGCTGCCCGACCTCTTGACATGATTTATAGCTGCAGCGTTTTTACTTGGCTTTTGTCATTATGAATTGGCTAGTTTAAAACACATACACACACCCACACCTACATGTTCTGTACTTTTTGCCTGAACGAGGAACTAACCTCCCAACCTTGCTCATTTTACTAGATTAGACTAGTCTTATAGACTCCTAGTCCTAGGCTTTGATTTAACTACCTAGTTTATATTAATAGCAAGCTTTTACACAAGTTAAATTGCGTTAAATTTTTATGTAGGCGCTATTAGACCTCGGGAAACTTAGACTGTAGGAATAAAAAAACTATCCTATTTCCCGGCATAAAAAGGATCTTACACCCATCCTTGATATTGAGATTACATATATAGCTAATTTCAGCGAAATCGGTCTTGTAGTTTTTCCATGAATGCGTAACAGACAGACAGAATTACTTTCACATTTATAATTAGTATTGATATTAACTATGAATTATTCTAGAAACTAGACTATGCAAATATTACACATCAAAAATTCACCTAAATTACAATGAAGCAAATAATTGTTTCAGATGGTTTAACGATGACACGTATATAGTGGTTATGAATGTTGGTAAAACTTATCACGTGGTCAATTTAACGGCTTTCGATTTGATTTTTGGACAGCTGGAAGTCGAGGCTAGCAGCGTATTATCATCAAGAACTTATAGGTAAATTGAATTCTTATATTCTATACTACAATAACATATATTACACACTAAGTAATACAGTAAACTTTTAAAAAACCTACTACATGCACAACCCACAACTCGGAGAGAGACTGAACTAGTGTGGGACTTGCGTTAATAGCGGAATATATATTAATATATTCTTGGTGTTATTTCTATAAACTTAAGCCAGAGACGTGGGACAATAGTTTATCCAACGCTACGACCCTGGAAAATGGTGATCGTGAGGCAGGATCATTCAGTATTTATACTGTCGGGAAAGACACTCCTCCCCCTACCACGGCTGGAGTTATAGAGATTTGCGTATGAAAATCCTAAAGATATGATAATAGTTCATTGATATTAATTATATCTTCATTAACAATAATAAAAAAGGATTTAAATAAAAAACAAAATCATTTTTTTTATGTTTGCTTGTAGGCAAACTAGCAAACGGGCCCACTTCATGGCAAGTGGCTACCGTCGCCCACGGACATCTGCAACACTAAGGAAGCCGATGTGTTGCCTACCTCGTTGAGACTTTAGATATCTGTTTACGCTCTTTTTGAAGAGCCCCGTATTGTAGCGCTCTAGAAAAACCGCGGGTGGGGAGCTCATCCCATAGCTTGCTTACGTAAGGCATAAACGCGTGGGCGCCACGTACAGTGGATAACTTTCAGGTGTCAAGGAAGTCTGGATGAACTCCCACTCGCCGGCGAGCAGTGCGGTAGTAAAATGGCGTCGAAGGTACCAAACCAAATAGCTTCGCAGAACACTCTCCACTGTACAGACGGTAGAACGCGCTTAGAGCGCCAACGTCTCTTGAGACTTAAAGGTTCTAAACCGTGTGTAATAGTACGTTATGGTACTAGTGTGTAACATTGGTGATTACCGCCGAGGCGCCATTGAGACTCGAGCCGTAGGCGAGGGTCTTAAGAGAGCCGAGGACGGTAATCATCAATACACACGTGTATCATACGACGTTTTTCAACACACTTGTGAATAAAATAACAACAAAACCTCATTTTATTTAGTAGATAAAAAAAAGTTATATATGAGTGAAAGTTTTATTTATTACACACGTACGAGTTAAAATTATCTATTTAAATAAGAAGTTGCATGAAATGAGCAAGCAATAGGAACATTAATTTATTTGTTCTATAGAACACGATCTTTTTTTTTAATAAAAACTTTTTTAAGAACAAAGCAACTCAACCAATAAAATTTAAAAAAAAAAATCTATAACTCACTAGTGAGTTATAATGTTTTTTACTCACAGTTTGATAATGGGTGTCATTCTGTGCCTAATTGCGGTGACCATAGAGCCACTTTATGAGCAAGTGTGTTGAAAAATAAATTTATTTTATTATTTCAGTGAAAACATCCAAGCAAACTATTTAGATTTAGCGGCAGATGAAGCTTTGGTCTTAAGAATGCAGGTATAGAAGAGTTTCAATTCGCAAGAGTCAAATAGCAAGAGGCCTTAACAACAACTAAATTCTGTCCAGTAATATTGTAAAAAACACTTTTATATCGTCATTAATCTTCTTCTCTTCAATCTTCAAAGAAAGTAATTATTTGTATTTAATTCAATAAAAATAAATATTGTGAAGGAATTTACTGACCTATTTTTTGAATATAAAAAGTTGATACCTAATATCACGAAGAATAAGTTGGGATTTCCAACTTGTATGCTCTTCACAAAAGGTTAGAATTTAATAGCAAAAGTTTCAATTACTTTACTTTTAGTAAGTCAATACACTCGAGGAGTTCATAAAATCGCATGTCAGTATGATTATGTTGTTAGGTAGGTACTTATCTTTTAACTTTCCATTGGCAGAAAATCGGCATTATTTGTATTATGACAAATCCTAACTAATAGTGAGGCAAATAAATCCATAATTAATTAGGCTACCTATATATATAAAACAAAGCCATGTTAGTTACACCATTTATAACTCAAAAACGGCTGGACGAATTTTTATGATTTTTGTGTTTTTGGAATTGTCTTCTTTCGGAATAGGGTAAATTATAATATGATATTCATCAATAAAAATAAATATCATTAAAAAAACATCAGTCACAACCTCAGTCTAGTCATTCATTTGTTATGATCTTTTCCGGCCGATTTCGCAATGGTGGCTGCATTTAAACTCATTTTCATTTGTCTGATTTAGATAAATTATTTTAGTGTGTGTTTAGATTTAAATTTAAACCATGTAGATGGCGCTGCAATCGGATTCCAGGATTTAGATTAAAAATTTTGTGTGTGTTCCAGTGGATCCCGGTATGGTTTAGATCCACGATTGGACCCGGTAGGTGGCGCCGCTGAACACCTCTTTAACGGTGGGGCCGATTCAAGAATGATTTACATTAACAATTGGTCCCGGTTGATGGCGCTGCAATCGGTTTCTAGATTTTTATTTCTTAAGGGCAAGACAACGTCTGCCGGGTACAGCTAGTAAGAAATAAAAAACCCTTTATCACAGGTTTAGACTTAGATTGTAGATTAATTTGCTAGGAGGGTTTTATTCATGTATTATATTATACTCTTAAAATTTCGTTCAAATATTGGGCTCAAGATGAGAGGCTTGAGACTTCTGGCTTAAAACGTCTAGTCTACTTACTACTACGTGAATAAATATCTAGTATTTGACGTGAAGTAATAAAAAGTACAAAATATTAAATGGTAAATTCTACCTAACTACTAAGTGATGCTCCTTGAACACATTTGCTCCTGATTTAATATTTATTGTACGTTAAAGGTATCTTAAGAGTAATGTAAGTATAAGTTTAATTCAATTTTTTTCCTACTTCAGCCTTTCTTCATATTTAATATTGTTGAACAATGATGTCATCACTCGGTGAATATGTATGTTCTTGTTGCTTTTCAGCAAAGAAGTTAGTAATGCGTATTTTTAATACATTAATAGTTAACGTAACGTTTCAGTGGAATGAAATATTTAAAATGACATTGAAAGAAATCTTTCTTTACGAAATGAAAAAAACGATCGAATGTAATTTATAATTTCATTATTATTAATTAAATTAAAACACACACACACACGTGCGTGTGTGTGTGCAGTTCACGTAGTACGAAGTGACACTTCATAGAATATACTCATAGATATTTTTTTCTCTAACTTTTATTAATATAAATATAAATCCTTTAGCCTACATCCGTCAACATATTATAATATAAAAAATTCTATCCAAATTACACTTTAAATCACTATTCATAAAGTTCAAAATGCAATGCACTGTTACGCATAATTTCCTTTGATCTACGTATAAAAGAATATCTGCCTTAAGCATAGATAGAGTTAATATTCATTTGAAATATTTTAAGTTTTATTTAAATAGAAAATTAACACGAACGGGTAAAGAGAATGTTTTTTATTTCGAATATCTATTCGATTATATCTATATTATATCTATCGAATATATATTTTTAATGTCACTTTTTCGTTTCATCAATTTTCAAATCACAACAATTTTAAAGAAGTTTCACTTCAAAAAACAACTGGAATAGACTATATAAACGATGGAAAACATTTTTTCTTTTGTTTTATTTCTTGTCTGTTTCTCTGTTTGTTTGGGATTCATGTAAAAACTACTGGGTTCATTTCAGTGCGGTTTTCACTGATCGGCAGCGAAATTTTAGATTTAAAATTTACGCTACTTTTTATCCCAGGAATTTTTCTGGGAATTGTTTAAAGCGGCCAGATTAAAAAAATCTAATTCAAATGTGATTTTTTGTATTGATTAATAGCAAATTTTATGTAATAAAAAGTATGATTTTTCTATCCCGCGGAACTTTTCCCGGGAGCGGTTTGTAGTTCGCATGCATTAAAATTAGCTTATTCCGACACAGTTATCACTAAAACGATAGCATACATTTTTTTCTAATGCTGCGGTATTTTGTATGCCGGGAATCCCGCGGGAATTTAAAGTTAAGCGTAGATGAAGTCACGGGCATATCCTATTATATATATTTAATTTGGTTTATTTTCATAGCCTACTCGATATGTTTGTTTCTTTTTTATTTCGCGCTATACGAAGTAATAAATAAATTTACAAACACAAGATACGCGCGAAAAACAACCCTTCTTTGGCAATCGGGTCAAAAGACTTACGCTTTTTGTATTTTATTTCTCTGATGCCACTATTGATGGTCTAACAAATCTGTATATATAAAAATCAATTGGTGTTCGTTAGTCTCGCTAAAACTCGAGAACGGCTGGACTGATTTGGCTAATTTTGGTTTTGAATTATTTGTGGAAGTCCAGGAAAGGTTTAAAAGGCGAGTAAATATGAAAAAAATGCTTGAAATATAGTAAAAATAACAGCTTCGCTTAGAAACTATTCCTACCTTTCAAACATTTGATGTTCGTCCCGTCGTTTAGAAATCAATTAAATTTAAAAGTCGTTCAGAAATCAAATTAAATTTAAAAGTGAAGGTTTTTTTTAAATTTTTTTGGTTTTGAATGTCAAACGGTTGATGTTCGTGCCGTCGTTCAGAAATCAACGTTTTTTATTTATTGATTCTGAGGCGGTATGAAGTTTGCCAGGTCAGCTAGTTTCCAATATACTGATATTCCTTCCAAAAGATAAGTAAATAATAACTATGTGATTGCTTTTACTAGAAAGAGATAGTTTTTTAAATAACAAAATAAACAAACCTGAATAAACATAACGAATTATAAGTAAACAAGTTTGATGGGTTCACAGACTGCTTAGATAAGGTTGTAACACCTGTCTTTCCCTTTTCAAACACGCTTATTTGTCTTAGCTATGTATAATCCAAAAATCCTGGCTTACTTAGGATCTACATATTGAATATTTAAAAGGGGTTCCAATTAAAAATAAGTAAGGTGTTAACGCTTCTTTTTGTAGGAGCATTCAGATATTTAAAAATACTAGTGGTCGAATTTCGACCATAATTAATTTAAATTATAAGTTAAGTTAGTTATTAAGGTTCTGTTGTCAAAGACTATACTTCTATAATCACAGATTTTGCCAAGGCTACACTGTTAATTTGACTTTAAGAATAAACAGAAGAGTATATATGCGTGTGTGTGTCACATACGGGGTAGTGTGTGTAATGTATTTTTATGCATAATAAAAAAAAAATTAGCATTCTGCACTCCTTTTCTATATAAACTATACGTGTGCGAAATTTCATACTCCTCCGTCCGCGCAATTTTCCTAAAAAGGGGTACAAAGTTTTTGCTTCACGTATTAATATGTCCAACCACTTATTTTACTTTTGAAGTTTATACAACTGTCAAGTTGAGCGTTTTGTCGGTAAATTTCACATGCTACAAATGTCACAGTTGTTATACCACATAATTCCAGGCGACGTAATAGTGACGTTCTGTAAGTCATCCGATGTACTAAAGACTACAACTACTAAAATTAGTCGTTTTTAAATGAAAATGTGTAAATTACAACAAAAAAACAGCATTTATTTACATTTAAAAGTTGTAGTTTTGGGATTATTGCACTTTTAAATATAAATAATACTTGTGGGTTATATGGATTATATATAACGCAATACAGTTTTTTTAGGAAATAATATAGGTGTACTAAATTTACTAAAATTTATAAATAAAATCTATACTATAATAAATCTGTAAATGGTTCGAGGTTGTACAATGCGTTTAAAAATGTAAAATAATCAGGGTGGCTGATTCGGACCAGAAGATTCATGTACTTAAGGTACTTCTGCTGAAAAACATTTCGTGGAGTACGTATTGTTCCTACTTTCATAAAGGTTGCCTTTGTTGTCATATATATTTACCACTTATAACAGACGAGTGTGCATACACTCGTCTGTTCTTAAGGTTCCTGTCATCACCCTCCGCTAGTACACGATCATTCAAAAGTTTTTCCACTTTTGCATTGTATATCTGTTTAGTCATTCTTTCATCATGCATTCTTTCCACATGCCCGAACCACCGGAGCATTCCTTTCCTTACCTTCACCCCGACACTCTCTTTCAGACCAACTCTCTCAACCAAAGAAAATTTATACTATAATAAATCTGTAACAGTTTGTACTTTTTTAAGGTCATACATATAAGTTAAAATTTTAATTTACTTCCTATTCTATGTGCACCGCTTCGCAATGTGTTATTACTGTTTGTCTGTTTGTTCGAGCATCAGGTAAAAACTAGTGAACGGATTTAAATGAAACTCGAAACGGAGAGCTTATATTCCGAGTTGTAACTTAGGATACTTTTATCCCGATAAATGAAATCTTTTCCGAGGGATAGACGAAAATAGCTAAAAAGATTGTGCTGCGATCGCATCTTTTTTTTTAGAAACTATTGACCGTATATGAATGAAACTCGACATACTGCTGGCTTATAACTCCTTAGAATACAATTATTATTTATCTCAACAAAATGATGCTGTTTCCTTAAAGTAGACGAATGAGTAAAATAGATGGCGCTGCAAGAGCGTTTTTACAAGTTTTTATTTATCTTGCAATGGATGTATCTATGTATGTGTTTGGATATACATAGATACATCCAATATCGTTTCATCATCCAGTATCGTTTCCGAATACCGTAAGAAGCTTAAATGGTTACTTATTCGCCTTCGCCGGAATGTTCACTTGCTCTCTCTTTTGTACAACATCCTTTTTGATCCTCGTACTCCTCCTTATTTAAAGGAACGTTTTGACTTCCTACATCTTTCTAATTCCCGTTATTTGCGCTCTAGAAATAATCTCTCCTTAATGACACCTGTACAAACTTCTTCCTTCGTTGACAACTCCTTCACAGTACAGGCTGTCCGGCTTAGGGAACTCACTGCCACTCAACATCAGACAAGCTAAGTCAGTATCCTCTTTTAAAATCAAGGTTTTTAATTATTTTTGGTCCTTTCAGGTATAATAGTGCTGTATGTATTATGATATGTACGGAGTTTATATAGTATATAATAAAGATTTTTATTTATTTATTTCATATATTTTGAATATTTTATATTATTTATTGTCTACACCGCCACTATCGTGTTTTAATATTTTCCTTAGTTTAAGGGGTTGCCTAGAAGAGATCGCTTTAAGCGATAAGGCCGCCCTTTGTTCAACATTTATTGTATCTAGTTTTTAAGTTTAAATTTTGGTGAACAATAAAGTGTTTTCATTCATTCATAACCGCCATAACAACCTTGTGTTGTGTTCCGGCATTAGTGACCAGGTTCCAGTCTCCTTTAAGAGAGCACCAGCGCATATGTAGCACCTTTGGTGTTGCAAATGTCCATAGGCGATGGTGACCGCTTTCCATCAAGTAGGCCGTCTGCCGGTCTGCTGAACTCCTGCAATAAAAAAAAATCATTCATATGTATGTATGTTTGGGTGGAATCTTGCAAGTTATATTTGACCAACTTCCCGGTTTTCGATTGAGCTGAAACTTTGCATGCACAATGTAATAATATGGTACTATGGAGCTGATTTGATGATGGAGTCTGAAGGTGGCCATAGAAACTCCTGTACTAAACAAGATAGACCCGTCGTGTTTGGGCTCGTTTTACTTGTCTTGGCTAGCACTCTGCGGCTATATGTTATTGTAATGTACCGGATATTGGTTACAAACATAAACTCAGTAGTTATCTAACGAAGGAACAAAAAAAATATTTAGCTTATGATATCTGTCAAAAATAATTTAATGAAGGAAATGATTGTTTATGATTGCCAAGGGAATACAATTAACTAATGAGTTATTATTGTTTATTTGGGCGCTAGCACTTAAACAAGTAGCCCTTTATAAGCAGATACATCACAATTAAAAAATAAGTTATAAGATATATCCAGGAGTGAACAGTTATAAGTTATATTCAGGAGTAAACATTCATAAGTTATAAGTTAACAAGTTAAGTGGTAATTCTGTTCGCAAAAGACCTCGTGTCAAAGATTAAGAAAGTTAATAATAACTACGTTACAAAGTGTAAAATATTAATATTAAAGTGTGATCAATATACTGGACTAACTCCGCAAGTAAAATTTAAATTATATATCATAATAATAAAAACGTGATAAAAAACTAAGTCCAACTTTGACTTTGACTTACTCGCTGCCGACGTGCCCTTACCGCTGCACAAAACCTTGCCATTACAATATCCAGGATCTCAAAACCTTGCATTTAAAAACCTTTTTAAAAAAGCTTATTTCAGTTCACTAACTTACGTTGTCATAAACAGCATATCATTAATTGTATTCTTTAAATCAGGTTGGCTTCGACTCACGTTTTGCTGGGCAGTTGTGTAGACTAAGGCTATGTTCCATTAGGGAATCACAACGACCACGTTCACGACCGCGATTGTACCCGTTCCACTTGCTTGCCAGCATTACAATCGTAAACCCAAGTGGAACGGATATTCGACCAACCTCATGACATGGGTCGTTGTGAGCGTTGTCGTGATCGAAAATGATGACGTCATTAGTGACGTTTTCGCCACGACCACAACGATCGCGGTCGCCTTGTGGTACGGCTAACTGAGCGTTTTGGGCGTTGTGAACTACTAATGGAACGCCCTGTATATGGACTTAGCTTCTTTGTTACTGTAGTTAATTTAACAAGAAAAAGTAAAGTTTTAGCTCTAAAAAATTACGAAATATAATCTCCTTTAACCAAATATGTTTTATAGTAATTAATCTTATTAGTCATCATCATTCATATTTCATGTTTTTTTTTAGTTTACCATCCACAAGTATTTATAGTTCCTTTGTCTGTTATTATACATTCTTTAAAACATAAAAACGTCAGTTTAGGCCACGGGGTTTTATAGCTTATGCCAATTTTTTATCTGGGATAATTTTATAGTTATGGACCGTTGGAGTTTTTGGCGGGAACTGAAAGGGGACGTTGTGCTTTGCAGTTTTATTTTCTAAAATGTGTAAAATCACTCTAAAATGAACAATAGTTGTAGGATATTGATAGTTTTTGAGTAGTAATTATGTGTTTTTGTGAGAAATGTGAACCGTTATACGGTGTCGATTGTAGCCTACAATACAATTGCACCTGGCTTAAAGGCCTAGTTGCCAAGCCATAAACATAAAATAATAATATGGACCGTTTGATGAGTTTAATGCGTTATTTCTGATGTAATATTGTTATAAATTGTTAATGATGTTATGTATATATTAACAGATAACGTATGTTTAATAATACTATTTTTTAGGCGATTTTCACCATCATATTTTCCAGGTGGTATAGCATTTGCCCGTTTGGATACCTACCTACCAAACCTGGTCTAGATTATACTGCCATTACAATCTTCTATTTTTAGTTATAGCAATATTCTAGAATAAGAAAATCAACAGGTGGTAGACGGAACAATGTCAATGACAAATCTAAGATAACATCACCTCACGGAGTAGTCTCTTATCAAGCAATTGAGAATTTGATAGTGTTGACATTTTTATCACGCAACAGATTATGTTGTGTTGTGTTTGTGACACTTACCAACTCATTTTAGCACAAACAATCCTGTAGCTTGATGCTAAAAGAAACAAACTATGTTTTTGTAAAAAAAATAATTAAATCATTCAAAAAGTATAGACATGTAGATAGATGTCTAGTAAACACTTTATTGCTCACCAAATAAAGAATGATAAAAATACACGATTACAATATCGCCTTGGTTAAAATAATAAATAGGCAATCCCTTTCAGGCAACCCAACCTAAAGATTAATTTAAACCAATCTGGCTTTGTAGGTGGTGCAGAGTATTATATAAGATTTAACATAAATACACATAGTTAAACTTCTTTAGTAATAAATATATACAATCATATTTTAAGATATATATATTTACTAGCTGTCCCGGCAGACGTTGTTCTGACCTGAAGAAATAAAATTTAGAACTCGATTCCAGCGCCACCTACCGTGTCCAAATGTAAGCTATCCTATCTTTCAAGTCGGATCAAACTGCACACGGTGTACAAATTTGATTAAAATCGGTCAAGTAGTTTAGGAGTCTATCGCGGACAAACAACGTGACACGTAATTTATATATATTAAGATTAGTTAACAGTATAAGAATTAGGCATAATTATTTAAGGAAAAGTAGATTTATCTGAGTGGGATCTTGTATGTAGACAACGTTTTAGCCTCTGACAGTAAGAAGCAACACATACGAAATTTTGAAAGTCTGCACTGTAAAGAAGTTACAAGTATATTTATTTGTGGTAAATGGTGTATGTTCGTCGAAAGTTTTCATAATATTACTATGTGAAAAGGCCAATTTACCTCTACTCTGCTTATTACTGTTTAATAAAGATTGAAGAGTCAAAAACTATATGTGTTAAACGACATTTTGTACCAGACTTAACATGATGCTTTTTTTACAACATGTATCAAATTTAAGCATGTGTAAATAACCTGATATCCAATTAAAATCAATCAAAAAAGAAATGTACAGTATAATAAAACTCGTTGTTCATTTTTTATAGCATGAGTTCAACAGACAGGCAGACGCTCCACCTGATGGAAAGCGGTTACCATCGCCTATTGACAATGTTTAGGGTAATTTGAACTCTGCTCCCAAGAGATTTTCCAAATGTCACTTAACACGAATACCCTTTACGATATTATACTTTTTGAATAATCTATCAGTAAAATCCCATTTATTACAAAAACATACTTTGGCTCTTTTAGCACTAAGCTACAAAATTTATCTTGAGGATTTGAATTTTTAAACAGTGGAAAGTTACTAAAATTCGTGTTAAATATTGACAACCATATAGTTCATAGTTAAGACCATAATCATAAATATTGGCACCCTAATTTACTCGTAGATATATATACACCTGCATTAAAAATGAATTAGTAGCAAGATGATAAAAAGACTGAGAAGATTACTACTTTACGTTCGTGTCGGACTAAACATATTAAAAGATTTTGTAGGGGTAACGAACGTCCACTTGTATATCCCTAAAAGCACTTAATTGAAAATGCTAAAACAGAATTTCTCATTTTATACTTCAAAATTAAAGGGGGCCACAATACTTCGAATTTGAAAGAAGCATCTCTATTACTTATAGAATTAAATAAAACAAGGCAATAAGAAACGTCTTTACAATTTGTAAAAAAGATATAAATGATATCCTCTTGTATGCTCCTCATATATGTATAGATACTGCAAAAGAGTTTCTTTATCTTCTTCACTAAGTCCCTGCCCATTGCTAGACGTTGGCCTCTCCAAGTTTGCGCCACATATTCCCGGTCTCCCATCTTCCTCACCCAGCTTCTACCGACGACCTTGAGCTAGTTTTCAGTCCACCAGGCTGGAGGGCGTCCTACGCTACATTTGCTGAGACGTGGTCTCCACTAAAGGGCACGTTTGTTCTATACGCCGTTGATCCTGTGACAAATGTGACCGGCCCACTGCCACTTCAACTTGCTAATTTTGCGAGCTATGTCAGTTACTTTGGTTTTCTTAGGGATATCCTTATTTCTAATTCTATCTACACGAGAATCATCCAACATAGCTCGTTCCATAGCCGGTTGAGCGACTTTCAATTGAAAAAGAGTTTTAACCCTACCAATTTATTCTGCAATTACAATACAGTATTGTTACAGTTATTTAGCAGCATAGTTGTTCTTGTCATGATAAAGTGATAAACTACAAACGTCTCCACTCAGCTGAGATGAGAATGTTGAGATGGATGTGTGGTGTTACAAGAATGGATAAGGTGAGAAATGAGTACATAAGGGGATCTTTGAAAGTTGCACCTGTGACAGAAAAATTGAGAGGAAGAAGATTAAGTTGGTATGGGCATATAATGAGGAGGGATGAAAGTCACGTGACAAAAAGAATGTTATACTACAAGATCGATGGGTACAAATTTAAAGGTAGACCAAAAAAAAGATGGATGGATTGTGTGAAGGATGACATGATGATATGCGGTGTGACAGAAGAGGTATGTCAGAATAGAAGAGTGTGGAAGGAAAAGACATATTGTGCCGACCCCAAGTAATTGGGATATGGTGAAAGAAAAGAGAAGAGTTGTTCTTGTCATGTTTCCGTTTAAAGTTAATAATTAGTTTTGTTATGTACCCTCTTATTTCTAAACGATATAATCGGCCATTTCCTTAATTGAATATTTTTATTTATTCGGTGATTAGCGCTTGTTTTGTATAGAGTAAATAGTTCTCTATAATTTAACAATTTTATTTTAGTATGTAGTAATTATGTACCGATTGTAATTCAAAATCTCTCAATTGTATATAGACGGTATTCACTACACTACACTACATTGTTTTCATGTTGGCATACGCGGTAGATTTGTACTGTGTTCAGTTTATTTTATTACATGTAAAACTTTAAATATAATGTTTTATATGATATCTTGTATTAGTACATTATGGTACTAGTGTGTAACATTGGTGATTACCGCCGAGGCGCCATTGAGACTCGAGCCGTAGGCGAGGGTCTTAAGAGAGCCGAGGACGGTAATCATCAATACACACGTGTATCATACGACGTTTTTCAACACACTTGTGAATAGAATAACAACAAAAACTCATTTTATTTAGTAGATAAAAAAAGTTATATATGAGTGAAAGTTTTATTTATTAAACACGTACGAGTTAAAATTATCTATTTAAATAAGAAGTTGCATGAAATGAGCAAGCAATAGGAACATTAATTTATTTGTTCTATAGAACACGATCTTTTTTTTTTGAAAAAAAAACTTTTTTAAGAACAAAGCAACCCAACCAATAAAATTAAAAAAAAAATCTATAACTCACTAGTGAGTTATAATGTTTTTTACTCACAGTTTGATTATGGGTGTCATTCTGTGCCTAATTGCGGTGACCATAGAGCCACTTTATGAGCAAGTGTGTTGAAAAAAATATTATCTGGAATTTACAAAAGGTAATGTATTAAATTCCTTTCACTCATAACACTTTAATTAAAATAGTTTATCAATGACTTCAATCCGCTATCGGTTGTGGCAACTGCTAAGTTTCATGTACTGTAAAATTGTTGGAGGGATGGCGAGGTGTTCTAAAAATACTTGTAGAGTGTAATAAGTTAGTTTATAATACGTGTTAAAACCGTAAGGTTCTCTGATTAGAAAGTATTGTGACCAGTTGCTATTCTTTTACTCCCATAAACCCTTCTGAGTTGTTGCAAGTATTACAGTATTGTACAGTGGTATATTAATTCATATTCTCACTAAATTTGTACTACTTGTAGGTCTATATTAATGACTACTGCCAGTTTTTGAGTAAAACAGCTGTGTCATATATAGACATATAGGATTGACAATATCATAGGCTTTATTCTTTGCTAAAATAGCTTAAGAATTCTAAAAGCATTGGCAAAGATCGTCCAAATTCTGCCAAAGTTACTTGAACCATATTGTTTCTTTACGATGCTACTATTCTGTAACAGTGTTATGCCTCTTTTGCACCTTATTGACACTTACGAGCCTGTCATGATCGTAACTACATTTTTACGGCCACAATAACCAGGATATTTAACGGGCTTTGGCCAAGATTTTCCCAATATTTTCACTAGCGTATAACTTTTACAACGGGGCAAGCTGAGGTTTTGATGTTTCGTATAATGCAGTCGGTATTTCTGTGTAATTTTATCGTGGATATTGTAAATGCCATTAGTAAATTGGGCTACCAATCCATCATAAAGATAGCTGTTGAACCATTAACAAAGCTATCATATATAGTTACAGTATGCAAACTGAATATAACGAGGGATGACGTAGAGTTGATTAAAAACGAATTTAATGTTTATCATTTATGCTCGGGCTTCATATGAGATAATGTTGTAGTTAATAATTGTGGCCAAATGCGTTTTATTTATAGATTTAACGACGTTATTTCCGTTAACAAATAGCAACATTAGTGTAGATACAAGCGTTATCTGTCAATATTTAACGTCATTCATAATGAATAACAATATCGCATCTCAAACTACGTATTAAACCCACCACTACATCTGCGTGAAACAGTCAATACATATAATATATCATTATCCCAGAGGAAGCAGTATAAGGAATTTCATGCATATTTTTAAAAATATCAAATACTGATAGCTTAAAGCGGCTAAAGTCTTGGTAGCGTAGTGGCTAGCGCACGTGTCCCAAACTCAAAAGGCCTGGGTTCGATCCTGACTGGAACGCATGCACCACTTAGCCAGTTTTCTGATCTAATGTGTATATTGTTATAATTACCACGTGCTAACAACGGTCAAGAAAAACAACGTGATGCAACCTGCACATCGAGATAACCGATGTCTCAATCCTGCCAAGCCGCCTTGGACAAGCGTGGCGGGTATACTGTCCGTTCCCTCTATAATGGGAGGCTCGAGCCCAGTAGTGGGATATTTATGGGCTGATATTATACTTTATTAAGAGGCTGCTTTCGCAGACTCCTATAACAAAGATGACAAGTTACAAACTAAAGTGGAACTTTTGTTCTTACAACTACCAGTATATATAGACACTTATCAATTTCACTAAGCGATTCTTCAAAGACGTACACTTTGGACCAACTGATCTCACAATGAATATAACCTCTTATTGAATGTACATTAAGTTAATTGCTGGTTAAAATTATTGGATATTATTACTTGCCATCTTATGATTAACAAATACAAATTACTGTACGTAATTGAAACCTTTGATACCATCAAGGACGACTATATGTAAGACCTCTTAGGAACTAGACATGTCATTTATCACGCTCAATTCCTAAAGTAATAATTTCTTAAATTAGCAATGGGTTTATGTTTACTATACCTATTTCCTTTGTTTATTTTTAGACTTCATACATTTATTTCATTTAGTTTTTACTTAACCACGACTCATTAAGGTTACAGGAAAATCGTACAAGTAACAAAAAAAGAACATATATCAATAGCATAAATTGGTAACGCGCGTAATATGTTTTTAGTTGCTTGTGTTTTCTCTGACAAGAAATTAAGCTTCTAATAAGCCGAGAAAATTGCATTGCAATAAAAATGTTTCGAGAAAGTAAGTAATACTCCAATAACGAGTATATTGCGTGCGAACTAGCATCATAAATACAGTTCGAAATATCTCTGTTATATTTGAAAGGTTTTTATCAAATTGTTAGTATCTGGATTATTGATATCTTTGTTACACAATCGAGCTTATATAAATCTTAAGTATTCTGTAAATGATCAGACGAGTCAGCTACTAGGTGTTTGAAGGATTCAACATTTGTAACACGTTGATATAAGTTTTCTTATTAATATGAGGGTCGTAGTGGCTGCGGCCGTTATATTGCCTTTTTTGGTGTTTTGTAGTGCTAAAGTATTAAATAATCATAAAGAAAGAAAGCTCGACTGGTGGGAAACTACTATTTTCTATCAGATTTATCCGAGATCTTTCGCTGATAGTGATGGAGATGGAATCGGTGACTTAAATGGTAAGTAATTTTTAAATTTCTCTTTATGTTTGCTTGTAGACAAACAGGCGGATGTTTCATCTAATGGTAAGCTCTTACTGTTGTCTAATGATATCTTGAACACAAAGGGAGTCAATTCGTTGTAACAGGTGACCGGAAGGCTGGAGCTTACCTCGCTCAAAGGATTAGCCTCTGTATCCAGCGAGGTAATGCTGCCAGCCTTCTAGATACAATGCCGAGCGACAGTGGTCTAGTGGGGCTGGACGGGGTTTAGTATAGGTTTTTTTAAACTATATATATATTTAAGATAGGGCTACTTTAATGTAGAGATGCAAAAAGCATTTCCCTTCAAACAAATTGATCGATTATTAATTTGTTACTTTTTTTACTTAACAGTAAACCTGTATTAAATATTTTAAAAGATTCCGAACTTCAACAAACGAACAAAACTTTGTAGAACCCCATTATCTTTCGTATTTAAAATTTATTAACTTGATCTGGAGCTTTTAGCAGACTACACTAAATTCTCGCTGCAGTAGACGCATGGAGTAATTAGATTTAAACTTGAATTTAGTCATTAGCTCGAATACCTACATCCCGAACTTGATACTACTAAAGATACGGGTTTATAGGAACATCTTATAGATTTATAATCAAAAACTTTTGTATTCTACATCGACTCCTTTAACGAGCATTACAATATCCATTTACAGAGCGCTAAGTGCTCACCTAGTTTCCTAAAATTGGATGGTGTAAAGGCAGTTAGTGATCCAAGTGTTATCGTTAGGGCTCTGCCAGGCTTGCTCATCTAGTGCACTAGCTAGCGCACCAGATTTAGGCCATTGTTGATTGGATAATGTAATGCCCGCTTTAGCCCAGTAAATCAATGAAATAATAGACACAGTTCCCTTACAATGAATTTCCAGACCTTAATTGATAAAGCTATGTGGATATTATAAATGAGATGCGTCGGAAATAATTCCGCAGCACTTCAGACAGTCATTAATGTACGCTGTAGAGAATTTGTAATACGACAAACATGATTAAATTTAATGATTTTTAACTTAGATTTGAACGAAATTTAACCATTTACTGATTCCGATAACACACTTTCGAAACCTAAACGCCATATTCAGGTGTGCGTTTGATTTTATTTTTCAAAATCTAACATGAACATAGCGTAAACTTGATAACAAAATCCCAAACAGCACACAAAGTATTTAAAGGTTACGCTAGTTTAGGCTTACATAGCCGAGGCAATATACTATCTATACTAATATTATAAAGCTGAAGAGTTTGTTTGTTTAAACGCGCTAATCCCAGGAACCGCTGGTCTGATTTGAAAAATTCTTTCAGTGTTGAATAGTACATTTATCGAGGAAGGCTCTAAGCTATATTATATTTAAAAAAAAATAAGGATCCTTACTAAAGTCCAGCAATGTAACCCAAGGTGTAAAAAAATGAACCGAAAAAATCCTTACACGCCGTGCGCTGCGGAAACTATTGATTATAGAACAAAACAATGTACTACCACTTTGCAGAACATATAATTGTCTAATCTCAGGAACTACTGGTCTGATTTGAAAAATTATTTCAGCGTTGGATAGCCCATTTATCGAGGAAGGCTATAGGCTACATATCATCACGCTAAGACCAATAGGAGCACCAATGAAGAATGTTTCAAAATCGGAGGGTTTTGAAAGCAATTTCCACGCGGACGACGTCGCGGGCACAGCTAGTTGAAATATAATATTGAAAACTATATATATATAAAAGTTATAGAAATTTACTAGTCTCGTAGAATATAAAACTTGTACATAAATAGTCGAATGTTTTTTTTAAATATTTGTTTGCAGGAATTACGTCAAAACTCGACTACATCAAAGAACTAGGCGTCGGTGCTATTTGGTTATCGCCGATGTTCCAGTCTCCCATGTATGATTTTGGATATGATATATCGGATTTTTACGCAGTTCACAATGAGTACGGAACGATGGAAGATTTCGAGGCTTTAGTAGATAACGCTAATAAACTAGGTGAGTCAACAGATTTGTTTTATTATTGCAATATAGTTCAAATATATTGTCTGCCTAATATTTTATCGTATTTATTTAGATTTTCCCAATAAAATGTAGTATTTATAATGTGATAACTAAAACTAAACTCGGTTTTAGCGATCCTAAGCGTGTTTTTCAATTTATTTTTCTTTTTATATCCACGTTTCGAAACGCTTTAAATAATCAAATCAAAGAATTTATATAGGTGTTGTTATTAACCAAGTTCAAAAAGCCTCCTCCTTTTCACAACTTGATTGGTATTTTTTTTTATGTATGTACACCGATTACTCTAATATTTATGTGATTGTGTGATTATTTTTTAGTTTGATGCGGAATAGTTGTCATTTGGTCCCCTAAAATTTTACATAGTTTGGCCCAGTAGTTTTCATTTTACGAAAATATTTTATGAAAATTACCTGTTCCCCATTTCTTGGGACTAAAAAGTAACAAATAAAAAAAACTTCGTTTAAGAAAACCGACTTCAAAAACTAAAATATTTAGTTTTTGAAGTACTATTTAGTTTATAAAAAGATGAAATAATATAATATTGTCTACATCTTGAAGTCGGTGCCAAGTAAACCATAAAAAATTACAATATTTTGCAACATTTTGTTGTTATAATAGTGTATATGGTCATTTTTATGGTTTGCTCGGCACCGACTTCAAGATGTAGAAAATTTTATATTATTTTGTCTTTCAATAAACTAAATAAATTCTTAGTCAAAAATCTTTCTTAAGCTATTTTATACTTTTTAGTTTTTGAAGTCGGTTTTTTTAATAATAATCACATGTTTTTGCCGGTTCAGCGTACAATTTTTTTAAACTTATATTATTATATATAGGTACATACTATTTTTACTTCAATATTTATTTAGTTTTAATTATTATTGCTAGAATTAAGCAATGTTATAATTATGTATAACTTTAAATTTAACAAAATACTAAACAATGAAAAATTTAAATTTCGATATGTTTCTAATAACATAATTCACAAACGCTTAAAAATGAAAATACCTTTATTTCTACTTCTATTATTGCCTTGATGTATATTAATTTACGAATGCGGGAAGTTTTTTTTTACAAAACGGTAATAGTCGAATGGAAAAACCAACAACCACACGTGTGTCATACAAAGTTTTTGAACACATTTGCAAGGACACCGCACAATAGGTAATGAAAGAAATATAAATATCAGTCGGAAAGTAGTAACAATGTTTGACGTATCTAATATGAAAATGGCGCACATTTGCAAATGGTGTCACATTTTTTTTTTTTTTTTTTTCCAGGGTCTTCTTCCTCGGTTTGTTATGAGGAGGTTGGGGCCTCGAGGTATACCTCTTTACCCCGGCTGCAACTCAGTGGGCAACTACCCACCGGTGATTGGGTTTGGAGCTGCTGGAGTCTTCTCCGTATGGCGATGGCTTCTCAGCAGCTCTCGTTGGCCAATCTGCGGCGTTCGGTGGCCTTCGCGGGCTTTCCGCTGGCTACTTCCGCGGCTTAGTTGGCCATTCATTGGCGTTCGATGGCCATCTCGGGCTTTAGGTGGCCATCTGTGGCATCTGGTGGCCTATGGTGTCACATGCGCGTGGTTAAAATTAGAAATACATCTTTCGTCTCATTTCAATTTCAAAAGCGCTTCCAAGGAGGATTAATTATTCAACTTATTTATTTTATGATATGAAGCTCCTTAATAGAAGTCTTATATTTTTTTACCTATTTTTCGTACGTTCTAGTGAGTGGTGCGTAATTTTCAATTTTTGAACAATATATACAGGCTTCGTAAATGCATTTTTTGAACAAATATGTTGAAAACATTATTTTAATATTACAAATTCATTTACTAATCATATTAGTCAATCTTGTGTGTAGGTATATAATATTCAGTCAAAGTTCTCTAACATTATTACTTCTTCTTTTGAACGGTTTTCGATAGTTATTTGAGTCATTTATTTATGATAAACACATTATAAATCATCATTTTTTATAATTGCATATTGAAGGAACTCCAATTATGTACTAGTAGATACTACTGACTCGTGCAAAGGAGAAACCAAAAACTCTTCAAGCCTAAAATAAATACACTCCAACGTACCTACTTGTGATATCACTAAAGGTCGTGTTCCTTTCAGGTATAAAAGTGGTCTTGGATTTAGTGCCGAACCATACGTCAAACGAGAGTGTTTGGTTTCAAGAAGCCCTTAAGGGCAACGAGAAATATTACAACTATTTCGTATGGGAAGATGGAATTGTAGACGAAAAAGGAAATAGACATCCGCCTAACAACTGGGTAAATACGTCTACACATAAATGTATATGTAGACAATTTGTAAGATAAATATCTTTCAAGTAAATTAAGTGCTGAGGATCCCACCATTTTCTAATCTACATCTGACTTTTAACAATTAATAATATTAAATCCGTGTTAAATCTAGCCACTGTCAAGTTTAATAAACTTCAAAATTTGTGCAAATCGTCATACAAATTGGCATCATACGAAAGCCAGACCCTATAACACTCACTACCACCCCGGCCTCAGCTATATCGAAGGTATTTGTATGACGCCCTACAATCGTCTTGTACAGCACTTTGCTGTCACATGCACAGTCATACTGACTGATACAGACACAGAAAAGTCAATAATTTTCAATTTAACTTCGTTCTTTAATCGATAACAATGGGCAACAAAACACCTCCTTCCAAGCGTTAAAACATTATACACCCGAAAGCCATTTCAAAGCCTTGATAGGTAAAGTTAAAATACGAATAATAGCAGTTAATAGGTTAATAAATAATTTCTTAGTACTAAAATCCCCTAAAATGTTATGTTCATAAAGTATAATTCAATTTCAGCTGAGTCACTTCCGTGGGAGCGCATGGGAATACCGGGAAGAAGTTGGAAAATATTACCTGCATCAGTTTGTGGTTGGTCAACCAGATCTGAACTATCGTAATCCTGACGTTATTGAAGAAATGAAGGTAAATTTAAAATGTCATTAAACTGAACTATAAGATTTTATATGTTGCTTTTTTTTATTGCAGGAGTTCAGCAGACAGGCAGACGGCCCACTTGATGGAAAGCGGTTACCATCACCTATGGACATTTGCAACAACAAAGGTGCTACATATGCGCTGCTGCTCTCTTAAGGGAGACTGGAACTTGGTCACTAATGCCGGAATACTACTCAAGGTTGTTATGGCGACATACTTTAGACCAGGGGTGGTAGCCATCCAGTAGGGAAAATGCCCTACCACCTGGCTGTGGGTTGTTTTATCGCCTCTTACGACAGGCCACCCGGCTGCAGGAAATTGTATTCTTTCCCCGTCCCTGCACGGATAACAACGGCACGGCTGCTTTGGGAGCGTAAAATTATTAGCTCCAGAAACTATAGTCATTATTTTTTTAGGATAGAAATTGTTCTATATTCATCTCAGTTCTCTTAAATACTTGTGTACAATAAAAATTGGTTTGTGTCCCAGCAAGTAAGGATAGAATATATAAAAATTCAAACAAACTTATTAAAAAATATGTTTCTGTAGATGGTTACAGGGGATTTTTACAGATGTCGAGTGTACACTCTATATCTGTACATGTATATAAATGAATAATAATTTTATTTTTAAAAACTTGGATAATGATAGATGTAATAGTGATTGTTTAATATCAGGATATAATTCGATACTGGCTGGGAAAAGGTGTGGCAGGCTTTAGAGTGGATGCAGTCAATTGCTTATATGAAGTAGACAAAGAATTGTTTGGAGGTGTATACCCTGATGAACCTTGGTCTGGCAGAACTGATGTAGATCCTGAATCCCACGACTACCTCAATCACGTCTATACTAAAGATCAAAATGAAACATACTACATGGTCTATCAATGGAGAGACGTCTTTGACGAGTTTAAAGAAATTGATGGAATGACAAGAGTCATGATGACTGAAGTTTACGCGACGATACAGGATGTGGTTAGATACTTTGGTGAAGGCGATTTAAAAGGAGCACAAATGCCTTTCAATTTCGATTTGATTACTGATGTTGACGCTTCTTCTTCAGCTGCTGATATTAAACGAGCAGTTGACAAGTTTTTAACCTATAAGCCTGTTGATAAGGATGCAAATTGGGTGGTATGTAATATTTCTAGCTCAAGGTTTATTAATGTATTTATATCACCGGCAGACCTAGTCCTACCCTGAAGAAATAAAAATCTATAACACGATTCCAGTGCCATCGGCCGGGTCTAATAGTGAATTTTAATCATCTCCGGACTCACTCAAACACTATTTTTTTACACCTTAGGTTACATTATTGAAGTTTTGGTAGGGATCCCTAATTTTTTTCTAGTAATAAATACAGGCTATATTAATTTGGGATAATGTAGCATTCTAATGGTGAAAGAGTTTTTGAAATCAGTTCAATAGTTTTGGAGTTTATTCGTTACAAACATACAAAATTCAAAAATACAAATCTTTCCTCTTTATAATATAAGTATAGATAGATGAATGTATGAAGGTTATCTGTAGGTATATTTCTAAACAACACTGCATTTAACGGTTTTAATTGTTTAGTGTATTTAATTTTTTATTTTAATCCAACGCTTACGCCATTAATCAGTAACAGTAATAGCACCAGAATCACTAAGCTACTTATTGTTATTTATTACTTTGATTCCATTAAGCATTGCTGAAATGTAGTTTCAATTATTTATAACAATTGAGATAATCTAAAAACAAGTACCATGTAATTTTAGCACTTACATTAACTTAATACTTCCGAAATTCGAAATTTCATCACTTTACAGAAAAGATTTTTATGTCTCAAGTTCTCACATTTATAAAAACACATCGCGTATTCAATTAACTTATTTTATGTCAAATTAAAATTTATTTGATGAAAATGTATTCTCTCTACAAGGTCGGAAATCACGATAACAGCAGAATGGCTACAAGATACGGCTCTTCATTAGTTGATGGTATTAACATGATTGTCTTATTGCTGCCAGGAGTTGGAGTAACTTATATGGTAAGTTTAAATTAGCTTAAAGCTAGAAGACAATTCTATAAATTATATCCTAATAAGGAATACTTTCTTTCACTTTGACACTCTTTTTGTAATCTATGGATAAGGGCCTCTACGTGTTGGCCTTTCCGTGGCCCATGTAAGCCCTCCAAATGTCCGGGCCATTTTTATGGCCCGCGGTCTCAAAAGACGTACAAAAAAATATTACTTAACGTTTCACAGAAATTTGTTTTTGATTTCATCTACATTTGTGTATGCAATTAATTCTTGTGAAAAAAATATGAAAACTTGTCTGAATCAAAATTATTTTTTTATAAAACTTTGTCAATTAATTTCTTAAAAAACTTGGTAATGCGCGAGCGAGATAGGGAACTCCATTTAGGTAACTCCTTAAGTTTGATATTAATAAACGTGACAAATAATGTAATTTCCAGGGCGAAGAAATAGGTTTAGTAGATGGCTACGTCAGCTGGGAAGACACAGTGGACCCGGCAGGGTGCAACACTAATGATCCTATTAATTACGTCAATGATTCTCGTGATCCGGAAAGGACCCCCTTCCAGTGGAACGCTGAGAAAAATGCTGGTAAGTGATAAATGAACGCCGTTTAAGTAAAGTAGTTTGTTTTAGGCAAATTACTCTTGAATATAATGAATGCTCTGAAAGTAATGACTGTAGTATTATCCCATTTATTTATTTTCCTCTAAATCTGAACACGTATTTTGCAAGAAGTAGCATTTTTTGGAATAAAAGTATCGTTTGTTCATCTCTGTTATCTAAAGTCCTATTTTCAATTCAATATTCTTTTAAAGTAATATAGCTAAAAATACTGGACTGTTTGTCGACAAAAACACACTAAGGGCCAATTTTTTAATCATCAGATATAATTAAGCAGTTGATTAAATAATAACTTGAGTGAATTCAAAGTGAAATCATTCAAATATTTTATTCATGTAACTGATATTTTTAAATTTTCTTTGTTGTACTTTATTCTATGAATAACTTTTATCTTATGTTTGAAAAATTAGCTATAAGTCTATAATTATTTATTTTAGCCTATACTTATTATAATTTACCTGCAAACTATACCAACACTTGTTTTAAATCACAGCGTTAATAAAATTTTGTAGTTTAACTTATGAATCTTTATTTAACAGGATTTTCAGCTGCTGATAAGACTTGGCTGCCAGTAGCTGATGGATATGAAACTCTTAATGTAGAAGCACAGAGAGCAGCTGATAGGTCACACATGAAAGTCTACCAGGCTTTAGCGAAACTCCGGAAAGATAAAGTGTTCAGATATGGAAGATATGAATCGTTAGCATTAAATCAAGACGTGTTTGCTTTTAGAAGGTATTCTAGTCTAGTATTTTATGCTGATATTAAAGGATCCAATTTTGATTATACATATTTCTATACAAAGGTAATTCTGTCTGTCCGGTACGCTTTTACAAAAAAAAACAAAGTACCGTATTAATGAAATTAAAAATGGGATAGTCTTTGCAGGACGTATCGGAATATTCCAGGGGCGAATAGAACTTGTAGATATAAATCTAATATAGCTCCTACACTACAATTTTATATAATGTAACCAGTATGAATACTTGAAATGCAATGCTTTAACATAATTTACGAGTCGCGTCAGATCGTTTCTAAGATGTACATTACACTGTACATATTAAGAGCACCTCATTTGAAATACGATACCTCCTTCAGGAATTTTGTAAAAAATGTGAACGAACTGTTTTCTTATCGAAAACCAATATGCATTTTTATTTCATATTTCACTCCCTATAAATTTGTTTTTTGAGATGATGAAACTGACTCCCTGTTCATTTCAAATTTCGAGGCAATGAAATAACTTATTTTTGAGTTTTGTGACCACACTTATGTCAGCTGTAATTATTTTAGGTGGTATAACAACAATATCTATTTGGTGGTAGTCAATACGCGTGAAACAGCACACGTCGTGGATTTGACTTATTTCGAGAATGTACGTGGAAGAATCAGCGTTGTCATACGAAGTATCCATTCTCCTAAGGACGAAGGGTAAGGATATTTTTTATTATACTAAGATGTTTACAGTAAAAGCATCCATAGTGATTGATATATGACTGGGAAATTGAGTTCGTTTGATGGTTGTTTATCCCTTCTACACTTATAATTGATTAATCTATAATATTATAAAATTCTAAACATGCCGAATCTGTACATTGAAGCTATTAAAAAAAACAACTGTAATACACTATATAAACGATGGATGCAACACGATGCATTTTTTTTTTAGGTTTCTTGTGTATTTATTCGGGATTCATGTAAAAACTACCAGACCGATTTCGATGCGGTTTTTGCTGATCAACAGCCAATTCTTGGACTTAAACTTAGCGCTACTTTATAATCTGGGAATCCCGCGAAAAATTTTCTGGGAATTATTTAAAATGGCCAGGTCCAAAAAAACGAATTCCATCACATTATTTTTTTTTTTACTGATGGATAGCAAATTTTATGTAAAAAAACGTGTGATATTTTTACTCCGGGAATCTCGCGGAAATTTTCACGGGAACGGTATGTAGGTTTTTGGATGCATAAATATTAGCTTATTCCGACACAATTTTCACTAAAACGATAGCTGCGGTACTTTGTGTCTCAGGAATTTCAGGTCCAGCGTGCATGAAGTCGCCGGCATATCCTAGTATGAAATATGGACGGAGAATCCCTTCAAGGTCATGCTGCAAATATCTGTAATCACTTTTCATGAAGAGGAATAAATGTGTAATCGTGCAGCTTCGCTAGATCTCGGTAGAAGTAGAAGAGTATTTAGTCCGAATATATGCTAGTTTAACATTGTGAAGAATGACAAACGTGCCAGATGCTTAGATCTCAGAGGAAAAAGTAGGAAAGCGGACCCAGTTTACCGAATCGGATGTTTCAAACACAAGCGAGATTAAAGACTACGATGATAACGACTTTAAATTTGTACTCATTTTTTACAGGGATGTATACCACGCTTCGGAACTCCCAATAGATGGCTATGAAGGACTGGTTCTAAAACTCGTGTAAAGAAAATTATGCTATGAGAAAAATTATTTATAAAATGTGTAAATATAAATAAACTTCTGTTATATTTTTGTCATATTTTATTATTTAATCATTCTGTGACGGGTAGCGACAGTTGCAATTCAGCGAACATTTTAAAGTATGAAAATTCGTTGCACTGTTGCCAAGGGTCCCAATAACCTCGCCGAGTCGAGATGTACTTGAAATTAACGACAGTTACGTAATTCAATCATTTATTTCATTTAATCTCCATCTGCCTGACACGAAATAATTGGAGTCAGAAGAGAAATTGTCCCATACGTAAAATATCATCAACCTATCACGGTATAACCCCACTGGATGATACCATAACATCACACATTCAATTATAATGACCGCACATACAGAGTATAAAAAAATATTTTTAACCGAAACATTTGATTGTTCGAAGTCGTTTATGCAAAAATGGAGCCTTCATAAAATCGTCGTTTCCATCCGTTTATCTGCTCATCTCTCTATATACATAAAGTACGGTATAAGTTTATGAATGAACTAGCTGTGCCCGCGACGTCGTCGGCGTGGAACTCGCTTTCAAAACCCTCCGATTTTGAAACATTCTTCATTGGTGCTCCGTCCTATTGGTCTTATCGTGATGATATATAGCCTATAGCCTTCCTCGATAAATGAGCTATCCAATACTGAAAAAATTTTTCAAATCAGACCAGTAGTTCCTGAGATTAGCGCGTTCAATCAAACAATATTAGTATATTTGGCTACAACACTAATACTTACATTTTAAATATCGCGATATCTTTTGAATGAAAGATCCGAATTGAATAATTCAAAAAGTTCTACAAAGGTATTGAATTCTTCATGAATATGGAGTAATTTATTTTGATAAGGATTAATACCAAGGTACAAAATAAAGAGTTTTTTGAAGCGACAGCATTTTAATTATTTAAAAAAATAAAAGAAAACACTTATTGTGAGATAACTACAATAGTTAGACATATGATTACGTGATATTTTTTGTAGATAATTATATGTTCTGCAAAGTGGTAGTAAATTGTTTTGTTCTATAATCAATAGTTTTCGCAGCGCACGCCGTGTAAGGATTTTTTCAGGTCTTTTTTTTACACCTTGGGTTACATTATTGGACTTTTAGTAAGGATCCCTATTTTTTTTGAAAATATAATATAGCCTATAGCCTTCCTCAATAAATGTAATATTCAACATTGAAAGAATTTTTCAAATCGCACCAGCGGTTCCTGAGATTAGCGCGTTTAAACAAACAAACAAACTCTTCAGCTTTATAATATTAGTATAGATTTGAAGAGAAAGTTTCCGTATTGTATTTGCACTAACTAAACGAGAGCAAAAAATCATTATTCATGAACAAGAAATAGTGAAGTTGACTACAATAGTTAGATATAGTGCCATTAATAAAACTATCAAATATTTTTATTTGTTGTTCTACTCAGAAATGAAACGGCCAAGAGTATAATGTAATAAAGATGAGTCTCATCAAAAAAACCAAAATAGTATTTTCTTAAGATTTAGAGACTACTACATACATAATAAAACAACGTTTTAACGGTTTTAAGCGAGGTAATTTATTTGATTTTTGTTATTCCGAAGTTAAAGTCACTTTTTATTAGCCGTGATCATCTAGGACAAAGATGTCAAACGTGTAAATTATCGCGCTTAAAACCGTTAAAACGTAATTTTATTATGAAAAGTAAAATATCTAAAAAGAATTCTACAGTATTTAATTTTTATATTATCTTCAAATACCAGCGTTAGAGCTATAATACTAGTAGTTTGAATAGCTAAACTTGCATAAAATTTAATGACATAATCAATTTTGCATAGGTATGAAGCATGAAAGAGCTGCATACTGCTCGTAAAATATTTGGTAAACGCGTAACACGGCTTATTAATACAAGCAAATTATACTACACATACATACATAATTTAGTTCATGATCAGTTAAAAGTAAAGCGGCTTTTAAACAAGTATGCACACATATTTACCGACACTTTCACAACAGTGATGTCGGAGACTGTGTGAAGTGGAGAAGAAAAAGTAGAGAATCCCAACCCGGGATACGAATTTCGGGCACCCGGGATTTAACAACACTCGGCTAATAACGAGTTAATATCAATGCTACAAATTTCAGTACTCGTATTTCAGAACTCGATATAAATACGTATCAAACTAATTTATATAAAAATAGATGTTAGCCCGTAAAGTAGCGAGATAATACAATTTTACGGGTCAAACGATATGAATGAAGCAGAATAATTCTGATTCTCTGGCGGTGAGGTACGTCTAATGGGTACGCCCTTGGTTGTTTGTGACATGTCGGTTGCTTCCGATATTCCAAATTTAGTCAGTTTTCTTCGGCGGTAAGTCTCTTAAGTGGTATAATTATCCAATTTACAGTTAGAGTATTTGTATGTGCTGTATGCTGTTGAAATGTATATATAGGTTATGAATTCCCGAAGTCGTAAGCCACTATAAAAACATTTTGAAGTGCTTTATTCTCAAGTGTAAGAGGGATTATGTCTACTTCGGACAACTAATCAATAGGGCAATCTAATAAAACACCATTGTCAGACTTGTGGTCAAGGTGGTAAGTTCGGTTCAGTATTTTAATAATAGCATTCATAATAATAAAACATTTTGAAGTGCTTTATTCTCAAGTGTAAGAGGGATTATGTCTACTTCGAACAACTAATCAATAGGGTAATCTAATAAAGCACCATTGTCAGACTTCTGGTCAAGATGGTAAGTTCGGTTCAGTATTTTAATAATAGCATTCATAATAGTCAACTGTAGGCCAAATAAAGAAACAGAATCAGTTCTAAAATTAATTGGACTCCATTTCAGAAATGAATGTAAGCGGTTACATTATTCTTTATTTTTATACCTTAGTATTATAGAAGCTACTTCTAAAGTTTATCCATAGTATTATCGCCATTAGAGTTTACAGGCTTTACACCTAAAGTCTTTTAGCCATCGAACTTTAAACCACTGATACTGACATTGTTAAGAATTTCATAATACTGATATTTTATCTGATTCTTTATCAAAGAGATAAATATGTAATGCTATATAATAGAGGTCACTGGAACAACTTAGCGAGACTATCTGCAAAGATGAGGTGAGAATTACATTTTTATTCTAAAGAACAGATGACGAGCGTAGTTTTGGTAGGAGTTTAGAGATTTAGAATATAATTAGGGAATATTTTCATAATATTGTCATAATAAAAATACACTTCATCAAAACAAAAAAAAAAAGAATTAATAAGATAGAAAGAAGGGATGCATGGTTTCAAGCTTCAGCTTCTAGCACTCTCTGTATTTAAATGTTAGAGAGATTGTAATAGAATAATATGAGATTTATTAATTCAATTTGTAAAAGTTATTAATTAATTTATTCACATAGATTAAACGGAGCTGTCTTTCAAACGACTACTAACAATAACAAAACCTATGAGTAACTATTTTGATTAATTCTAAAACATCTTTAATTTTTAACAAGGTTCAAAATGAGATACCTACTACTTCTGCCAACGTTATTGTCATTGGTACATGCCGAAACTAAGGAGAGGGAATTGGACTGGTGGGAGACCACTATCTTCTACCAGATTTATCCACGATCTTTTAAGGACAGCGACGGTGATGGTATTGGAGATCTAAACGGTAAAGTACAGTGTTATTTTTCTATTGTCAACAAAATCAATAGAATTCCATACATTTATAAGGATATTCTGGTTTGCTTTTAAGAAAGACTTCGAAAGAGTTATAGGTAGTGAGGAATTCAACTTTTTAATTGTTTTTTTAACAGGAATCACACAAAATTTGGAATATCTTAAAGAATTAGGTATTGGTGCAACATGGCTGTCTCCAATATTTAAATCTCCCATGTATGACTTTGGTTATGATATCGCTGATTTTTATGCTATTCAAGATGAATATGGAACAATGGAAGATTTTGAAAATCTACTAGCAAAAGCAAAAGAGTTAGGCAAGTATATTGCTTAATTAATTTAATCAAATACAATTAAAAAGAAAACTTGTATTTCACAGTATGCTTATTCTTTGTACTTCTAGATATCAAAATCGTTCTTGATTTCGTACCAAACCACACCAGTAATGAGAGCATGTGGTTTGAAGAGGCTTTAAAAGGCCATGAAAAGTATTACGACTACTTTATTTGGGAAGATGGAATTATTGATGATAATGGTAACATGCAGCCACCTAACAATTGGGTAAGTTAAAATTAATATAATATAATGATGTACTTATTTTTATTTATTAATTTCAATTTATGAACCTTCTATGTAGATTAGTGTCTTCCGTAAAAGCGCATGGGAATACAGAGAAGAAGTTGGCAAATATTACCTTCATCAATTCGTAATCGGCCAACCTGATTTAAATTTCCGTAATCCTGATGTAGTCGAAGAAATGAAAAACGTTGTCCGTTTTTGGCTGGACAAAGGAGTTGCTGGATTTAGAGTAGATGCAATAGCTCATCTTTTTGAAGTTGATAAGATGGAATTTGGAGGAAAGTTCCCTGATGAGCCATTTACGGGAAATCTAGATTTAGGTCCAGATGATTATGATTATTTAGATCATATTTATACGAAAGACCGAGATGAAACTTTTGACATGGTTTACCAGTGGAGAGAAGTTTTTGACGAATATTCTGAAAAGGATGGTCTTACAAGAGTCATGATGACAGAAGCTTATTCAAGTCCTCAGTTGACAATGAGATATTTTGGAGAAGGTGATAGAAATGGCGCCCAGATGCCTTTTAATTTCGTCTTAATTTCGGATGTAGATGGATCGTCATCAGCTGCTGAAATTAAATATGCTTTAGATAAATTTTTGACTTTCAAACCAGTTGACAAACTAGCTAATTGGGTGGTGAGTATTTTTATACATTATTCTTCAATTTATTCCAAATGTAACGTTAAAGTACTTAATTGTAAATTCAAATTACAAGATAATATTAATGTATAATATTTACTTCAGGCTGGAAATCACGACAATAACAGAGTTGCTTCAAGGTTCAGCAAAAAACTGGTTGACGGTATTAACATGATTTTACTCTTGATGCCGGGAATTGCTGTGACATATATGGTAAGTTAAACACAAGACTTTTGCACAAAATATTTTGTGACTATAAAGTTAAGAAGAATAAAATTGCAAAGAAAACTTCCCAACATGAAGGGAGTTTTTATCGATATTAAATAGATAGATAGATTTATTGCTCACCAAAATAAAGAAATACAAAGATGAAATGCATAATTACAATACTTCTTAGCAAAACAACAGGCGGCCTTATCGCTAAAAGCGATCTCTTCCAGGCAACCTAGCTTAAAAGAAATTCTTAAATTTAAATATACATACTTACACTAATTTATAAATTTTATATATATATAAATATAATAGTAATATATACGTATATACAAAATAATCTAAATAAATATATTTGTTAACATATTATTATCAGTCATAAATAATATGTTTGCATTTGCTAACATAATATTTACCTATGTTTATCAGGGTGAAGAAATCGGTATGGTAGATGGGTACGTGAGTTGGGAAGATACTGTAGACCCAAGCGGTTGCAACACTGATGACCCTATAAACTATTGGACTGCATCAAGAGATCCTGAACGAACACCATTCCAGTGGAGCGCTGATAAAAATGCTGGTAATTCAGATATCTAAATTGCTAAAGTATGTGCCCCTTAAAAAAACAATAAGATAATAACCATGTTTTTATTCCATCATGTTTAGTTTTTCCCACTATTGATTTTTTTATCTATTTACGTTTTCTAAGATACACTTACTTTGTTTTAAAATTCCGAGATTGTTAATAAAGTTTGAATTTCTAATTTATGTAAGAAAGTATTAAATTAAACAGGGTTTTCAACTGGTGACAAGACTTGGCTGCCTGTAGCAGACGGTTATGAGACCCTTAATGTGGAAGTACAAAGTGCAGTCGATAGATCACACTTGAATGTTTATAAGGCGCTTGCACTCTTGCGTACAGATACAGTTTTTAGATATGGAAGATATGTTTCTGTGGCTTTCAATAATGATGTCTTTGGATTTAAGAGGTAATTCAATGCAATTTAGTATAGTATGAAAATGCGACTATACCACTAGTAGAGTTCCATTAGTTACTCGCTTACTTTGACATGTCCAACTAAACACAAACTCTGGTTCGCTACATTGTTAATTGTCTGTAGCACGTAAATAGGCAGACGGCTCAACCCAATGCAAAATAGTTACAGGCGTCGCCTACAAACGTATGCTATCTATATTTATAAACAGATGTTTGCTAGTGAAAAGTTCGCTACGTTCATCTAATCGCCAATGAATTACTCTCTCGTTGTAGGAGGTACTTCAGTCATATCCTGACAACAGAATATACATGACATATCAATGATACTAAAGTACTTGTTGTGACATAATATTTTTTTATCGCAACACATTATCTGATACACTTGTTCTCAGAAAGTTTTCGTAGTACTATTCACACGGCTCTACTCGAGTAAGTTTTCTGGTAAACTAGCCCAATTTCTGGGATTATATTATCCTATATTTTATTCTACTAACGAATATACATATCCACATTTTACGGCAACAAGTTAATTTGCAAGGTCGTGAAGATGGATCAAACAAAAAACATTTAAACAAATTATATGTTAACTAACAAATAGACATCTGCGTTTATTTGTCATATACTTTGCATATATTTTTTTATAGCTGAAGGCAAGTGATTACCTTCACCTATAAATGTTTGCAACACCGGAGATGTCAGCAACGCGCTGCCAGCCTCTGGGAAATTTAATGAAACTTTTTTTAAAAAACCTCCATATCATAGCGCTGTGGAAAGAGCACAGCTGGGGAAGCTCATTCCAAATCACTATGGTGCTTAAGAGAAACGTTCTACAGAACCATTGCGTACAAGAGCGGAGCGGCTCGAGGAATTGGGGTGAACGCCCAGCCGATGAGGACCGCGGTGGTAGAAAAAGGACGAAGGCACCATTCTGAACAGTTCCTCGGAACACTCCATTGTACAGTCGGTAGTGTCGGAATGATGTAAAAAACATAATTGGAACGCTGAAATACGTAAAAGCATGCACAGTCATCCCTAACTTGGGGAGTTATGGATTGGCTATACAAATCTTCATTCCTTATCTCATTCCCTTCAAAAGAATTTTTGAGACAAATCGAAGTCTGTATTCTTCACCAGGATACAATATATCACCTTGGCAACATTCATTAAGATGCGATGAACGGCTTAGTCGTGAAAATACAGCCGTTACTTTCGTATTTATATAAATGTACGGTACATGCGTGAAATATATACGGATTTCATATTTTTTTATCATATCCTTTACAAGGTGGAATAATGGCGAGCACTACATCGTACTGGTCAACTTTAGAGAGCAGCCCTACAATATTGACTTGACCTACTTTGAAAATGTCACCGGACAACTTGAAGTTGTGGTCAGAAGCATTCAGTCTCCTAAGAATAACGGGTGAGTTTCTTATACGGCTTGACTAACGATATTCATTTTTAATGTATAAAATTAAAACGTTAATTAAAGGGTATAAAGTACTGCTAGCTTTGCTTAGACTCTTTACTTTATGAATTTTCATTACTCCATGTAGAATAATAATTTATGCCCAAATAAAAAAAAGTTTAAAACACATTACACTACATGTAAACTCGCGTCAATTTTACTGAACGATTTTTCAAAAGTGGCCGTGTTAGGACCCCAGTTTTATTTTTAAACCGTGTAAAATACTGATTAAAAATAAACAATAATCAATTTAGGTAAAAAGACAATAGCTGATATGATGTTAATATTTACTATTATAAACTAGGGTATTTGACAGGCAAATCACCTGGGACACTTTTTATCAGCACACTTAACGTCACAACCTCGTTTTAGATATATAACATTTTATTGCTCACCAAACATACAATTTCAATGTTGTCATGGTATAAACAATAGGCGGCCTTATCGCTTAAAGCCATCTTTTCCAGGCAACCTAACTTAAGGAATAGATTAACCTAATCTGGCGATGTAGGTGGTACAAATTATTAGGTAATATCATTAACAAACATACTTAAACTATGTTTTATGTACGGTTGTACAGATGAATTAGCTTCGAGACGTTTTTGCGTTTGTAGTAGTGTACTGTCAGCACACAAATGAATAAACTAATACTTTTTACATATTTTTATAGTCAGGTAGTTAATATACTAATATACTAATCATATTAGATGGTATTAAAATAATAACTATTATTTTTAAACATAATTTTTAATACTAAATTTCAAAGAAATTTAAATGTCAAGTTTAGAAGTCCTGTAAATATACAAATATTGCTGCAAATGCAAAAACGTCTCGGAGCAGAATTTACCTGTAAGACTGCGTTATGGCGTCATAATTCTGACAAGTCAAATAGCGTATTCATTACTGACTAAATAGTAATTAAATGTTTAACATTTCACGGTTTTATTCATATTAAGTATGTAGGCTTCTTTAAGGCTCTAATGCAAATAAAAAACGTGTAAATTATAAACATATATATATAGTATATAAATTTAATAGTCGTAAGAATCAATGTATTAGATACTTAAGTATTCTAAACAAAGATAAAAAGAAAGCCCCTCTTTCTTGAAACACGAAGGAGGGGAGGCGACGTAATAAAAAAAAGGGAATAAGACCGCTACAATTTAGATATGAAGGAATTAAATAGGCTCAGAGTCTGTTACGTAGTTCTTTTATAACTTCGTGTTAAATTTATAAATTTGTGTAAGTATGTATGTTTATACTATACACTCTATTTTTTCTGCTCCACCTACTCGTACATCGCCAGATTAGTTAAGAATTTTTGGAAAAAGAAGAAGAAAGAAAGAGAGAAGAAGAAGGAAGAAAAGAAAAGAAGAAAAAAGAAAGAAAGAAGAGATGCTTTTAGCGATGAGGACGCCTGTTTTTCCAAGATGTATTGTAACTATGCCTTTTGTTTTTGTAATTGTTTATTTTGGTGAGCAATAGAGTTTTATCTAATCTAGATACAAAAATCTTACCGAGTAAAATTTAATAAGAAAAGTGATGTAAATATATATAATATTATTTATTTTTTCCAGAGATTTACTCGAAGCGAGCCTCGTCGAACTACTAGGCGGTGAATCATTAGTGCTCAAAGTTGTACAGTAACTTTTATTATGTTTTGAAATTAATAAAGTGATTTCAATCTCGTTATTTGCTTTGCAAACTTATTCAAAGGGTTCATTAACTTTAAAGTTCTAGTAAAAGTTGAAAGGAAAATGTTTGGAGTATTTATTTTGTAAATTAATCCTTTACTACTGGTCGCCCGCGGACGAAAATGTCGAAGACTATACTTCTATAATCACAGATTTCGCCAGGGCTAAACTGTTAATTTGACTTGAACAATAAACAAAAGAGTATATATGCGTATGTATGTCAAATACATGGTAGTGCGTAATGTTTTTTTTATTGACTTAATGTATTTTTTATGCATAATTAAAAAAAAATATTAGCATTCTGCATTCCTTCTCTATATGAACTATAAGTGTACGAAATTTCATACTCCTCTGTCCGCTCAATTTTCGTAAAAAGGGGTGAAAAGTTTTTGCTTCACGTATTAATATATAGTTAATTAACCAAATGTAGTAAATGAAAGTTGGCAGGTTTATATATCTTACTAGCATTTTCCCGCATTAATATAAATTTTGTCAATCCGTTCAGGATGTTCCTATCCCTTGAGAACAGTACATTTCTTCTGGTAAGTATTTCGTACATTTCTTCTGGTACGTATTTCAACTATATTTCCCCAGCGTTATCAAAAATAGGATATGTAGGTTACGTACGAAGTAGGCGTGTTGTAATTCTTAAAAATGTCAAACCTTATATTTAACTAGCGGTCCTGGCAAACGTTGTCCTGCCCTGAAAAAATAAAAATCTAGAACCCGATTCCAGCGCCAGCATCCGATTCCAACTATAATAATAATCTAATATATTTTGCGACGACTCGACGTCTCTTACACTAGTTATTGTTATTTTAGCTGTAAGCCCTCCAAACAAAATAAAAATAAATTAATATATAAAAAAATGGAGCTGCGGTCGCGTTTTTTTGGTGATACGTCATGTACATCATGGCACTATGACTACGTCTTCATATACCTACAGTTTTATACTTATATAAAAACGTAAATACACACGATGTCCTAAACAAACATGCAATATGAATTCGAACATTTCAGAACCCGACTGGCGCCTAGCGGTTAACCGCATCATATCCGATGGAAGCGGTCTTCACGTTGCCGACCACCAATATTTGCACAGAAACGATTCCGTATTTGTCATTAGTATAAGATTACTGGGTTTAACTTCCTTGGACAAATAGTTTATTTTCGTAGACGGATTGTCGTAAAGCCAATCTTTAATAAGGATCGCATGTTAGATTTTGGGATGTTTCTCAAATTCATCAGTGATTGATTAGAGTATTTGGTAGTAGCTCGATGATTTTTATCCTCGCAGGAACGGAGAAAGAATACAATTTCCTGCGGCTGGGCGGCCTGTCGTAAGAGGGACAAAACAACCCGCAGCCAGGTGGTAGGTTATTTGTCCATAACATCCTTGAGTTGTGTTCCGGCATTAATGACCAGGTTCCAGTCTCCTTTTTGACAGCAGCACATCGGTAGCACCTTTGTTGTTATAAACGCTCATAGGCAATGTTACCAACAGCTTTCCATCAGGTGGGCCATTTGCCTGCCTGCTGAAATCATGGAATAAAAAATATATAAAAGAACAGATAAGAGAATAGAAGAATTCTGGGTGCGACTATCTTATCTAAATCCTAGACAAGAAGACGGCACCATAGGTGATTCTCTGGCTAGGGTTTTGTAGCTATTTTTGCACAAACGGAATCCCTTAGGAAATCATAATCATTTATTTCAGAAACCACTAAGTCTACATAGACGACAAAGTTATGTAGAGAATTTTTTTTTTAAAGTTTGGAAGTGACCGCCTACATGCAAATAATAATTGAATTTTGTTTCAGCATACAGAGTATTGTGTGGTATCATTAGTCAGATCTTTAAAAAACATACGACGTTCCTTAATGACTATTTTCTTAAGTTAATAGATGGCGAGATTTTAGCTCAAGTCATGAAATTTGTTTTTAAATTATAAGGTGAAAATTTCTGAAAATCAAGCTTGTAGAGCTTCAAAAATCTTTTTTTAATGATAATACTTTATTTGTAGAGATGATGATAAGTTCAGTAGACAGGCAGACTACCCACCTGATGGAAAGCGGTCAAATCACCTATGGACATTTGCAACACCAAAGGCGTTACAAATGCGCTACTGCTCTCTTAAGGGAGTCTGGAAACTGGCCACTAATGCCAAAACACAATTCAAAGCTGTTATGGCGGCATAATCTAGATCAGGAGTAGTATCCATCCAGATGGGAAAATGCCCTACCACCTGGCTGTGGGTTGTTTTGTCGCCTCTTACGATAGGCTGCCCGGCCGGAGGAAATTGTATTCCTTCTACGTTCCTGTACGGAATAAAATCTATTCAGTAATTTTTTGGACATGTATTATTTTAAACTTGTATATGTTTTAAATAACAAAATAATCAGTATTGGAACCTCTGATTATCTAATTCGTCAGAGACTGGAGAGATAAAAATAAATACACAGCTAATATGTACTACACAACTGCGATCCATTTAAATGCTAACTAGTTTTAAATTGGCATAATATCAAGTCGATATCGATTACAAGAAATATTTACACCTTAATTAAATCATTTAATTAATTCTATGTTTAAGGTAACACAAATATTCACACACCTGTCTTGCGAACACGATAAGCTTGAGGTGTGTATTAATTAGTGAACGAAATAATTAATGAACCAAATGCCATTTGACGTGATAATAGGCAATAAAATACAACATTTTCAATCATCATACTAAGGATAGGAGTATTGAATATAGTTCGCGCAAAACTATTATGCGTTTCAAGTTTTTAAGTAAAGTTATTTCCGTGAGTTTGCGCAGGTCTAGTCGAATGTTAACGTTTATTGTACCTTATGGCGTGTTATACGCAAGAGATGGCATACGAGCCCGGATAGCGGCCAAGCGAGAGCGCAACAATCTCCCCTTTTAACTGTGTGTGAACCTTATAACTGTGTTCTGCGCAATGGCATACACGAACTTCAAGGACGCATTTAAGTTTTGTTCGCAGTAAGAATGTAGCTCTAAAAATTTCTTAAAACCTAGACTACTAGAGGGCACACTCTTCTCTTTATCTTCTTTGTCTACAATTTATTTGAAATATAACATTTAAAAACCAAATAAGGCAAAGTTTGAAAAGAAATTATCAAGACTTTGAATTTGTGACTGAGTTTATAAAATGTTTTTTTAATAACAAAATGGCAAAAAACGAATAAAAAATGACATATGGCGCTATCTAGTAATACTCGGTTTAGGGGTTTTTTTACTAAGCGGTTGTAACCCCGATTAGTGTTCTTCAATGATAGTAGAAAAGTAATACAAAATTATATAAGAACCGCTAATGATATTTATTACTAACAATTATTATTTTGAGAAGTCGTACGCCATAAGAATAGACAACGGGCTGGGTTTGAGTGGTACTTGCTTTAGTGTGCCTAGACAAGTGGCACTCACAAAACCTTGAGAATAGTTTTGTTATACATTAAGATATACAATCGCTATTGTAGTTTAGGCTAGCAATCTAGGCGCTAAGTGGGTCGAGTTTTCAATTAAATTACGGTTATTAATTTGAAATCAAATACCTTCAATTATATTAGTATAGAAGAAGATAAAGATATTTAAATAAATTTTTTATTAAGGTAGCAAATATTCTATTCAGTAATTTAATCTACTAACCAACTCTCAACCTTGTAAGCCACATAATCTCACAGACGCAAACCAAATTATCGAGTGGTACCTGTCAAAACAGAAACAAGGTCAAATAATACAATGTATACAATGATCAGTTAAGCCTGTAGGCGGTAAGCTATTTACTTAAGAGAGAAGTACCAACTTTGAATATTAATAGATAGTCTATAAGTTTACTTGCTTCTTCGATTTGTCTGTAAAAGATATTAAAGAAAATACTAGGAACGGCAGTGGCACAGTTAAAACTGTTTGCAAAAGAAAATTTCGGATCCTTCATTGATTTGGTTCACACACACACACATATGTACATATATACTAGGATATACCCGCGACTTCATCCACGCTCGACTTGAAATTCCTGCGGGATTCACGGAACACAAAGTATCGCAGCATTTCAAAAGAATGTAAGTTATCGTTTTAGTGAAAACTATGTCGGAATAAGCTAATTTTTATGCATCTGAACAACTACAAACCGCTCCCGAGAAAATTCCCATGGGATTCCCGGGAAAAAATATCACACATTTCATTACACTAAATTTGCTATCTATTATAAAAAAAAACACAATGGAATTGCAAACTTTTTTTTAAATTAGCCATTTCATATTCCCAGAAAAATTCCCACAGGATTACCGGTATTAAAAGTAACGTAGATTATAAGACTAAAAATTTGCTGTGTATCAGCAAAAACAGCATCGAAATCGTCCTAGTATTTTTTAAGTGAATCCCGAACAAAGAGACTAACCGACAAACAAGACAAGAAATTTAAAAAATTGCATCGTATTCTCCATCGTTTATATGGTCCATTCCTATTGATTTTTTGATAGCTTCAATGTACAGACACGGCATGTTTACAATTTTACAATATTACTAGCGGCCCCGGCAGATGTTGTCCTGCCTTTAAAAAATAAAATTCTAGAACCCGATCCCAGACCCACGTACCGGTTCTAATTGCGAATCTAAACCATCCGGGTACCCACTCAAACACACAAAAACAAAATCACCAAAATAGACCCAGGTGATTAGGAGGATTCCAGAACCCGATCTCAGTGCCACCTACCGGTTCTAATTATGAATCTAAAAGATTAATATATTTTTTTTATTCTAAGTCATGACAAAATAAGATTAAAAATCTTGCCAAAAAATTAGAGTTTATAATTAACAAATAAAAAATAGGGGTTGATCGTAGAGGGGTGAAAGTTTTGGGTTGTATGTATTTTTTAATGGTGTATCCTAAAAAAATTAAAAAAAATTAATTTATCCAAAAAATAAAAAATTGGGGTGGACACCCCTTATCACTTAGGGGTTTGAAAAATAGATAGTAGCCGATTCTCAGACTTACTGAATATGCATAAAAAATTTCATAAGAATCGGTCAAGCTGTTTCGGAGGAGTATGGGAACGAACATTGTGAAACGAGAATTTTATATATAAGATGAATATATCTTTTTTTTTTTCATTAAAATGGCCTGACATAAACAATACTCTTAGCTAAGTTGTCGATGTGTAAAAATCATCTTATGGCACAATAACAGCATCTTGATACCACAACACTTTTCGAGTTCTCTTAATAACGAGCCTTCGAAAGGAAACATAAAGGTTTCACGCCACATAAAAGTAAGCAGCTATTTTTATTGTCATCTTTATTTAACGTATATTTTAACGATTTGAGATTCTAAGAGTGATGTTATCACTGGTAACCGGGGTTTAATTTTGTTTTTATGTGCAAGTCTATATAAGCTTTGAAGTGTTCCATGGGGGAACATTAATAGGTTTCTTTTGATTATATTATTAACGTCTTCTATGTTGGTTTTCGTTATCAAGTAGCAGGTAACATAATACACTAGGGGTTTTTCCTTGATGGATCTCCTTTGTACCGCGGACGTTCTCGTGGTTAAGTGCTCCTTATACAAACACAAGGCGTTACGCACAAAATCACCTAACCTCACCCCCGGAACTCCCATACCCCCGCGTCATGCTCACCACAAATACGTAGATTGTTCAATTAGCAGCTAAGCGTCTGACTAAAACTAGTACCTTAGCGAGTGCAGTGCGAGCCACCGGCATGGTTTGGTTTACTATTCGATTCTGATTCAAGTTATACACACAAGCGAAGGAAAGGAAATCAAGGAATAACTACGAGGACATGAAGCATTCGGGAGATTGTACGGCCATTTGTACTCTCAGCGTAACTTTTGTGGATCTTGTATATACTAGTGTATTTGATTAGTGTGACTAGTATTAAACGGTGAAATCGATACAATTAGTGCTATCCGTGTTCAGAGGAACATTCGGGTTCTAGTGCTAACGTGTGTTAATCGACTTTAACGTGCCGTTTACTATAAGTAGTGCTAATTATTTCTATTGCTTTTGTAAGCGCCTATAATAAATACAGTCCATATTTAAGAGGTGTTTCATTGAGTACACCGGCGGTGGTGGTTATATATGGTCATAAGAAATTTTTGAAATATTGATATAAATTTATTTGCTCTTGCAGTCTTACTACAACTTCATACACAACAAATTTGTTGTCAATAAAGATAGAATTTTCGATACAAGTGAAATTAATAATAATAAAAAGGGTGAAAAGGTGTTTCTTCTTAGTCGTTCTCTCAATATTGAGGACTGTAACCTTGACAGCGCATAGATCTTCTTTACCTATAACGATTTTGGTAATAGTAGCTGATCACTTTTGTTTTTATATCAAAGTGCCCGCGACATTGACTGTGTGGATTTTTTCGTGGAACCCTAAAAAAAGTAGCTTAAATTAATCCTTATAACATCAGCTATCTACCACTGACTAAAATCGGTCGAGCCATTTCAGAGATTAGCCGGAACATCCAGATAGACAGACAAACAAAAATTCTAAAAATTGCATTTTCGAAATCTACTGGTCCGAATTGTCTCTCCTGATTTTTCTCACATTTTTATTTTCATATTACAAACAGACACTTCAATTTTATTTATCTCTATAGATTATATAAAAACTTGGTGAATTAATCTTTTTGAAGCTTGTCCTCTTGGTCATTTGCTTTCAAATCCCCGTAAAGTTAAAAAAATGCATAATAGATAAAGCCTAAAAGGCTGCAAATCCAGCATCGTGTAATTATGAATGCATGAATTAAATTATTGGACCATAAAGGTCATAATTGCTAACTAGACGATTTACGCGCTACCTGTTTAATCCGATTTTGTATTACTGAAATACAAAAGATTAGCTAACATTTCATCCGATGTAAAGTAGCACCTTTGCCTATGGATATCTGTAATACACCAAAAATGTTACCAACGTCGGCCTCGAAGAATTTAAACAACTCCATCTTTTAAAAAAGAGTTATAAATTGTAGTGCTTAGGGAAAATATCAGCTAGATGCTAATTCTAAATCCCTAAGGTGCGTAAGAGAAACTTTCTTGAGAATCGTTGCGCTCATGATCGTAATAAAGGCGAATGTGCTGGTTTCCTTAAAATGTCTTTCTTTGGCGTCAGCATTCGGTATCTGTCCTTGGAGCCCTATTTAACGAAACGTGCTCACTCTAAAGGTGCGTCCACACGATCATAAAGATGACCGGATATCCGATCATAAAGATGAGATCGACCAAAATGATACAGCGGTTTATCTCCGCCACTTTCTTACAAAATAATCTCGCTAGTATGTTCTATAACATGTATGTGTATAGACAATATACATTCAATATACAATTATGTAGACTTATATAAACAACATTGTTTTTTATTGCGAAGCTTGCAAACAGGTATACGGCCCAGCTCATGGAAAGTGCTTACCTTCGCCCATAAACATTTGCAACATCAGGGGTCAAGCCACGTGTTGCTAGCCTTTAAGGATGGAATGAGCAGGGAGGAAAGGCGGATGAGATAGAGATAGGATAGGAAGAGGAGGAAGTGGGCCAACGGAGCAAGGCTAACTGTTTCACGCGGATACTCTGTGAGAGCGTGGTATCACACCGATCGAATCGACCCTAAAATCTGTAATCAAGATCATGATTCCAGCATGGCTCTACCAAGTGTAGATGTTAAAGACATATAATCTGTCGTAGTCCCACATCGTTGTCGGTGCGGAGATAAAGTTGATAGACTTGGCCATCATGGCTTGTCGTGTTTGAGGAGTGCTGGTAGAACTTCACGACATGCGGCAATCAACGATATCATCCGCCGGTCTCTTGTCACTGTCGGGGTACCTGCTGTTCTTGAACCGAACGGACTGTGCCGCGACGATGGCAAGCGACCAGACGGAATGTCGTTGGTACCTTGGAAGATGGGACGCCCCTTAGTATGGGACGCAACTTGTGTCGATACGTTAGCGGCTTCCCATCTTCCAAATACAGCCGTCACTGCCGGAGGAGCTGCCACACTTCAAGAAACCCTGAAACGCCGCAAATATGCATCCATCGGTGACGGATACATATTTGTGGCTTTTGGGGTTGAGACTTTGGGGCCATGGGGACGTCAGGCTCATCAACTTTATCGAGACCTTTCAAAGCGATTGAAAGAAGTCTCGCGTGACCAAAGGGCTGGCCTATATTTAGGGCAACGTATTAGCGTTGCCATACAACGCGGGAATGCGGCCAGCATTTTGGGAACGCTCCCCACCGAGAGCGATCTGGACTACATCTTTTACTTGTAAATATGTATATAATAGTAGTTGCTATTGTAATACACAGTTTAAAGTACATTATGTTATACAATTTAAATTATTTTATCTGTGATTAATCAAAGAAGTGCAGTTTAAATGATAATTAAGTCAGCGCGTGAGGTGCATTGCAATTTGTCGCTTTGACGTCGTTTTAAGTAGTTATGTATGTTACGATGCACACTGTTTCGAGAGTTTACAATCTTACTTAATAGATTATAATCTAACGATATTTACAATTTGACACTGACATATACATAATTTTAGTGCCTAAACATAAAAGAAAATGGATTCTACGAATATTTTATTCATAATAAATTTTCGAGGAATTAAATGGCGGAATATACGAGTGATGAAATGGCGAAGGTTCTTAAATATTTGCTTCGGCGTAAACATGTCGTAAATTATAATATTTTTGCCAAAGGCTCGTTTGATGTGAGAGGCTTGGTAAAGGAGATATCTCATTATAGGATCGAATAAGGTAATGTTTGGAGGCTTGTTATTAGAAGAAAACGCTGGTGACTCATTAATCTTGCCAGACGAGATAAAAATCTTTGTTAAAGATTAGAGCGCTCGAGTTTCCGTCTTATAATTAAAAGGTCTTCTAATTATCTCAATTCAAGTATACTTATGTATACTTTTATCCGTGCAGTCGTGCGGCCTGTTGTAAGAGGCGACAAAAGAACCCACAGCCAGGTGGTAGGGTTTTTATCCATGTAGGAACGGAGAAAGAATAGAATTTCCTGCGGCCGGGTGGCCTGTCGTAAGAGGCGACTTAACAGCCTACAACCAGGTGGTAGGGCATTTGCCCGACTGGATGGCTACCACCCCTGGTCTAAAGTATGTCGCCATAACAACCTTGAGTTGTGTTCCGGCATTAGTGACCAGGTTCCAGTCTCCCTTAAGAAAGCAGCAGCGTATTTGTAGCAACTTTGGTGTTGCAAATGTCCATAGGTGATGGTAACCGCTTTCCATCAAGTGGGCCGTCTGCCTGTCTGCTAATCTCCTGCAATAAAAAATATATGTATTCTGTTTAATCAATACATTTCTAACATAGAATAAAAACAATTTTTGATAGTATTGAGGTGAAACTTCTACGTAGACGGGGGGGTATTAGGATTATTTCTCTCACGAAAAAGCGTTATGGCCACGTGGAGGGGCGCCATAAGTTTAGACTAGACGTGGTGAAAGGCGGTATAATTTTAGAGTAAACTATGGAAGCGTTTTTTGAATCCGGATCGAATTAAGTTTGTTTGTTTGATAAAATAAAATATGTTTAAATAAAAAATGCATTAATTAAAATGTACCAAATCTAACCTGTAAACCTGCGAGATATCGAAATGTGTGCTGTGATACATAGTGGAAGTGAAACTTCAACGGACAAGTGGAAAAACGAATGGCAACGGATAAGTGGAAAAACGAATCGCAACAAAATTATAACTTGAACTTTTGCGGGCAGACTGTACTTGTCCAATTTGAAAACCTGCCCGTAAAACTTCAAGTTAAAATTTTGTTGCGATTCGTTTTGCCACTTGTCCGTTGCCAACCGTTTTTCCAGTACAGTTTTTCTTTTCTTTAGAATTGTTGTGAATTGAATATTGATGAAACGAATAAGTGACACTAAAAATAGATAAACACATAAAATTCAACCTTATTTATTTCGTAATAAAATACATGTCTCTTTACCCGTTAGTATTAATTTTCAATTTAAATAAAACTTAAGACTTCAAATGAATTTTAGCTATATCTGTATATATTTAAGGCAGATATTCTCTTACACGTAGTTCAAAGGATAAATGTGCGTAACAGTGTATTAAATTTTGAACTCTATGTTTGTGATTTAAAGTGTAATTTAGATTGATTTTTTTCAATTATAATATGTTGACGGATGTAGTGTAAAGGAATTAATTATATTTATATTAGTAAAAGTAAAAGATGAATTATCTTGGGTATATTCTCTGAAGTTTCACTTCTACTGCGTATGAACTGCATACTAAAATTTTTTTTTTCAATTTTGAACAAGAACCTAAGACGCCATCTGGTATTGTAGAATTCAGGAGCTTTATACCTAATATGTCGTCCAACTTCTGGGCTCGGGCTTCTCATTAATAGGGGATCGGACAGTATACCCATCACGCTTGTCCAAGGCAATTGGTGGGTTTGACACATCGGATATCTCGATATGCAGGTTTCATCACGACGTTTTCCTTCTACCGTTAGCCCGTGGTTATTAGATAGATAGATAGGTAGATAACACTTTATTGTACACCAAAACATAGATAAAGAGAAATAGAAGAAGTTATGTTAACAAGTGGCCTATGCTTTTCGCCCAAGATTCGAAGTGGCGCCTTTAAGTTTGAGACATGAGGGCGATAACCACTTGGAGTTTTACAGAGTTGTAATTTTATTGGTAGAATTTGTAGTATTTCCTCTTTCATATTGTAAAAACTTTGTACTATCCATTTTCATGAATGGGAATTTTATCGACAGTACATCAAACACCATCTTCCACATCTTTTACACAGCTCACAGGGTAAGGGTGATTTAGCTTATTACATAATTATTGTACGGTGCAGGTGGTGTACTTAATGAAACACCCCTTAAATATGGACTGTATTGATTACAGGCGCTTACAACAGCTATAGGTGTGATTAGCACTACTGTACTAAACGGTACTTTTAAATCAATCAAATTGAACATTGACCATAGACCATTGACCATGCCTGTGGCTCCCACCCAACTCGCTAAGGTTTAAGTAGACGCTTAGCTGCTAATCGAGCGAGCTACATATTCGCGATAAGTGGGACGTGGGAGTACGGATGTTCCGGGGGAGATGTCAGAGGGGTGGTTCTGTACGCAACAATTATGATTTATGTTTTCTAATAATCCGATCAGTTATATCAAAGCCGGGATATCTTATTTCTGGCGACGTAATTATAAGCTTTATTAACTTATGAAATTACAGTATCCTTTGATCTCAATTCGTTTGTAGTCAGCATTTCCTTAAATTGCGAATTAAATTTAATGCTGTCGTTAATAATTATATTATTAGTCACAATTTCAGAGGCAATATTTCTTTGATCTATATGCAAAAGCTTTTATTTGGTAAGCAATATAATTTTAATGGTTTATTTGATAGATTTTTTGTTTTTTTCCTTAATTTATTGTAAAATTTTATATTTTTTAAAAACTATGTTTTCTGTTGGCACTTAACATGACCGATTCGTATACTTACTTCAATTGCAATAAAACTGTCAAGTATGTGTAATATTATTAAATGTTTTTTAAGTTTTATAGATATTACTAAAACTACTATCAACAGCATTTTGGGAACGCTCCTCGACTACAGCGATCTGGATTGCATTTTTACGTGTAAATATATTTATAGTGGTTTTTATTTTTTTCATTTTATAATGTGGTTTAAGTTATAATTTAGTTTTATTTTAGATAAGTTCCCTTAAAGATTTTTGTTATTTTTTTTAATCAATCAATATTAACTGCTAGACGTATGCCTCCACATGTCTGCGTGACATATCCCAGTCTCCCACCTTCGTCAGTCAACCCCTACCGCCTACCTTACGCAGTTTTTATTACTTTTTAAGGTTTAATTATTAATCATTGTAATCCGTTTTAAGCTTAATTAAATAACATTACCATTTCTATCATTCTGTCGGAAAAAATGCCAAAATCAAAGAGCTGGTGGATGAGCCCTATATAATAGGTGAGAGCAAGGAACATCGCTTGCGTTGGCTTGGCCATCTACATAGAACGTGGGAGGATCACGCGGTGAAAAGAACCTATCTGTTCAGACAAACGGGACTGCGGCCAGTTGGTCGGCCCAGGTATCGCTGGAGTGACGTAGTGGAGGCTGATCTGCGCGAGTTTTAAGCCTATGTCTGGCAGGAGACAGCGCTGAACAGAAAGGAATTAAGTATTCTCATTTCGGAGGCCAGGACTCATTTTGGGTCGTAGAGCCGCAGGACTTAGTTAGTTAGTTACCATTTCTATTCTCACAATGACTAAGATTTTTATCCGACGCCATATTAGCTACAATCAAGCGAATGTTTTTTTATTTGTACACAAAGAATAATTAAGTTAAAAATAAATACTTATATCATTTAATGAGAAATTATAAGAAACGTCCTTCAAACTCGATTGTGTTTTTATTGAGTTAAGAAAATAACTTAAAGAAATTCCATTTCGTTACAAAAATGTAGCATGAATATTAGATAATTTGTTTTGTCACGGCTTTGAGATGCTTTCCTTATTTTTTATATATCGAGCCTTTACCACCATTTTACCGTAAGCGACATTTAAGTTTATTTCTTGTTGCAAAAGTAATTTAAACTATTATTTTGTTTTAAATCTTTCATTTTTAGTTAGTATGGACTTTACTGAAGGAAAAACAAAATAATAGTTTAAAATACCTTTTGCAACAAAAAATGTACTTAGGTGCAGATGTCACTTACGATAAAATAGTGGTAAAGGCTCGATATTTTCTTGACCCACATCTTTTATAGTGACAACGATGACATGATATCAAAAACGAATTCTATTCCATTTGGCGATACATAAATGTTTTGGGGTACAAATAATAGGCTATATAGATAGATAACACTTTATTGTTCACCAAATATACAATTTCAAAAATACACAATTACAATATTGTCATGGTAGAAACAATAGGCGGCCTTATCGCTTAAAGCAATCTCTTCCAGGCAACCTAACTTAAGGAATAGTTTAACCTAATCTGGCAATGCAATGTTCAATCTGGCAATGCAAATCGGCAATGTTGCCGATTATTAGGTATATCATAAATAAACATGCTTAAACTACAAGCTATATATATATTCGATATACTATAACATTTACAACTTTATACATGTAGATATATGTATAAAGTTGTACACGTTTATAGACCTGTTTTTTTCTTACGAGTTAAATTATTAACTAAAATTATGTCCTTATATGGTAAGGACCTGTTTCACAAAGTCCAAATAAAGTTCCCAATAAGCTACTTGCAACTTATTTATCGAATAAAGACAACGTTTGCATTTCACAATTGATAAATAGCACTAACTGGCAAATAAAGTACCCTGTAAATTATATGTCAGATCAAGTGGCCAATAGCAAGTCTATCTGCCATATAAATTAGTCGACAGCCATAACATATGGTTGACAGCTGTGATTCGAACAATTAATGTTGAAAATTTTGTTTTTTTATGAAGATATATTTGTAAAATGCAAATATTTGATACCGTTGAAGACGAATTAGATGATTTTATGGATCATTTAACTGGAACGCATTAATTATATGCAAGCATCATTGATGTAGCAATAAATTACTACATCAATGGCAAGCGTTGGATGATATGGACTTTAGGATAAGATTTTGACTTATTAAAGATGCTGTAGATTATTTATATTTATTAATTATTATTGAATATAATGTAACAAAACACAGTCTGACATTACACCAATACTGCAAACATTCGTTTATGTTGCTATTTTCATGTTTGTTCATTTCACAATGACGTTCCGTTCACAGTAATACAAAAAATAATGTAAGTATACCTATATGTTGTTTTGATCAATGTAAATTAAGGGATGACATATTTCAAGCTTTATTTATATATAATGTATAAAAATATGTATAAAATGTACACTAAAATGATTAAAACATATTTTCACGTGTATTTACAACACAGAATGCATTTCTTAATACATGTATTTCGTAAAACGGAACTATAAAATGCGACGTTGCCAAACCTACCAACTAGTAAGTGGCAAATAGCTATGTGCCAAATAAATGTATAGGTAAGATGATGGTGAAACGCAATCAGGACTAACCAGAACTTTCATGGGCCACATAATTAATTTGTTAAATAGCTATTGGGTACTTTACTTGTATATTGTGAAACAGACCCTAAATGTAACAAATAATCTATTACAATATTGTAAACATCATTAAAGAGTGTAATTAATTGCAAGATCTTGTAAGAAATAATAATGTATAGATATATATGTATATTATTGTATATAGATACTAGCTGACCCGGTAAACTTCGTACCGCCTCAGAATCAATAAATAAAAAAGCTGAATGATAATTGCACATGTTTCAACTTTAGTAAAAAAATGTGGTCAAAACTTAAACCGAACGAACATCAAAAGTTTGACATTCAAAACCAAAAAAAATGAAAAAAACTTCACTTTTAAATTTAATTGTTTTCTAAACGACGGGACGAACATCAAATGTTTGACAGGTAGGAATAGTTTCTAAGGGAAAGCGAAATTGTTGTTTTTACTATATTCCAAGCATTTTTTTCATATTTACTCACCTTTTAAACCTTTGGACTTCCACAAATAATTCAAAACCAAAATTAGCCAAATCAGTTCAGTCGTTCTCGAGTTTTAGCGAGACTAACGAACAGCAATTGATTTATGTATATATATATATATATATATATATATATATATATATATATATATATATATATAGATAGATAGATTAATGGTTATTATGAAACCATACTTATAAAAGTTGACATAAATACATATACGAAATTTATTTTAACTAAAAATATATGACATCTTTGTTTGATCATGGCTGCTGCAAAGTAGCCGAAACTTCAGAATAAAAATGAATAAAAAAGAAATAAAATATAATACCGCGCTTAAAACCGTTAAAAAGTAGTTCTATTTTAAAACTATTTGAGTAAAAAGCTACAGAAAAACGATCAGAACAACAAATGTTAGGAAAACCTCAATACATTTTGCTTTCTTTGGAGAAAAGCTATGGTCACAGGAGAACCTCTTTTTAAAATTAAATTCTTTCCCCCTCGTCATCAAAATAAAATTTTTCGAAACATAAAAATGTTAAAAATGTTGAAATGCGCTTACATAATATCTTAAAATATCTGTCCACGCTAAAACATCTCGAAAACGTAATATGAATCATGAATTTTATTGAAATTGCTTCTTATAATAATATTAAATCTCCCATCCTGACTTGTAAGTGAATTTTAGTATAGAAGAAGACCACTCACTACGAATGAAAACCACCTAGTAAAAAAACCTTTTTTTCTTATTGCGTAAGTTTAGTACAAGCAGACGGCCCACCTCAGCTGTGAAATTTCAAAACCTAGTAAGTGTTTCTGAGGAAATTTTACAACACAGCACAAAAAACTAACTGCCATTTCATAATTAATTATTAAGTTTATTGGGAGCAATAATATTATGTTTTGATACATTTAATTTTTTAACATATTTTGGGAATCACAATAAGCAAATGCCTTATAGTAAGACAGTTAATGCACGAAAATTTATTTAAAACAATGTCAATTACTAGGTTTTGAAATGGCACAGCTGACCTGATGGAAAGTGGTTACCAATGCCTATGGACATTAGTAACACCAAAGGTGCTACCAAAATAACACCTGCAAGCAACTTCAAAGTTTGTTTGAAGCTGAACAAAGGGACAGAAGGTAAGTAATGCTTATTTCAGTTACTTTAAAAACATTTAGTACGTTGTGTTTGAAATTTTGCGTCGATTACTAAAAGTCTAGTAGAAGATATTTAATAGCAATCGAGTCTTACTGGTGGTAAGTGGTTAACGTCGCCTACAACACGAAAACTACTAGTAAAGAATAATAAAAAGAAAAAGTTTATTTGAAGAAATAGCTACGTACTTAAGTCGCCTTTTTATTTTATTGCATAAGTTCAGCAGACAGGCAGACGGCACACTCGATGGAAAGCAGTTACCTTCGCTGTGCTGCCGCTCTCTAAAGGGAGACTGGAACCTGGCCACTAATGCCGGAACACAACTCAAGGTTGTCATGGCGGCATACTCTAGACCAGGGGTGGTAGCCATCCGGACGGGCAAATGCCCTACCGCTGTGGGTTGTTTTGTCGCCTCTTTGTGAAATTGTAATATTTCTCCGTTCCTACACGGATAAAAAAAAACTTAAGGCTTAAAACCCCTAAACCATAGATGACTAGATGGCGTACAGAAATCTTCTCTCGGTTTTTGATGTTTTTTTATAATACTAGCGGTCCCGGCAGACGTTATCTTGCCCTGAAAAAATAAAAATCTAGGACTCGATTCTAGTGTCTCATACCGATTCCAATTGTAAATCTAAAACACCACTCAAAGACACAAAAAGAAAGTCATCAAAATCGGTCCAAGAGATTAGAAGGATCCTAGAACCCGAACTAGCGCCACCTACTAGTCCCAATTGTGGATCCAAATCCTAAGCCGTTTGTGAAAAACACTCAAACACAAAAAATGTCATTAAAATCGGTAAAGTCATTCACAATTTATCTGCGTACATACATTTCTACGATTCTCTTGTATTTATGTAGATAGATTTTTATTATTATATTATCATTACATATATCTTAAACATACTACATTATTATAAAATTTGCTATTTATTTGACACAAATAAAATAGGTTTTAAAATATATAAAGTGAAAAGTCATCATTTAGTTTCGTAGAGTTAGATCTTTTGTTAGAGGTTATCATTATTACTATATTTTTTTTATAATTACCAGGGAAAAGGACTTAAACGACTTCTTTCCACATATTCCTGTTCTCTTTGACTTCTTCCAGGGCGACTGCATCGCTTCTTCGGTAGGTTTAATATAATAATACATTTTTATTTCAAAACAGATATGCGTGATCATTATCCTAAAACGCTTAGTTTTACTTTTCATATAGAACAATTTCAAACAGTCTCTTTATGACGGGACCACCACAAATTTGTTCTCGAGTGTGTCATACACGGCTAATTGGGAAGCACCACAAATTTGTGGTTAAATACAGATAATTAAAACGAACGTTGAACTTGATGCTTTCTCCCTCTAACTACATAGAATTTGTATTAGAGTAAAAGAGACGATATAATTCTCTAGGTTTTGGCGCGGCAATTTTGATGGCAGCTTTGGACAAAAATAATATTAACTTTGTACCCTCAAAAGGGTTAAAACAAATCCAAGTGCATATATAAGTTTAATTCAAAGTAAACATTTCAAAATAAATAAACATTTAAGTCAGTAACCAACTAGTTAAGCGGATCGTTTGTAATAAATTAAAGTAGACACTTCTTGTCTGCGCCAGCGCAATGTACTATTCAGCTGGCACTAATGACACATGCCGATGTTCGGCAAAGATTATGCGATGAAAGGTACAAAATATCGGTATATACCTACATAATGTAGGCTTCTTAACGACATACATACATATCACTGTAATATTTGCAATATTTCAGGCATAAAAAACATTTTTTTTGTAATTGCATAAAGTATTCCTCGTAACTCTTGAAGACAACAAACAATACTTGAATATTTATATAAATAGATAAATAAATAGAAATAAAAATCGCTGAGCTCTCTAGGAACTTGTGTTTTAAGTAAACTAAAAATTATTAGTTAATAAAAAACTAAATATTCATTTTAATATTTCAAATCGTTATTCAAATTCAAAAGGTTTTATTCAAAATGAATTCCACTAGAGAACTTTTTTTGATGGTCTAACATCCAAGTTACAATTTAAATCTACTTCCTTATTCTATGTACCCCGCTTCGCAATGTGTTATCGCTGTTTAAAGTAGAAACTCCCCAGCAACACGTCTAGCTAAAAAAGATTTTTCATCATAATTATTTATATATTATCTCAGGCTCTTTGTTTTTTTTTAAATACATATATAAGTTGTATTAGAATTATTTTTCAAAGAATGAATGCAGTTGTAACAAACTAAAAAAGTATTGTCACCATCGCAATAATGACAAACTAAGAATTCATACTGCGACAATTCTCCATAGATTCCTTACATATTATGCAAATCATAAACGTTATACAGTAGATAATATAAAAGGATAGAAAAGCTAGGCTAAAGCGAGCAGCTATATAAATGCAGTTTTTCATTTAAATATTCTCCAATGGTGTAGTATCCCTTTCTAAGCAAGGTACTTTTTAATTTAGCTTTAAGTCTACTGAAGGACAGATCTAACAATTCGTTCGAGTATTTTAGAAGCGTATACCAGCACCCAAGAATGAATGAATACCCTTTTTGTAATCTGAACAGATTGCTATATGCACAATAATATGAAACGTCACGCTAACAAACTCATTTGAAATATCCAAGCGAAAACTTAATGAACTTGTTACATATTATAAACACTTGTGCGGCTGCAATATTAATAACTAAAGGTAAGCAATTAACAGCGGAAACAAAGTGATTTATGGCACGTGACGTTAGTAAACCACCGCACACGTCTAGAATTATGTAAAGGGAAAATAATTATTCAATTAATGTTGCGTGTTCGAGCTTGGAATAAAAACTAAAGGCTATAAGTGGGCTTAATTAATTGCAACCGACAAGTGCATGTGTTAATTGTTCAATAAAATTAATTAGCGAAATAAAATTTATTAAGTAATAATGGTGTGGTGTTAAAGTGTTTTATCTAGTAGTCCTATTTAATAATACGTACGTCGCCTCGAACTTCCAGTCCCAGTCTGCTGGGATCTTCAGCCTCGGGCTTAATTAATTAGCCCTTTGTTGTCACCCATTGGCTGGCATCGTTTAATTCAATCCCCTTTCATGGCAACAGTCCAGCTGAAGTAAAACTCCCTACTGAACTCCTCAAGCAACATGTGCCCCATGAGCAACAGTGCTTGGCGGAGGCGCCCCAAGAACCCCGGTGAAATTGTAAGGTATTCGAACCAACAGCATAAAGTCAAATCTTTATAATTTGGTGTTTGGTTAAGACAGCGATGGCTAGGCATCGTGAAACATTACAAGGAACCAATGGATTGATAATTTAGAGCGTCAAAGATTGTGCAAAATGAAGTAGGTTGAGTAGTAAGGCAAACCCCAGCAACAGCTGGGAAATTTCCAATTAGAAAAAGGACTGGTATTGTAGACATGACATCAAATTTATAAAAATTGTCACAACTATGTGAACAGATGCGCGGAACGGTGTACGAAAAGAAAAATGTGACAACGTCTATTATGGACTACATACGTCGAAATACGAAGTGTTAGTAATCAAAAACTTTAAATAGTTTAATTACATAAAGTTTTCCTTGTTTTTTATTCGATATTCAACATTTGCCTGATAATCGTTTTGTTAAGTTTGTGATTGTTGACCATTCTGTTTATTTATAAATCTTTGTCAATTACACACACAACGTTCATTTATTTGAAGTAATGCTTATTTGCTATGTGGCACAATTAAAGAACTAGTTTCTTAGAGGGGACTCGTTGATAGCCACTTTTCGTTTATTATTATCATTTGTTAGTTGCAACATTTGAGCGCTTGTAAATGGATATTAGATTATTTTAATTAATATTAAAACGTAGTAGTAATTAATTCATTACTCATTTACTTTTTTACTAACAGTAATATACATACATACATACATAACTTCACGCCACTACCCTTGCGGGGTAGGCACGAACAACAGAGCGCCATTTAGGCTTATTCTTACACACCTCACTTACTTCTTTGACATTCATAACTCTTGTCATGCACGCTCGTCTGTTCTTAAGGCTCCTGACATCACCTTCTGCTAGTAACAGTAATATATATATATATATATATATATATATATATATATATATATATATATATATAGATCTGTAGAAGTTATAAACATCTGTTGTTTTTAATAGGTTTCTTCTACCTAAAAAGGCCTAAATACATGGACTATATTTTTGTCTTTATTATTGTAGTATAGGTTCGCATTTAGCCACGATCTCGCCTTTGTCAAACGGAGATATGATTAAAGTCCAGTCTTCACTGGTCTCTCTAAAACTACTCAATGAATCTTGTTCAAACTAATTTTAATTGAAATTATGTTTCAAGTTTTCTCAAAATTTTTATGCAGTTAAAAAGTTGGAGGGACTACATTTTTTACGAAATTGAAAGCGGATAACCATCCTTCTACTTATTGACTTAAATGGGAAAAAAATGTTAAAGAACATGGTTATGATTTTTGAAGGCTTATTTTAAGATACTTCACATACCTTTTGTACGTACATTAAAAAATATTTTATCATCTCTCAGTTAGGTACACGTTCTTAGTTATTTCGAGATTTTTTTTGAGCATTGTGTTACCAAATATGGAATACCTTCTCTTTTAACCTTTTATTCATATAGTCCTGGTAGCTTTTTAAGAAAAATGATGTGACGTACTATAATTATGTACATAGATTAGTGCGTTGTTTAGATGAACGAATGAATATGATACATAGATAGATGGACGGCTAGTTATAGCAATTTTTAAGGGTTCGGTTTTTGCCAAAACAGCTAGGAAACCCTAAAGAATATATGTATCAAATTTTGCAAACATGTGCTTATCTTCAAGGAAGAAATAAATAAACATCAAACACAGGGTATCAGGATAGTCTGCCGCCATAACTAACTTGCGTTGTTTTCCTATATTTGTGGCCAGGTTCCAATGCTCTTTCTAAGTCTGCATTACATTGGCTTCACCCCTTATGTTGCAAGTATCTATAGGCGTAACCACTTTCCATGAAGCAGGCCGTCTGCCTGCCTTTTTTATTGCGAAGCTGGTATGCTATCACACGGTCCAGCTAATGGAAAGTGGTTAGGTTTTGAGATATTTGCAACATAATGGGCAAAACCAATGCGTTGTCAGCCTTTAGAATGGATGGGTCATCTACCCATATAGATAGATTAGATAGGAAGAATGGGGATGAAGATGGAGAGGGGATGGGATACGGGATTGGAATCGGGAGATGGGTAAGGAAAATGTGATTCCCTACTCTATCGCCGCGGGATGCTTTGAAGTATCCGGGGACAATGGATGAGGACGTTTTGGGCGGCACTTGTCAGGGCTTACACCAAGCAGACAATTGCCATTTTTCTTTTTATTGATATATAGGATTGCGTTTGACCACTGCCTCATCTGATGTTGAGTGATGACGCGGTCTAGGATGGAGCGTGCTTAACTAGAAGATACCTATTCATTCGTGACTTGAAGACTTTAAGATTGTATTTGTCAGGAAAAACAAACTCTGGAAAATTATTCCACTTACTCGTCAATGCGCACCAGAAAAGATGAAGCGAAGCACTCGGTTCTAACTGGTGGTGTTTCCACCATGTAACGGTGGCGCAAACTGGTGCATCTGGTTGCCCGACAGACAAATAGGGATGAAAGAGGAAGACTCCCTAGAATGTATCAGGATAGAAGACAGATAGCCCCGCGACCTTGCGTCTATGCTCTAGACTCTGAAGTCGAGCATAAAAAAGACGGTCATTGCCGACCAGCTTCCGGACTCTTTTTTCAATTGATTCAAATGCCTCCAACTGGTATTAAGCTGAACCGTTCCAAAGATAAGAACAGTACGCCATGCACGAAACCAACTTGTGCTTGGTATGAGTTCAGCAGTTGTTCCGACATGAAGTACTGTCTCACCTTTGCGAGTACACCCAACTTTTGGCCGCCACTTGCGCTAAAGACTCTATGTACGTGCCGAAACGTACATCCCTGAGTGTTGAAGTCTCCCGCCCCTGGCAATAATAGGCGAATGGCAGGAACAAGGGGTGTTTTAATGGGTATTCTGGCAGCTAGCCGGCAGTAATCCCCACATGGTGAAATGTCCGTAAACGAATTTATTATCGTCAAAAAAAGGGAGATGTGATGAAGGAGAGGACCATTGGAACTCTTTAAATGTCTGCTATACTCTAGCAATAAAAAAGAAACAAAATTACGTTCACATTTTATATGGATGATAGACATGTATGATATGCTTGCTTCACTAACAGTACAGAACCTTACATTCTTCAAAGCACCTACACAGTTAAGTATTAAGCCTCAAACACGTTCATACGAAATTGGCCGTCAGTCAGCCGCGCCTGCGCAAGTTGCGAAATATTCGAGCCTAAAGGCATTTTAATTAAACATATTATTTGATACTGATAGTGTTATTTATGTTTGTACAGCACAGTCTGTAATGGCTTTTTATCGTAATATGATTGATTTAACAAACTTAAGATCAACTGACTTAATGTAAATTCAAACGGAGCGATTTATTGGCAAGTATTTAATGAAAGTTCGGCAATGAAGACAAACGTAATACATAAAATATATTTCACGTTCTATTGTATAGTAATGCTTGATATTGTTACAATCTAGACGCCGAAAAAGACACTTGTTTACTTTGTGTTTAAAATTTGTGATTATAAAACAGCCCATTGTATATTGTAATATTTTATGGCAGTCATCAGCCAGGTGTGTCGGATTTAAAGTACAAACTGATTCTAGGAAATTCGGTCCACGCGGCCGAGCAGACATATTTCATCTGTGCAGTATAAAGCAATGCCTCGATTGAGGGACGAGGCAGTCGAGCGAGAACCTCGATCAAGGCGAGACTTGTGTACATTCGGTAATCTATTTAGTGATTATTGCGCGTGTTATTGAATTACGACCTACTGTATTACGTTTGGACTTGTTGTGTTCGGTTATATTTGTACCTGTGTTATACGTGTTTGTATAGTTCTAATTAACTCTATAATCATTCCAACGGCATTTTAATTCGAGTTCCGCAACTCGTAACAATATTTTAACATGTTCCCATTATGGTAGGGCCCTTCCTTCTGGAATTTTTCGGGCATATCCTTCGAATTGTTACACGGTAAAACATGAAGAATCGGCTAGCGGGGGTTATTTTAAATCTTTTGGTATGCCTAGATACAATTTAACTTTACACAATAGTCGTGTCATAAGAATAAGCCTAAATGGCACTCTGTTGTTCGTGCCTACCCCGCAAGGGAACTGGCGTGAAGTTATGTATGTATGTATGTATGTACAATAGTCGTATACAGGTCGGTGTGTCTATTATCAGAGAACAATAATGTGAGTCCGTATCATTTAATCGATGAAATATAACATATTACTTGTAACTTTTACAAGAAATTTCCTAGGGTTTCTTAAAAATGTTCACAATTATATTTTAGATTTTATTACTCTACTTCCTGAACTATGGGTGGGTGGTGAGTATAAGGAATACCGGGTTACTCTAGTTTACAACTGAATCAACACTTTACTAATTAGCAACAACGGGCTTCACGAATTGCTTATTCGGTAAAAACACCTACTAGGGTAGTGTCTGTGCGTGTGTGAAAGTTCAACACTATACATTTTGTTGTCAGACACAGACTAGGCGATGGTACTGGGGTGAAGATAAAGAACATAATCCTAAAAGTGCCATTAATAATATGTACATATCGATCGTATTTGATTATATATTTTGTGTAAAAAATAAAAAGTATTTATTGATAACCATGAATAAATTCCCAATCAATCAACAGTATTGAATTCCAAGTGACTGAAATATAGCAATGAAAAGAAATTCTATTTTTAGTTGCGACGTGTGTAAAGGTCGTAAAATCAACTTATTAAATGCCTTTAATATCACCTGTCTAAGAAATATGCCGTGTTCATACCTTTAAACGTTTTTGTGCCCACCATAGGCGCTTATCTGCGCAATTATATCAGACCGAATCTTATTAACTAGAAATACGGTAAAATAGCAATTTGTCAAGCTAACAATTTAAAAACTTCAAGTATTTCTCATGTACCTAAGACATGGGACTGTAAGCCAATTTGCACTCATATGTAGTAAAATATATTTTATACACATATATATACCTACTTTTTAAAGATTTAAAATCTCAAAAGGTTATTATAAAAAACTTAAAAACACACTTATACCTATAGCTTGGTTTTAAAAATAAAGTTAATATTAAATTAGAAAATCTAGTGCGAGACCGTTGTCAAGAGGAAACGTTCCTAGAACACGGCCAGTGTTCTAATAACTTTGCCCCGATGGGTAGAAACTTTAATGTGTTTCCCAAGTATAGAATAATAGTCTTTTGGTTGGTTATATGAGAGAAATTCAATATATTACTATTTATAATATAATAAAACTATGTACATATATATTTACTATAATAAATTTGTACATGGTTCGATTTTGTACAATGCGTATAATTTTTTTTAAAACATCACGGGGCTAATTTAATCCGGCAGATTCCAAAAATACAATTTTTAGAATTTTTGTCTGCCTGTCAGTCTGTTAGAGCTTCATAAGAAATCATCATTCATATATTTTTTAATTGTTTACCATACATAGCTATTGAGTTCCTTTGCTTGTTATTACACATTCTTTAAAACATAAAAATGTCAGTTTAGTTCGTGGGCATGGGCGTTAGCTTATGCCACTTTTTCATGTGGGGATAATATTATAGTTATTGACCGTTTTACAAAGATGCAACGATGAGTTTAATGCGTTATTTGTGACGTGATATTGTTATTAATTGTTAATGGCGTTAAATATATACAATAATGCAGCTATGGTTTTTAAACGAAAGATTTGTATTTTGTATGTTTGTAACGAACAAACTCAAAAACTACTAAATCTATTTCAAAATTTTTCACCATTAGAATGCTCAATTATCCCTGAGTAATATAGACTATATTTTTTTATATATGGTAAGTATTTTGTTGTTTAATTCGCGTATGTTAATAATCAACGGATAAACCCACACAATGTATAATCTCTAAGAAGCTAACCAAGTTACGCTTGTATATTATATAAAAAACCTAATTAAGTTTTTATGTAAATGACAAAGCGCTACTACCTAGGGTTTTTCACGGCGTGATTCCAGCTATTGCTATTATTGCGACATATATTTTTTTAATTTTTTTATTGCAGGAGTTCAGCAGACAGGCAGATGGCCCACTTGATGGAAAGCGGTTACCATCGCCTGTGGACATTTGCAACACCAAAGGTGCTACAAATGCGCTGCTGCTCTCTTAACTGGAACCTGGTCACTAATGCCGGAACACAACACAAGGTTGCTATGGCGGCATGCTCTAGACCAGGGGTGGTTGCCATCCAGTCGAGCAAATACCCTACCACCTGGCAAAATATAAAATATATGCTGTAAAATACATGTGTAGATATGGAATGAGCTTCTTCCCACGTTTTTCATGAACGTTCAACAGAGATTTAAAACCACAAAAATCACACCAGTAACAAGATATCATCAAGTGGACTGTCTACCACTTTAACTGCTGCAGCCCAAAGACCCAAAATTAATCTTGGCCTCTGAAACGAGAATTCGCCGTTTCTTTTGGCGCAGCGATATTAGCTGCTTATTACAGATCTGAAGCTCACGCAGGTCAACGTCCACCACGTTACTCCAGCGATATTTGCGGTCGAAGTCCAATTTGTCAACCCAGATAAGCTCCCTTTATTCCACGATCCTACCCCATTCTTTGGAGATGGTCAAGCCAGCGTAAGGGCTGGGTCTTACTCTCGCCTATAATATTAGGTTCACCCACCAGCTCTTCAGCTGTATACAATCATAATCTAGCAAGTGCATCCCTAGAAACTTGAGCCTACGGCACACAAAATTACACGAATGACCAATGTTAATATTATTTTTTTCCACGAGCTGCCAGCTGCCATCAAAATTGCCGCGCCAAAACCAAGAGAATTATATCGTCTCCTTTATTCTAATACAAATTCTATGTAGTTAGAGGGAGAAAGCATCAGTTCAACGTTCGTTTCAATTATTTGTATTTGACCACAAATTTGTGGAGCTTCCCAATTGACTTGTATGACAGTTCAGGCAACAATTCTGTGATGGTTCCATCTTAAATGTTATTTTTTATTGGAAGAGATAGCATACAAACATTTTAATATAGTTTACACATGTTTTGGCATGTACAATATACATCAGCGAAAGCCTTGTAAGACAGTATATGCACAAACATTAATTTTTAAAAAATATCTCAGTTGCTAGGTTTTGCCCTGTCTTCTCCTCTTTCATCTGCCATTTTGTTTAGAGAAAATAAAAAATTCCTTGCTATTCGTGTAATTTCGAGAGACGTCTGATGAATCACAACTTTGTAGTCTAAAACAAAATAACCATCCAAATTTACGAGAGAAAATTCTTGATCATTATAAATTGGAGAACAGCGATTTTCACGAGCGTACTATGAATACTAAACGAACTCGGCTGCGAACCTTAATGAAGTACCCTACTTTGTATGCGTAAGATAAAAAATCATGAGTGAATGATGTTTTACTTCATCATCGTTTCAACGCGGCTTCGGTCGCCTAAACTTCGAGCCTATTCCAGAAGTTGTTTTTTCGGAATAAACCATAATATCTTATGAAATTAATGAATTAATACACTGTGTTATATACCATCAATAAATAATTAAATTTTTGTAAATCATCCATAGCTTATGAAATAAATGAATGAAGAATGAATAAATGATTACACTTTATTGTTGACTATCATTAAATTTTGAGGCAAAGTGATGTTGTGACCTAGATGGCGCGATACAAGTGATTCTAATCTCGCTTTCAGACATTTAATTAATTAAAAGACTATTTATAGATCAAATCGAGAAAACATTAAGATTTCATAAGTATCTATACTTTATACTTACTTGATTTGGTTAGGCATATTGGTTGGAAAAGATATTGAGCTGGTAATCTGTCTATATGGTATAAGGATTAAATTCTAGGCAAATTAGCAACAATACGACTGTTTCTTCCTCTACACCACACATACTGATATGGCGGTAGATACCTTAATTGAAATTACAAAAACTTATTTATCTGGTTATTGGCAGTGCATTATTCAGCTAAAAAGCTAGGTGATGGCTATTTAGCTAGTATGTGAGTGACTCGCTAACCGACTGCCGAACGCTGATAGCTAATCCGCAAACTTGTTAGTTATCAGTTTTATTTGACAACCATTATAGCCACCTGGCGAATTGATGGCGACGACTTACGACTAAGCCGTAAACTTGTCAGTTATCGGTTTTTATTTAACAAGCATATTCTAGTTGACGAAGTGGTTGCCTGCTTAGCCGTGGTTATTTTGTGAACAACCGCAATTGACTTTTAGAATAACTACCCAACTTTACTTAGCAGTAATGCCCCAAAGGCGTGGTAACGTAATGACTAGCACACTCCCGGAACGCATGCACCATTTAGACAGTTTTCTAACCTAATGTGCATATTGTCGCAATCATAACGTGCTAATAACGGTGAAGGATACATAGTGATGAAACCTGCACATGGAGATAACCGATGTATCAAACCTACCAAGCTGCCTTGGATAATCGTGGCAGGTACACTGTCCCTTCCGCCTATAGTGGGAGGCCCGATAGCCAACTGTTTTTTTAGGCTGTGATAATTATACTTAACTATAGTTTAAGAATCTTTCTTATTTGACTGCTTACCGATGCCCATAAGCGGGCTTAATTAGCCAAAATGCGAATAGACCTAAAACGTGCTATGAATGGCTGCGCAGGCGCGATACGTGCCGCCTGTACCAAACAAGGATTCCTAGCCATATTTGGACATGTCGCATGGAATATGTGAGACATGTTTTATTTATTTACCAACGTCATTTTGTGCGTGTTTGTATATAATTAATATTGGACATTACTCAAAGGTCATAATTTGAAATATGGTTTGATATATTAGTCTATAACTTAAATCCTGCCAAACATAGTCATTTAACGTATGTAGATATGTAGTTGACAGTCAAGTCTACTGCAGCACTTTTTATCAACTGATAAAACGGCAAAGCCGCCTACATTTTGTGCGAGTGCGGCAAGTTATGATTGTTTACTTAGTAATTTAAAAAAAGTGATATTTTCTAAATATAATGATACCAAGGTATTTTGCGATACGGTGTATTGCGGTAGACCTGTGCCACACCGCTTGCTAACAATAATAAATAAAAAATTTGGCATTTGGCATGAACGAATACTATACATACTACATAATTGTAATTTAAGTATGTGTATTTAATTTACAAAATGTGTAGTTTAAGGATGTTTGTTTAAGTTCTACCAAATAATCAGCACCACATACATCGAGATTGGGTTGAATTATTCCTTAACTTAGGTTGCCTGGAAGATATTGCTTTAAGCGATAAGGCCGCCGAATGTTTCTACCGTGACAATATTGTAATCGTGCATTTTTGTAATTCTGTATTTGGTGAGCAATAAAGTGTTACCTATTTATCTAATACCTTATGATTCATTTCCGTCCGTTTGTCCGTGGCGTCGCGCGACATGCGTGGGTATTAGGCGACGGACTAGCGCTGTTTGGACCCTTGCACCCGGATGCTACGCACCACTTGCACCGAGTGCGGGCACGATGCGACGGCCGGGAGATGGCAAAATTTCGTGAAGAAGAAGAACGAGAAGAAACACTTACTTCGCCACTAGACTTCGCTTCACTTTTCTCCGAGTACCTCTATACACACCACTAGAATTCACTACCTATAATAATATTATAAAGAGATAAAATTTGCGAGTTTGGATGTTCGGGGTAATCTGCGGTAACTACTGATCCAATTTTGAAAATTCTTTCACTAATAAAAAGTTACATTATTTCCCAGAGATATAGGCTATATTTTATTGTGATTAATAAAGCAAAAAGTAAACATGTTTTACGCCCAGCGAGTGGGCACGGGAACGCCTGTCAAATATATCATAGCAATAAAGTTCCACGCAAGAATTGCGCACATCCTCGTATGAGGCACTGCGAGTGCTTTCTGCGTTTATGAATTAATTAAAGGTTACAAAGCCTAATTAAACCTTGATATGCGTGCGCGCGTGCTTGTGTGCGTGGGTACATGTGTATTATTTAAAGATGCCCGCCCAGTGAAGTGGGCAGGGGTCAGCTAGTAGTAGTAGTAGTCATCCGTGCAGGAACGGAGAAAGAATACAATTTCCTGCGGCCAAGCGGCCTGTCGTAAGAGGCGACAAAACAACCCACAGCCAGGTGGTAGGGCATTTGCCCGACTGGATGGCTACCACCCCTGCTCTATAGTATGTCGCCATAACAACCTTGAGTTGTGTTCCGGCGTTAGTGACCAGGCTCCAGTCTCCCTTAAGAGAGCAGCAGCGCATTTGTAGCACCTTTGGTGTTGCAAATGTCTATAGGCGATGGTAACCGCTTTCCATCAAGTGGGCCGTCTGCCTGTCTGCTGAACTCCTGCAATAAAAAAAAAATAAAAAAAATAGTAATAAATAAGTAAGTAATAACAGCCCATAAATGTCTCATTGCTGATCACGAGCCGCCCATTATAGGGGTAACGCACAGTATACTGTATACCCGCCACGCTTGTCCAAAGCGGCTTGGCAAATTTGACACATTGGATATCTTGATGTGCAGGTTTCATCACAATCTTATCCTAAGTAGTTAGCACACGGTAATTGTAGCAATATGCACATTAAAACTGCCTAGGTGGTGCATGCTTGGTGACCAGGATTCGAACCCGCGACTTTTGGGAGGCGTCTTTCACCATATCACAATTATTTCTTCTCTCTCTCTCTCTCTCTCGCTTAAAGTTTTCTCACCTTATCCATTCTTGTAATCCCACACTATAGCGATGTAATGATATAATATCGATTTTCTTTATTTGTATTATCCAACGATATACGAGACGGCACTGACGCAAGCGTTTTTTGTTTTGGGAATTCTTTTTTTCTTATTGTTGGCGAGGAGGGATGGATAATTCACTAAGGAGGCATTCCTCCACGAAACCACCCTTTTTTTTTTTTTTTTAGCCAGGGGAAATCCGCTTGAGGACCATAAGCCGCGACAAGGGCAGAACCTTGGGGGGATAATTCGCGACCCGTGTGTAGGATTCACCAGATCGAGGGTGGCACCAGCATGCCCAGTCAGAACTGGTGCCATGCTGTTGCCACCCCCGGTTAGGGATACCCACTAAAACCCCTGGGTGTTCCGTCCTTCGCCTTATGCCAGGGCTACGGGTATATGACCTAGCCTCTCCGCAGCCCTGGCAGGCGTGGGCCCCCCTCACGAGGCCTCTTCCATTGCCGGGGGACTCATCCCCCGGCATCATCATGCTCTCTAGGCGTGGGGCGGTTTGTAACGCGCCCCACGGGAGGAGAGATGAGCGCGCGCGGAACACTCGCGCTCTCATCTCGACGGCATGTGCGGGTGAGTGAGAACCCCTATACCCCAAGGGGCCCCACCCGCGCCGCCCGCTTACGGTGGCCGAAGGTCGAAATCCGCCCTCCGGCGTCGGCGCGTCCTCCTTTGGCGGGAGCGGAGCAAGGACGTCCACTCACGCTCCCGCTCCGCCTCCTCCTTCGCAAGCATAACGCGCTCGCAAAAGGAGGATCCACGAAACCACCCGGGCGAACTCCTGCCTAAGGTTCCATTTTTCGCCGCTCGAGATCGTTATATTAACAAAATTAAAATTTACATCGTCACGACTCTGTTACAGATTACATGATAGACTTGCAAAATATCCGAAAACAAAATTAATATTCATATTTATGTAAATTGAGAATGTAGGTCATCCGTACACGGCTAAAATCATGCTTCGACGAAATAAGAGTCCGCTTTGACAGCCGTCTCATTTTAATTAATTTGTATGTGTTAATTAATACATTTCAAACAGGATTATAATTTTAAGTGATTGGTACCAATCCGTTCAGCATGAGCGGTGTCGCGAAAGCGACTTTTCAAACTTCTCATCGACCATCAAATGCCAATATCAACATGTAACGTGTTTTCTCTATTAGCGTGTTCCATTAGTAGCTCACAGCGCCCAAAATGCTCCGTTAGCCGTTCCACAAGGCGACCGCGGTCGTTGTGGTCGCGGCGAAAACGTTACTGATTACGTCACCATTTTCGATCACACAACATTCACAGCGACCCATGTCAAAATCTGTCGTATAGCCGTTCCACTTGGGTTTACAATTATAACGCCGGCAAGCTAGTGGAACGGGAAAAAACGTGGTCGTTGTGAGTCTTTAATGGAACGTAGCTTATATCGAGAAACCAAGTTACATGATTTTTGAAAATCAATTTTGAATTTAAACGACTTTAACTGTCTTCAAAAACGATTACTTGTCTGTAACCTGCAATAAATTAATTATTCTCTACTGAATTAGCGTCTATAATTTCTACTGCAAAATTTGGGAGCTCATAAAAATTGGTCCTTCGATAAAAGAGGAAAACTCATTTCAGATCTTCAACAATCGAGTCAGTAAAGGACTTTCTATTTTCTTCATAGATTTCAATTTTATAATTGCCTTACTTGCATCAAATGTGTTGCACAGATTTATCTGTACATACATACAGATAAAAAAAATTGTAGTGTCTGTATGTAATGTTAAAATAACAGATCTTTACTAAATGCATATGAAAGTACATACGGTACTTATATCAAAAATCAATTTTTAAAATTTATTTTCATCTGTCTGTCTGGAGGTTCCGGTTAATCTCTGAAACGGCTCGACCGATTTTCACGGGACTTTCACAAGGAGATAGCTGATGTTAGAAGGAGTAACGGAGGCTACATTTGTTTACTTCCTTTTAGGGATCCGCGAAAACAATTCCACGCGGACGAAGTCGCGGGCACAGCTAGTCTAAAATTAGAAATACATCAACGAAATATTCAATACGTTTTACTACATAATTATAACACAATTCATTGTGACTTCTATTTCATACAACACCGGTTTCCCACCGCTTTCCGGCGCTGACAAGCGGCTTTACAACAAAAACTATAATAATATGTAAGTAATATCAGCCAGTAAACAACCTGTTGTTGGGCTCAGTCCTCCCTATTTTTAGGGAGAACACACGAGAGTTGACAGGTTTCATACATCGGTTATCTCGATGCGCAAGTCTTTTTATAATGTTCCATTTTATGACTAACATATTATGGTAATTTTAAAAATATGCCAAGCACTACACATTAGGTCTGAAAAAATACTTAAATGATGCATACTCCCGGCTAGGATTCAAATTTAGATAATCAAAATTATATGTGGATAACCATAACAACCATAACCAAGTTGAAGTTGTGATAACAAACTAGTGGTCGCCCAGTGGTCGAAATTCGACCATAATTAATTTAAATTATAAGTATGGTTTAAACATTATTAAGGTTCTGTTGTCAAAGACTATACTTCTATAATCACAAATTTCGCCAAAGCTACACTGTTAGTTTGACTTTAACAATAAACAAAAGAGTATACATGCGTGTGTGTCAAATACATGGTAGTGTTTGTAATGTTTTTTTTATTGATTTAATGTATTTTTATGCATCATTTAAAAAAAATATTAGCATTCTGCACTCCTTCTCTATATAAACTATAAGTGTGCGAAATTTCATACTCCTCCGTCCGCGCAATTTTCCTAATAAGGGGTACAAAGTTATTGCTTCACGTATTAATATAATAATGATGAGAAAAATAGTTATGATATTTGGACACGTAAACATAAATGTAAGTAGATGAAGGGAAGCTCTCAAAACGTGTGTATGGGTAGACCGCAGCCTATTTACGACGATCTAATCCAAGACTTCTAAATTAACGGTAGGTAAGACGTACAACGTAAGGGATAAGTACAAACAGACTGCATGTATAAAGAGATTAATGAAGCTAAACGTGTGTGCCAAGATCTTAGCAAATGGAGATCCATTGTCTTTGCCTACCTCTATTTGAAACAAGTTTGATCATATGTGGGTCAAACACAAAAAATCGAAATGTGTGCTGGGACACAGGAAAACTTCAACGGACAAGTGGAAAAACGAATCGCAATAAAATTTTAACTTGAAGTTTTACGGGCAGGTTTTCAAATTGGACAAGTACGATAATCTGCCCGTAAAACTTCAAGTTAAAACTTTTTTGCGATTCGTTTTTCCACTTGTCCGTTGAAGTTTCACTTTTACTATGTGTCCCAGCACACATTTCGATTTTTCGCAGGTTTACTGCAAATTATGATTTGGTTAGGTTAGGTACATTTTAATTAATGAATTTTTTATTTAAACATATTTTATTTTATCAAACAATAAAACTGAATTCGATCCGGAACCAATAAAAACATCGACAGTCTACTCTAACATTATGCCGCCTCTCACTCCTCTCTCCTCGCGGCCGTAACGGTTTTTCGTGACAGAAAAATCCTAAGACCCCGTCTATATAGAAGTTTCACTTCAAAAAATTTTACATGTCTACAGGAGAAGACTATAAATGTTGGAACAATATGTTTATATGATTTGATTCCCAAACATTGATTTCTATAGGCAAAGATGTATAAGTTTTACATGTTTCCATAATTAAAAACTTATTTTTTTGTTATTGGATTATTTTTCAACGTCTAGCAAACTGAGGTATTCAGTATCCGAATAGTTTACAGTATGAGACATTTTAGTTTAAACGAGAGCAATAAAAAATAATTTATTTGTTTCAATAAATACAAAAGACTATCAAATATAAGATACCCACAACATAATCTTATATTTAATTAATAATTTGTATAACTTAAACACTTTATCGTGGAGCACTTCCTCGGTCGTGTTAGCGTAATGGCTAGCGCACGCGTCCCAGACCCAAAGGGCGCGGATTCGATCCTAGCTGGAACGCATGCACCGCTTAGGCAGTTTTCTGACCTAATGTGCATATTGTTACAATTACCACGTGCTAATAACGGTGAAGGAAAACATCGTGATGCAACTTGCACATCGAGATAACTGATGTGTCAAACCTGCCAAGCCGCCTTGGACAAGCGTGGCGGGTATACTGTCCGTTCCCCTATAGTGGGAGGCCCGAGCCCAGCAGTGGGACATTTATGGGCTGCTATTATTTATTTTTATTATTATAAACACTTTATCTTCTGTTTTTGTGTTTGACCCATCCCTATTAATATTATAAATGCGAAAGTAACTCTGTCTGTCTGTCTGTCTGTCTGTCTGTCTGTCTGTCTGTCTGTCTGTCTGTCTGTCTGTCTGTCTGTCTGTTCCGTTTTCACGGAAAAACTACTGGACCGATTTGGCTGAAACCTGGAACGTATATACCCGGATATGGGATTAATGGCCAATTGATTCGTGCTGTGCAGTCCACTTACGAGGACTGTATGGCATGCGTGCGAGTGGAAGGCAGCCTGTCGCCCTGGTTTGACGTTTATTTGCGTCCGCCAGGGCTGCATGGGGCTTTGCTGTTCATCTTATACCTGGACGATTGTCTCCAGAGAATAAGATTGATGGATGTTGGGGTGCGGATGAGTGATCTAGTTGTCCCCTGCTTTATGGGATGACCGTGCTTTTACCGATTTGCCATCAGAACTGCAAACACTAGTCATAATGATGAAAGATGACTGTCAGAGACAGGCTTACATTTGAATGCGAAGAAAACAAAGGTTATGGTGTTTGAAAGAGAAGAAACCAGAACGAATGCAAGGATAATGGTCGATGATGTTTTGGAGCAAGTGAGATTTGTATATAAATGTTTTTAGCAGGGACGGAAGGTACACCGCTGTATAGAAAGAAGAGTGAATATGGGGAATAGTTCGAATGGACTTAGGTAAACTTCTAGGCGCTAAGAACCTCAGCCAGAAGGCCCAGCTCACCGTACACAACGCGGTGCTGGTACCTACGCTGGTATGGATGCGAGAGTTGCACTGGGTGCAGAGAGCATGACTGTAGAGACTTTGCGGTCGAGATGCGAGCACTGCGCAAACTGCGGAGTCCGCTCGCGGACCGCGTTCGTAATACCGAAGTAAGAAAGAGAGTTTCTGAAAGATAGTTTCGTCATTTAAGGAAAGTTTGCTCCGGTAGTTCGGGCATGTGGAAAGAATTGATGAAAGAATGACTAAACGGATATACAATGCCAATGGATTTGCAGAAGTCGTGGAAGGCCACAACACACCTTCCATGATCAAATTTCGTGTACTAGCAGATGATGTCAGGAGCCTTAAGAACCACTTGCTTGCATGACAAGAGTTATGAATGTCAAAGAGGCAAGTGAGGTGTGTAAGAATAAGCCTAAATGGCACTCTGTTGTTTATGCCTACCCCGCAAGGGAACTGGCGTGAAGTTATGTATGTAAATTAAGTATATATCTATGTAACATATAAAATTTCTAAATAAAATAATAATAGTAATATATATATATATATATATATATATATATATATATGTGTGTCATTTATGTATTTATTATTAAAACATAAGTAGTTCTTACTATATATATGTTACTTATACTACCATCGCCAACATCATCTCAATTCATTCCTGGGATTGTCTGGAAGAGACCGCTCTTTAGCGATAAGACCAGCCTTTGTATATAAGTAGACATAATTTTAGTCTTAAGTTCATTTTTGTATTGGTGTATAACAAAGTGTTATCATCTATCTATCTATCCATCAAACATTGAAGAGGATAAGCCTCAATTAAAGTTATGAGTCAAGAACCCGCATATGAAAGAGGGATAGACAAAGACACTTTAATATTCATATAATGCATTGTAACGCTCATTGCCAATTAGCCTTGGGGTAAAAGCTTCTTTAACATCTGGCTCCATCCCGCAAAAACTACAAGACGGATAGCTGTAATATTTGTTATTAGGGTTTGTCCTAGCACAAGCTTTATTGCTTTTCCTTAAAGGAAAACTGTTGTACAAGATAACAAGAAACAAACAAACCAATGTAAAATTTAAGCATTGTAATTTATTATATGTTTTAAATCTATGTCTTCCTCCGAAAAAGAGAGAGAAAAAGATATTGGTGTGACAGAGGTGGTGCTATGTCAGAATATACGAGTATGAAACAGTGTTTATACTATATAGTTTCATCATTCATATTCAACATTCTGTTGGGATCCCAAAATATATGGCAGTTAATATGTATTTATAGGAGATATCGTGAATCTATAGTTGTAATAATTACTCATATACTAATGCCATAATTTAATAAATTATATGAAACTATGTAAGTTATTGTAGATGATGTGTAATCTGTATTAACTTTGAGAATTGTGAAATGAATAATGAGCTGAGGACGTCAAACGGCGCAAATATGGATCCTTAGGAAGGGGTTACATATTTGTGCCGTTTGGGGTTGAAACATTAGGCCCGTGGGGTCCGTCGGCAAAGAGTTTCTTTAAAGACATATGTAAGAAACTCTTTGACACTATGATAGAAGGCTCATATTTTGCACAACAAATAAGTATTGTCATACAGCGTGGCAATGCAGCCAGCCTTCTGGGCACGCTCCCCGTTGGCAGTGAACTGCTACATAATGTATTTTAGTTTCAATGTCTAAAGAAAGCATTAAAATTAAACAATATTTCAGTAATCTAATAAGATATGTTAATAAAACAATTGTACGTATGAATAATTAGTTGTATTGTTATTAAAACTTTGTTCCGCACACATTAGCTGTTTCAAGATGTCGCCATTTGAGGTACAGGACTTTTTACGGAAATCGGTGGGTTTTAGCGCAAAATATGAAATAGTGTTAGTTGGGAACGATTACTCGATCGCTATTTATGGACCAGTAAAGGTCAAAGTGAAATAAAAAAAAGAAAATAAACTGTTGATATCGAGCATTGTATTTTTCCGAAGTTCGGCGGGCGTCCCACAATTCATAGATACTATAAAAATATGTAGGTATAAATTGTTCTTCCTTAGACGATCGATTGTGTACAATACCCACATGATATTTGCAATTAATTATACAGTTTAATGATGTTTAAATATCTTGGTCCAGTTAAGAAACATCAAAATTTAAATATAAAAGAAAAAAAATCAAGTAATCCAACTACACGATTTGACAAAATTTTATTCCAAAATTTATGCCATTATGGGCCATTCGCAAATTACGTCAAATTTTAAGGAGGGGGTGGGGGTGTAGACGAAGTGTGACATTGTGTGACAAGGGGTGGGATGGGTCCTAAATTACATGACGTTACATTTAAAAATCTAATGTTTAAGCTTTAAGACTCGAAGTTTGATCTATTAACGAAAAACTTGAAAAGATGTATTAGTGTTTAAATTATTAAAAAACTAATTTAAATGGAAATAAAACTAATGATTACGAAACTGCTATATTTTAATTTAATAATAGGGAGGGAGGAGTCTTACGAATGTAACCAACTGTGACAAAGACGTGAGAGAGGTCAAAAAATTATGGAATTCGTGTAACATAATTTGTGGACGGCTCACAAAAATAATGATTAATATTATAAATGCGAAAATAACTCTGTATGTCTTTCTGTGTGTTCCGTTTTCACGTAATAACTACGGGACCGATTTGGCTGAAACTCAGTATATATATAATATATATTCGGTACCGAGGATGAATATAGGATACTTTTATCTTGAAAAATGCGATAATTTCCGGAATAAAAATATATTTGTCTGTTTGTTATGCTTTAAAGGAAAAACTATTGGACCGATTTTCTCAAGTTTTTAGATTAAAAATTCATCAACTATAGAAATGCGATAGTAACTCTATCTGTCTTTCTGATAAGCTTTCACAGAAAAACTACTAGGAGTATTGGATCGGTTTTGCTGTAATTTTGTACAATTATGTAGTTTTAATATCGAGATGAAATAGTTTGCGATACAAAATGAAGTGAATCTTCCTGGGGCAAATATCATTAACATAAAAATTTTATACAATGTAACCTGTATTAACACCTGCTCTTAAAACAGGAGGTACGCACTAGAGTTTGACCCGCGTAGTATTATTTATATATTTTTTTTTTTTTTTTTTTTTCCCTGGTGGGCCCGGACGAACAAGATATATCCGAGCTGCTACTGTTTATTTCTACTTCTTATTAATATAGTACAAAAAAAACTTACGAGTTAACTTGGAATACACATTTTAATTCTACATATTAAGGTTATGGAAGATTGGTTTAGGTTGGCTTTGATTGGCTTAGGTCTGGAATGACTGAATGTCTTACTAATTGATGGGTATGGATTGGAATGGGTTGGGAGTGGGTTGGGTATGTTGGGGTATCATATAATACTTATATATTCATAAATATTTCATTTTTCTATCTTTATCTATTACAATTTATATTACTATATAATATAATACATATATTTTATTCATATATATCATATAAAATAAAACCAAATACCATTTTTTTTATTACTATTACATAACACCTATTTATATATCCATATATGTGCCTGCGTTGCCTCCCCCAAACCGTCCTCACTTTCCCGGTGGTGGTGGTCCAGTGGTGGCGGTTCCAGGGAGATGATCAGGCACATATTATATATTTACATTTAGTGTACATATTTATAGTTTATATTATATACTTATATTTGCCTGAACTTAATTTAGGTATACTATATTTTATTTTGCCGGTATACATTTATATTAATAATTAGCAGTACATAAACATCGTGTTAACTTCATGTCTAGTTTTACAATTCTTATATATTTATCTATTTCTATTACTTCCTTCTTATTACATATTTATTTATACCTATTGTATTTTGTTATATTTCATTGTACAAGTGCAAACTATGCTCTAGTATTTTCTAAATGCTTATCCTATGTAACATTTACTAACGTTTATATTTATATATCTTTTATTTAATACAGTCTTATTTCTACTCTTACTAGATTTAGATCGCTGGTAGAATATACATTCAAGTATATCTCCAGTGTCAGTTATACTATTTTATTTATTACTAATTTTATTTTTACTTATATTTTGTTGTGTTGTTACCGACCAGTGTTACATTGTTCACTTTCTTTCTGTTACAGATGACTTACTCTAGCCGGGTACCTACTTTTCCGGGGATGTTAGAGGCTGCAACTGAACACTAGCTACAGCAAGATCCAGGCTCAACAAGTGCAGGAACGCACTTGCAGGTAATGCTGTTGGTAAGTTATAATTTTTATTTATATGTTATTATTGTCTACTTTGTTTTTATTTGTGTTACTGTAATGTTTTTTTTTTTTTTTTTTTTTTGTTTGAGTGTGTTCCATGTGGGTTTTACTGGTCAAATTACTTTTTATCACTAAAAAGAGCTTGTTTAGGTGTTTGTTAGTTACTAAGGTGTATGTGTGTTTATAGCTAATTATAATCAAATATACTATTATTTTAGATTCTGCATGTGTTATTTGTTAAGTTATTGCCCCTTCTGGGCCTACTGCGTCCTCACCTAGGTACCCGGGAGTTGTCTTCTTTTTCTGTTCCCCTGTTTTTATTGCCCTCAATACGGCGTCGCCCACTGCCAAGCGTGGCCACCGAATCCACTCAAGATAGCGGGAGCGTAGGCTTCCCCTCATTGTTCGTCTTCGTAAAAATAAGTTGACCAACATGTAATGCTGTGTGTTTCACCCAATGAGGCGAAGCTTCCGCTCCATTGCTATTTTGTTGTTGCCGGTGGGTCAGCTAGCTATAGGCAACGGTGGCGCGCACTATTGCGTCCCACCGAGCTTTGACCGGACATGCCTCGTTAAAGGCATCATGCTCGGTGTCATGCCTTTTCTCCCTGACGCAGTTTTTGCATGTAGGTGGCGCGCCCTCCTCATTGTCAGGGCACTCCCTTCTCGTATGGGGACCACCACAGTGACTGCATAGTACCTGGGTCTCGGTACATAGCTTCCTGCCATGTCCGAAGCCCAGGCACACAGTACATTGGGTAAGGGGGGACCTATCCGTGACCTGCACATTCTGCAGATCAACTTTCACTGTCCCTAGTTCTGTTAGCCTTTGCCACAGTGTTGGTGCCACCCTCAGCACCACCCTGTGGGTATATGGGTTTCTGCCACGGATCTTGTAGGCTATCTCCACACTGTCAGCCCCCTCCTCCAGTCCCTCGAAAACCGCTGTGTTCTGGTTTTTTAGGGCCTGGAGCAGGTCGCTGTCAGTGTGGACCCTATGGACCCCCGTTAACATGACCAAGGGATTTTTATTTGCAATTTCTTCCACTACAAAGCCGTTTTCCTGCTTTTCCAGTCTCTCCTTGATCTTGTCCCTATGTTCCCGGGTCCTACAGCCTATGATCACTTTGCCGTCCCTGGTTTTTCGTACCCGCTCTATTTCGACTCCCCTTCTTATTATTTATATTTACATACTTACCAAATACTTAAAAGTAATATTTTAAATACTGTAGCTTTTAAAATTATATTTTCTTTGTTTCTGTTTGTAGCATAAAGCATAAACCGAGAAATCTGTTTGCCAATTTCACTCGGAGGAATATATCGTCCGTAGCGAACTGCAAACAAAACAGAACGGTTGCAGCGCTAGGAATTGTCAATCTAGTGCGGCTGTGACCTAAAATCAAGCGTGAAATGTCAAATAAAGTTAAAGGTCACATGTCAAGCCAAAACTGCGCGTATTAGTACAACAAAGTAAACTTGCTATTATTTTATTTTCATTTCTCCCTCTCTCCTTATTAGAAAGTACACGGAAGCCCACGAGCATCGGCTTCATCATCACGTGAATGTCGAAGCGATCCAGCTCCTCAACAACACGGACATAACGAGAAGGCTCAAAAGGATTTTTATTGGACTTGACTTTATGTTGTTGGTCCGAAGACCTTACAACTTTACCGGGGTTTTTGGGGCGAGTGCCTTCGCGAAGCGAAGGCGCTCGAGCCCGGGGGGGCAATTTGCTCGAGGGAGCTCCCTAAGGAGTTTTACCTCGGCTGGACTGTTGCCATGAGAGGGGGATGAATTTAATGATGCCCACCATAGGGCGACACAAAGCACTAATTGAGAACGGGCGACGGGTAATATAAAGCCCGAGGGGAAGGATCCCGGCGGGCCGGGATCGGCGGTTCGCGGCGGCCTACGCTATCTTACTGCCGTTTCGTAACGTGTTATGGCTGGGAGAGAAGAAACGGCGAAAGAAACTTCCCAGCAACATGCCTAGTCTATCCTGTGGGGGGGCTATGTCTCCTAACGTCCCTCGCAGGGATAGGCTCAAAAGGACAAAACCATTTAAACTAGTGCTATAAACAAAACAAGTGTAGTGTAATGTTCTAGCTATTAATAAAGAACACAGTCATGAACAAAGTGTCATCGCCTTAATAGAGACAATAAGAAAAGTGTTAATGGACACTTTTTTAGTAAGAAGACTTTTATTTAATTTAGGTTACTTTTAAATTACTTATTAATCTATTTAGATTAGATGGTAATATTATTGAGGTATTTCTTTTTCAATTCTCCCTCTCTTGACGCAAACGTATATCAGGGCATAGACGCCCTCTGTGGTGGAGTGAGCTAAGCCATTGCTAGCTTACCTCACTGCAACCCGGAGGCTCCGGGTTCGATCCTAACGAATTTTCTCCGTTATTTACTATGGTCTGGTGGTGTGGGACCGGCCCCATAGTCCGTTCTATATTAACCATAAAACAAGCGTAACTTACTTAATTTAGAATATATAATATGTGTGGCTTGTGTGGGGTGCTATAACCCACGAGTAATATGTTGGTTCGGTAATTGTGGACTATATGGGAGAGATATGACCTAGATCCTTGCACTAGAAAAGCAGAAGCTCCACGAATCTTGAGATCCGCCCTCTCCTGGTTCAAAAGTTTTAAGGATAGTAAATGCTCTTGGCATGGCTAGTAATCACTACAAGTTAGTTTTAGAAAAAATGTGAGCACACGGTGCGGTGTGGTTCTCGTCAAAACGTTAACTCAAGTGTCCAAAATGGCTGCCCTTACCCTGCTCTGCATTGGTTGTCGCCTAACACAGAAAGAGGGTAGACAGCAAAATGAATGGAGCGATGTTCTACCTACTTCATACTAGGCAAGGACCGAACAATATGTGTGTTTGTCTGCTGATTATTAAAGTAAAACTTCTATATAGACGGAGGGTATTACGATTATTTCTGTCACGAAAAAGCATTACGGCCACGTGGAGGGGGTAGAAGGTATAGAGGCGGCATAATTTTAAAGTAGACTATGGATGTTTTTTTGTACCGGATCGAATCTAGTTTTTTTGATTGATAAAATAAAATATGTTAAATAAAAAATGCATTCATTAAAATGTACCTAACCTAACCAAATCACAATTTGCAGTAAACGTGCGAAAAATCGAAATGTGTGCTGGGACACATAGTAGAAGTGAAACTTCAACGGACAAGTGGAAAAACGAATCGCAACAGGCAAGTGGAAAAACGAATGACGCGATGAATGATTGTTGCAATTCGTTTTTCCACTCGTCCGTTGAAGTTTCACTTCTACTATGTGTCCCAGCACACATTTCGATTTTTATTTATAATAATTCATAGGGCATATTTATCTTGATTTGATTGAAAAGCGCATAACTGAAATCATACAACGATTTTTAATGTCATTGAATAATTCGAGTTTATGTTTATATAGATCACTTTAGTTTCATCCGAATTGAAATATAGAAATGAATAATCTGATATCCGCTTAGTCGAAACATGTTCCAAACGCATACAAACAGAAGTGCGTATTAGAAACTGTTTGCGTCACAAATGCAACAATATGCAACATAATGATGTCAAACTAAGTCATTGTATGTTAAAACGAGATTCTTTGACACCGATACACTTCTGTCGTGAGCACGAATCATATTACTGCCGAGGTATTAAAGATTCAAGAAGGACCGGTTTTTGATTTGTTGCTACTTGTAATATATAACATTAAAGCTGAACGCATATTGGCATATTTATTGTAGACTGTTTCTGCTATTCCAATTACGTGAAACCTGAACTTCATACTCAATCTTCTCGGAATGGAACATACTACACACAGGTCTTTAAGGTAACATTGTTGTGCATAAATAAATAAATAATAAATAATTATCTCTACAATTTATACTCTACAATAAGGTTGCGGACGCATTTCATAATAAATTCTAATATTTTTATATATATATATATAAATGAAGCGAAGAAATGTACGTACGTGCATAACTTAAGAACGCCTTTACCGATTTTGATGAAATTATTTGTGTTTGACTAGGTTCTCGGATGGTTTATATTCAAAATTGGAACCAGTAGATGGCGTTGGAATCGGGTTCTATCCTCCTACTGTCGTAGATTGATTTTGATAATTTTTGTGTGTATTTGAGTGGGTCCGCGGATGTTTTAGATTCACAATTAGAACCGTTAGGTGGCGCTGAGATCGGATTCTAGAATCCTCCTAATCACCTAGACCGATTTTGGTGATTTCGTTTTTGTATGTTTGAGTGGGTTCCCGGATGGTTTAGATTCGCAATTGGAACCGTTAGGTGGCGCTGAGATCGGGTTCTAGAATCCTCCTAATCACCTAGACCGATTTTGGTGATTTTGTTTTTGTGTCGTGAAGCAAAGTCTTTTAGAAATTCAGAAAATATGGCGGTACGAAGCTAGTTTTATTTATATTTCAAACAATATTCTAGTGCTATTTAACTCCTTATGACGTCATAAGCAAGTATGCTCATACAAAATCAATGAGGCTGCGACTTTTATAAGTCTATAAATAAAGTATCTCAATTGGTATTTCTGGTCACTTCTCTAGTATCATTGTCCTGTCTTCAGCCTCTTCGGAGGCTATAGGTCATCCACCCGGCACTCAACAGGAACCATTGTCTACAGGTGGACTTTATGTTGTCAACAGTGAACTTCGAGTGGTTAAAATGAATGTCGTGATCTACGAATTGAAGAGTAGCCTGTCAGCGATTGGTCAATGACTAGGTATTTTACTGTGCAGGCTATCAGGTTGTGGAATGCATTACCAATGAACATCAAAAGTGCAGTCACTTACATCTTTTAAGAAACTCCTCAAAGATCACTATCTAAATTTGTAAACAATAATTTATGTATGTGTTTATAACTATGTACATATATTTGTATATAAATATGTATATGTATTTTTATTTACTATTAATATATGATTGTATATATTTTCAACTATGCGCACTGAATACCGACCCACTAAAAAAAATGTTAAGTTATCTCCTGAAGGTTGTCTGGAAGAAATCGATGTTAGCGATAAGACCGCCGATTATACTAGGTAAATGATTGTTAACTCATGTGTATTATTTTCTTCTGTGCAATAAAGAATATTCTATGCTATTCTAGGTCTATACGTGAATCACTCTGAGCAACAAATTAGCACTGAATGGCACACTTGCCATGGATCAGATACTGGTCGAGGGCCTACCTTATTCGAGACAAACTTTCAGGCAATATGACAAACAAAAATTGTAAAAATCATTATTTCTCGGTAGGCATTATTTTTTATCGCCTTCTTTTCTGTCCTTGATGAGAGCGGAAGACCATATTTTTTGTTTTTTTAATTTATTTTCGTAAAAATCTATTCGGTATGTTATAAATAGCTGTTGTCAATTGCATTTTTGTATTTGATGAATATACTTACTAAATAGCAGCCCATGAACGTCTCATTTCTGAGCTGGGAAGTTTTTAGCTCTTCCTTCTCTTAATATTGTTACAGGCAGTTGATAGGGCGATAATAAATGTCTATATTAATTTCTTAATTGGCAATGATCCAAGGCACTGTTAATATTTTTGGATGAATGCCACCGGAGTGGTCAAGGAGTCATGATCAACTGAATCAACAATTATTGTCAGTAAATATTTTTTTAATTACAACAACACTGATCGATTTTTTAGCCTGCAGTTGACAAGAAATTGCACAGGACGAAGAAAAGTGACGTGGTCTGCTTTGCGAGGGCAAGACTCAGGAGCCAACAGAGTTAGTTACTAATACATTTGATAACTGTACCGCAGGAAAATATCATTTAATTATATGTATTATAATTCAATAAGATGAATGAGCGCTGAACTCTTTTATGAACAGGCGGAAAGTGTCTGTAAAGGCACACCCGGCTGTCCATCAAGGGATATTAGTACCAAGGCTAATGTACAGCAGTAAAAGATGGGTATGGTAGAAGAAGCATGAAAGTATGATAAATGCAGTTGAAATGAGAGCTTTGAAAAGTATATGTAAGGTTAATATAAGTGATATGATAAGAAACAGCGTGATAAGGGAACCTCGTGGATTTAAAGATGATGTAGTAACAAGAATTGAAAAAGGAATGTTTAGGTGGTTTGGGCATATAGAGAGACTGAATGAAAGCAAAAGCTTGAGCTTTTGCTTTCATTGTCTTGAGACAAGTATATGATAGCAGTGTGACTGATGGAGTCGGTACCGTTAGACCGAGACGTACTCACCATGATCAAATTGAAGACATTTTGAAGAAAGGTCAGACAAAAAGCAGTTTAAACAAGCGTGTATGTATGAAAAGATTAATGAGAGTTGATAAAGCGAAAAGTGTTTGTCAGGATCGTAGCAGGTGGAGATCCATCGTCCCTGTCTACCCCAATGCAAAACAGGCGTGACAATATGTATGTATAAAAATATCATTTAGCCCAGAATTGTTTTCACAAAGGTCTAATGTTCAAATTTCAGCCATAATTATATAGGTATTTTTTTATGTAATATCTCTAACGAAATGTATGCCAAACATAAGGGCACATTTTTTATTTTGTTTTACATACATACATAACTTCACGCCAGTTCCCTTGCGGGGTAGGCACGAACAACAGAGTGCCATTTAGGCTTATTCTTACACACCTCACTTGCCTCTTTGACATTCATAACTCTTGTCATGCAAGCTCGTCTGTTATTTTGTTTTCTTTCCTATATCAACACTTGGGCGAATCTCCAGAGCGTGTCATTACCCGCAATCACGCTTTATTAAAACCTTGTTCTAGATCATTTATTTTTGGGTGGAATATCACTGATTAATGCTCATTATTGTTATTAACATAGCATATCAACAAGGATAGTTGTAAATTTAGATCGCCTGACCGTTTGTGCAACTTAAACAGTAAATGACCTATTTATCAGATAACTTGCCCTGTCTTATGTCATAAATTGAATGAAAATTTAGTTAAATATATTATGTTATAGCTATTACTCGCGACTGTGTTCGCATGGAATTTAATTTAATTCATCTTCTGGTGCAGCGACAGCGGTGGCTTGCGCGTAGGCCTTTCAATTTTTTTCTAAAATAAAAGTCGCCTAAGTTACTCCTTATAACATCAGCTATCTGCCCGTGAAAATCCTGTCAAAATCGATCCAGCCGTTTCAGAGATTAGCCGGAACAGACAGACAGAGAACATTAAAAAAAATGTTTTTTTGATATAAGAACAGTATTATAGTATCATATGCATTTAGTAAAAAGCGTTTATTTTGAAATTACAAACAGAATCTTCAATTTTATTTATTTGCATATATTTACATGGTTAATTTAAAACAGTGTCTACTTTAGCTTAGCTTCAGGTGTTCTTTAAATCGTGTTAGTGCATACCAAAATTTTCTTCTACAACAATGTATAAACGATTGCACAATAAAAGTAACAAAAGAAACGCCCATCATACATCATCATAAACAAAGCTAAATGTTGTTGCCGGTATCTAATATAGGCTGGTGTAACAAAAGTATGTACACGTTCGATTAATGATACATCACTGTTAAGTTGTCGATGTGATAACGCATCTTTATCGTCCCTTATCGCTGTTTTATCGGATCAATGACGTCATCGCGGTCGCGTCGATCGACTACGTACAAAGGGTTGATATTTCGACGATGATAATCAATGTTTTTGATGAAGATAGTAATGGGTTAGTAATTTTAGGAAAGCACCTTTCATAAGTTCCCGTGTGGGAATATTTGTATGAAGTGCAATCTTCTTCTGTATGGTAACTAATCGAAATAAAATTCGCTCTAGTGTCTCGATTTTGAATGCTAAATGTAGATCTTTCTTTTAGGTCTCTGTGATCATTTTAGCAAAAACGAACACAGAAGTCGTCATGTCTTTCCATCCGTCTGTTAGTTTCTTTTTATTTTTTATTATTGCAGAAATTCAGCAGACAGGCAGACGGCTTGCTTAATGGAAAGCGGTTACTTTTTTTTTTTTTTTTTTATTGCAGGAGATCAGCAGACAGGCAGACGGCCCACTTGATGGAAAGCGATTACTATCGCCTATATACATTTGTAACAACATAGCTGCTACAAATGCGCTGCTGCTCTCTTAAGGGAGACTGGAACCTGGTCACTAATGCCGGAACACAACTCAAGGTTGTTATGGCGACATACTTTAGACCAGGGGTGGTAGCCATCCAGTCGGGCAAATGCCCTACCACCTGGCTGTGGGTTGTTTTGTCGCCTCTTACGACAGGCCGCCCGGCCGCAGGAAATTGTATTCTTTCTCCGTTCCTGCACGGATAAAACCATTGTATATGGACATTAACAACACCAAAGGTATTACAAATGCGCTGCTGCTGTCTTAAGGGAGACTGGAACCTGGTCACTAATGCCGGAACACAACTCAGGGTTGTTATAGCGACATACTGTAGACCAGAGTGGTAGCCATCCAGTCGGGCAAATGCGCTACCATCTGGCTGTGGGTTGTTTTGTCGCCTCTTACGACAGGCCGCCCGGCCGCAGGAAATTGTATTCTTTCTCCGTTCCTGCACGGATGATGATTGTTCCGACCGTTTTCGGCCATGGCGACCACTTTGACCCCTAGTGGGATAATTGGAGCTGGTGCACGCGAAGATGGCTTATGTAGCCCCACACTGAGGGCACGTGAGTACGCCGTTGTCATAATTTTATATAATGGCAGCAGGTGAAAGAGCCTTTAACTGGTCGCGTTTAGTATCAAGGTCAGCTATACGCTGAACCTCGAACTCGCGTACTTGGCTGTTTACCATCCTGCGCCATTTTGGCCGCTGTGCTGTCAAACTTTCCCATCGAGAGGGCTCTATATTGCATAGATAAAAGCACGCTAAAAGCTGCACGGATAAAAGTAATGTGTTGTATAAGTAAAAGTGTGCTACAAGATTAAATTGTGTAAGTATCTATGTGTCTGTATATTGTGTGTCTACGTATCTGTGTCTTTGTACATATTTCTATGACATAATAAGTTTCTATGACATAATCTTTGTACCTGAATTTAAAGAGACTTCTAACAAAACTACATAGCGAAATATGTAAATATCTTTTCAGAATTCATAAGCAGCTTGCATTTTCTAATCTATACTTAAGTTGTAATTGACAGTATGTAAGAGTTTCCACGCGATCAGCGTCCCGAGCCTCTTGAAACGTTCATTGTGCACTAGTGTTGTATTAATTAAAGACTAATTTTAGAATTTTAAGTAACTGATGAAACAAGATATCAAAAATGTATGTGGGTTACTATTGGGCATCAAATACAACAAACTTGCCTGCAATTTTGTTTTTAAAAAAAGTATGTGATATTTTTAGATTATCTATGGTTCCGTAGCTATTTTCATAAAAACAAGAACCTTATGGAATCGTCGCATTAATGATTTCACGATCATTTTTCTCAGAAACTTCCGAGTGGATATGGATAGAATTTTGCACAAAGATATATTCTGTATATTACACGACGGTGTAATGAGATCGCGAAAAAAAATTAGAGTCGATCATACATGTAACTGAGGAATAACAACATTTTATACAAATGAATAAAGTTGAAGTGTCTGTTTGCAATGTCAAAATACCAGTTTTTTACTAAATGCACTGGAAAGTATATACGGTACTTGAATCCAAAAATAATTTTAAATTTTTTATCTGTCTGTCTGTTTGTTCCGGCTAATGTCTAAAACGGCTGAACCTATTTTGACGGGACTTTCACAGGCAGATAGCTGATGTTATCCAAAGTAACTTAGGTTACTTTTAAAATTAAGGTTCCGAAAAAAAAACCACGCGGACAATGTCGCGGGTAACATTTGATTTTTTTATACAGTCGTGAGTAGGAAAACTTTTGTCTAATCGATATCAAGATCTTAATAAGTGAGGTCTTGTAAAATCATAATAATATTTTTTAACCTTTTTTATTTAAGTCAATTAAGACGTAAAAACAAAATACTTTCAAAGGGGTAAATAATGTGTTAATATATTATTAAAATTAAAGGTTGCATGTACTTAATTAAATTCTAACTTTATATAAACATATGATTAGGTACCTACTTATAAACATTTAAGTGGCCTATTTATTGCGCTTTTCAAAAACACAAATCAAACACTTACTACTCTTTTCAATCTGTTTGTTTACATACACTGATTATAAATTATAAGGCTCCACTCTTCTAAATAGTTAGAAACGGTTTTAAAGACGAGGCTTGAAAGTCTCGTAAATTTCAAGTCTCGTTTCCCAACACTACTCTAGATTATTGGATTACAATGCCTTTGTGTCTTTTAGTGCCTGTTTCATATAATTAACTTAAGTTTTATTTACAAGATTACAAACAATACCCTTTTGAAAGAATTAGTGGGAACTGTGAAAAACTGTTGCTATAATTTAGAAATAGCTGAAAAAACAACAAAAAATTTGTTCTAATATTATTTGGGACCGTGTCTCAATTTTTACTTTACTCTGCATTACCACATTCGCATACATACCGACACAAACAGTCACAATCACAAACACACATTTATGTAAACTAGTGATCGCCCGGTGGTGGAAATTCGACCATAATTAATATAAATTATAAGTTTGAACATTATTAAGGTTCTGTTGTCAGACTATATACTTCTATAATTACAGATTTCGCCAAAGCTACACTGTGAGTTTGACTTTAACAATAAACAAAAGAGTATACATGCGTGTGTGTGTCAAATACATGGTAGTGTTTGTAATGTTTTTATTTATTGATTTAATGTATTTTTATGCATAATTAAAAAAAAATTAGCATTCTGCACTCCTTCTCTATATAAACTATAAGTGTGTGAAATGTCATACTCCTCCGTCCACGCAGTTTTCGTAAAAAGGGGTACAAAGTTTTTGTTGTGTATTTGCTTCACGTATTAATATTGTTACGACCTAGACGCCGACAAAGACAAATTCACACCTACATACCTGTAGAAATACATTTTATTACCTTTCGGCGTTTGGACTTCTTTTGTTTACTTTGCGGTTAAAATTTGTGATTAGATAACAGCCCATTGTATATTGTAATCTTTTGTGGCAGTCATTAGCCAGGTGTGTCGGATTTAAATTACAAACTGATTCTAGGAAATTCGGTCCACGCGGCCGAGCAGATATATTGCGTCTATGCAGTATAAAGAAATGCCGCAATTGATGGACAAGGCAGTCGAGCGGTAACCACGAGCGAAGCAAGACGTGTGTACATTCGGTAATCTATTTAGTGACGGACTTTGCGCGTGTTATTGAATTACAACCTTCTGCATTACGTTTGGACTTGTTGTGTCCGGTTATATTTGTACCTGTGTTATACGTGTTTGTATAGTTCTAATAAACTCTATAGTAATTCTAAAGGTATTTTAATTCGAATCTCGCGACTCGCAACAATATATAGATAACTCCGTATACATAATTATGTATATAGTCAAGATGGCGAAGTCCGTCAGTGGGGGATCTCCATACACCTTTTATTTCCGTGTTCAAATAGTTACGACGACAACAAATCAGTCAGTGAAGCTAAGACACCATTGAATTCTGTCTTCAAATTGGACCTGCTTATGTAAAACAGAACCAATCCACAAACATGCCAAAATTGGGTTAAGGATGCAGAAGACTTTCAAAATGCACCTTCTATCGACTCAATAAAAATCATAACGAGAAAATATAATATACAATATTCTAAATGTTTTTTCCAAAATATAGACATATTTTTTTGTACGCAAAATTTTAATAAAAACGGCTTTTTCTCAAAACTGTCAGTATGTGGGTTGGTTCCATTTTGCATAAGTAGGTCCAATTGTATCTGGCATTAAATACCGTTTAAAAACAAAGTTAAAAAACGAGTAGTGTATGATCTTACCCCATTGATGGACTGCCCTACCTGGACTATAAGTCTGATTGACCCATTAGCTACAATAAAATTATACATGGGTGGTGATATATTTTTAAGTAAACACTGTTACGACAGCTTTTTGTTGTAGATTCTTTTACTTTCTAGGCAGTTATTTATACAACAAAATCAATAAGCAAATTGATATATACCCCTTAACTAAATCTAAATGAAAGAAAATACTGACTGAGTGGCTTTTAAAACTTGATTATGATTCCACTGAAGCATTATTGGTCTTAGTTATCTAAATATAGTTTCCTAATACTACTACTTATTTGTCATTTATTTATTAGATTTATGTAATTCTTATTTTATAAACATCTATTACTATTAACATACTGACACAGTCACACATAACTACACTTAATTACACAATATTTATCACAAATTTTTTAGCTGGTTTCTCCGGGGAGAAAGAGGCTGGTGATCAGTAACACAGGATTATTCCTTTAACTGACACCAGGCTCTCACCATTTCAGTTTATAAGAAAAAAAAATGTTACTAATTTAATTATAAATAATAAATAAATAAATCGGCAGACAAACACACACATTGTATATCCCCAAATTAAGCAAGTTACGCTTGTGTTATGGGTAATATACAACGGACTACTCTGGGGCCGATCCCAGACACCCAGACCATAGTAAATAACAGAGAAAATACATTTCCGAAATTTACTATACCAGGAATCGAACCCGGAACGCAGAGGGCGTTGCAGTGAGGTACGCCGGCAAAGGCTTAGCCCGCTCAACCACAGAGGCCGTCAACTGATTATTGTTAGTGTGAGAGTAAATAAAGAAATTATTATTATTATTATTATAATCTTGAATAGGTTCGCGTTAGACTGATATTGCGCCTGATGTCAGGTGGAAATGCAGTCTAAGGTGGAGCAGGCTTACCTAGAAGATACCAGTTCGCGCGAGATTTGAAGACATATACATTTTAATAAGTTCTATATACCTATACCATGCTTGTTTGGTATAGCGACAGGCAGAAGCTATGGATTTCCACTTGTTACGATATTAGCACACGCTTTTCACTTCATGTACATTTTTTTTTTAATTTACGGCCTCCAAAATGAACACATTCAAAAACATAATAAGTTAGCGAAATAATATTGTACAATGCTCGTATGTAGAATGTGTTCTTCCATATGAAAACACAGCTTGCTCTGATATGTGTAGCACTAAAGTACAAGACTAATATCAATCCCAGTCAAGAAAAATAGAACTAAAATTAGGTTTTGTGAGATGCTCGTAATAAAGTAAGAAGCCGACGCACCTACATTATTATTCATTTAATAAAACAACAGAAAATCATTAACAACTTATTACATACATACATACATAACTTTACGCCAGTTCCCTTGCGGGGTAGGCACGGACTACAGAGCGCCATTTAGGCTTATTCTTACACACCTCACTTGCTTCTTTGACATTCATAACTCTTGTCATGCACGCTCGTCTGTTCTTTAGGCTTCTGACATCACCTTCTGTTAGTACACGATCAATTTGATCATGGAAGGTGTGTCGTGGCCTTCCACGACTTCTGCATCCATCCACTTTTGCATTGTATATCTGTTTAGTCATTCTTTCATCATTAACAACTTATTGATTTATATATAGCATAGAGAATCTCTGAGATTTTAAACCAATTACATTTTCTTGGAAGAACCCAGCTCACGAGCTTCTATTGTGTATTGTACAGTTTACTATAAGACAATGCCCGAACGGAGGGGTGAGGCAGTCGAGCGACGATTACGATATAAGCAAGACGTGTACATTCAACAAACGATATAGTGACGGACTTTGCGCGTGTTATTGATCATGTAGATTATAACAAGTAGTGTCTAGTTTTATTTGTACCTGTTTTATACGTGTTTGTATAGTTCTAATAAATTCTATAGTAATTCCAACGGCATTTTAATTCGAGTCGCACATTCGTAATAATATATTATGTAAGCTGAAATAGATTTGTAACGCGAGCATGCTCATCTTTCGTCTTGGAGTGCCGTCACCCTCCCCAACTTCGGCTGGATGGATGGCGGCAGGCCAAGATTGGGACAGGGAACATGTAAGCACAAACAAAGCACAGGGTATACGAAATATTATAGCATAGAGAAATCAAATGTAAAATTAGTTAATGAATAAAAGACTGACTTGACGGACATATTATAAACAAAGTTAGATATAATATCACATATCATGTTATAAAAATCTAAGTATTCTATAGGTGTAATGTTATGTAGTATGTCTCTATTCATATTCCCTGGACTGACACCACCCAGCGCCAAATCCTTCGGCGGTCCGGGGAATGAGTACACGGGCATGTAGACACACAAGTTAGTATATATATACAAATATCTATTAAAAAACTATATGTATATAATTGTAATATGTAATATGAATGAATCTTTATTTGTAAAAATACAGGTGATAGTTATAACTAGGATGGTAACAAAGTCAGATGTTCATGATGTCAGATGTCAGATAATTTGGAGTCCCTAAAACAATCCATACGATTGGCAGTGAAGAATTTTCCCATGGAAAGAGTGCGTGCTTCTATTGATAACTGGCCTCAACGTTTAAAGGACTGTATTGCAGCCAATGGAGACCACTTCGAATAAGATTTTGATATTTTAAATTGCTTTATATTTATGTATTAAACTAACACACTGTAAAACTTATAAATGTTATTTGCAATAGAAAAAAAATCTTTATTACAATATTTATGGCAAGACTAGGTATATAAAAGAATGTCGTGTTAGTTACACTATTCATTACTCAAGAAGGGCTGTACCGACTTTTGGCTGAAAATTGGTGGGGAGGTAGCTTAGAACCAGGAGACGGACATAGAATACTTTTTATCCCATTGGAACCGGTAGGTGGCGCTGACATCGGGTTCTAAAAGCCTCCTAATCACCTGGACCGATTTTGGTGATTTTGTTTTTGTGTGTTTGAGTGGGTTCCCGGATGGTTTAGATTCACAATTAGAACCGGTAGGTGGCGCTGAGATCGGGTTCTAAAATCCTCCTAATCACCTGGACCGATTTTGGTGTAATCTATATTAATATTATAAAGCTGAAGAGTTTGTTTGTTTGTTTGTTTAAACGCACTAATCTCAGGAACCGCTAGTCCGATTTGAAAAATTATTTCAGTGTTGAATATTACATTTATCGAGGAAGGCTATAGGCTACATTATATTTAAAAAAATTAGGGATCCTTACTAAAAGTCCAATAATGTAAGCCAAGGTGTAAGAAAATGACCCGAAAAAATCCTCACACGGCGTGCGCTGCGAAAACTATTGATTATAGAAAAAACAATGTACTACCATTTTGCAGAATATATAATTGTCTACAAAAAATATCACATAACCATATGTCTAACTATTGTAGTTATCTCACAATCAGTGTTTTCTTTTATTTTTTTAAATAATTAAAATGCCGTCGCTTCAAAAACTCTTTATTTTGTACCTTGGTATTAATTCTTATCCAAATATATTACTCCATATTCAAGACGAATTCAATACCTTTCTAGAACTTTTTGAATTATCCAATTCGGACGTTTCATTCAAAAGATATCGCGATGTTTAAAATGTAAGTATTAGTGTTGTAGCCAAATATACTAATATTGTTTGATTGAACGCGCTAATCTCAGAAACTACTGGTCTGATTTGAAAAATTATTCAGTGTTGGATAGCCCATTTATCGAGGAAGGCTATAGGCTATATATCATCACGCTAAGACCAATAGGAGCGGAGCACCATTGAAGGATGTTTCAAAATCGGAGGGTTTTGAAAGCAAATTCCACGCGGACGACGTCGCCGTCACAGCTAGTACTAATAATGATGTTGACTTTTCGAAAAATTTCGTTTACTCTCTTCTCTTGTCATTCGTGGGGGCTAATAAAAACATTTTGAGAATCAGTGATCTTGAGTAAACGGTTGTTCAATTTAATAACATGTAATCATCACCATCCATAGTAGATCACGTCAAGGGATAAAATACCACGGCTTTGTAAAATATAGGCAAATCGCTAAGAGATTAAGGAATATAAAGGCAATAAATATTTCTTTTTTTTTACTTTTGTACACTTTCTATAAAGGTCATCGTCATATACATAATATAATTATCAGGCATTGTATGCTTATAACATTTTTAGCAAATGCGGCTCGAGTTGTTCGAATAGGCGCAGTTAGACTTAGGATATCGGCATCATGACGGCCATACTTTCTAAGACACCGCCGCCGCATTACGTTGTGACCATATTTGCCTTACATTTCTATTATTTGAAAACCCCCTGAATAAAGTACATATAATGGGTCATTATTATGTATCTTGGTCAACAAACTTTTAGTCGTTAGTATAAAAATTCTCTAACAAAATTATTTGGTACATTACACAGATACTTTATATTTGATGTGTGTATTGACTTTTTTTACCACCTTGTTTATGACTTGTAAACTTACCAATGACATATGAGTATCCATCAAGCGTCAGAACGCATTTCCTCGGTGCCCCAGACGCGGATCGATGCCTAAGCGTTCTGGGTGCGGCACCTAGCGCCCGGCCCCCACCAGGGTCACTGTGACACTTATGCACCAGCTCTTTGTCACTACCAACGTTAGCCTTGCCGTCGACTGAGCCCTGCCTGCTGCCTTCTAGCAGCGCTTTGCCTCGCCGCATCATCACATCATACGCTATCTCACACACTTTAAAACACTGCACTTTGGCACTCGCTGTACAATATCACGTCACTAAATAGTCCTGCCCCACACTTGAAAACTCTATTTATTCATCACAAAGCCAGTTTCTAGTCTCACTTATTTTTTTTTTTTTGTTCACATAAAATTCACTATGCAGTGCAATTTAGACCACCACTTTAATAGAGAAATTATTTTGAAGTCTTTAAATAAATGTGGTTATTCACTCTCCAGCTATAAGATTTATTTGAATTGCGAACGTTGGTTCTTAATTGTCATTCATTCAATATTCATTATGGATACCTACACTTCATTGAATAATTTGAATATGGAATAACAATTATGTTGATTTTTTGAATTTATAATTGGAACAAGCGTTGTAGTTAACGTCATTTAATGCATTCGAACTGCGTCACGTAAGTAAATGCCAACACGTGATACTTAATAGATCAATCACTCAAAAGAGTTTTTCGCGATATGTTTACATTTTCAACACTTTGTTTTGATATGTAACAGCCGAGGCTCGTAAATTAGTTCTGCGTTTCAAGCATTTTTATTAGTTACCACCTTTTGGGCTAATAAATTCGAAATTATTACACACTGTGCGTTATTCTTTATGATTCCAACGTAAACAACTTCAACGTATCTATTGTTAGTGAGAGGTAAAAATGAAATTTAATAGACAAACGTTTTTTCACTAGAATGTGAACGATAATTATCTAAGCATCAGATACGTTTGAGTTAAGCGCGAATTAATGTTGTGGTAATTGCAGACACCATACCGAAATTCGATATATTAATTTTGCAAATATAGAATTGTAGGTACAAGTATGTAAAATGCTGATCTTTGTACTACATTACTTGAACACGACAACTATTTATTCATTGACTACCAAGCTATCAAATTTCACTTCTGAAATTACAATAATTCATAAAATTGACATAAACAATGATATCACAAATTCAAAATAAACAATATACCTACTTAATTTGATATTTTATAAATGGTGTCAAATCATTACAATGTTTCAATGTCTCATTCTGTGTTACTAAACGTTTTCCACGTCAATATAATTAGCGTATATTACAATATCTTTGCTTTAATATTCCGTATCACGTAAACAGTTCAGGAACAAATAGAGGCATTGTTTCACTCGAATTTTCGCGTTAAATGAGCCATTGTTTTTAATTGAGCGAAAAATGGACGTTACGACGCGGATCATTGATCAAGAATTGGACTTCGCGTAAACATCACGCATCATGAGCAATAAATTTACTTCAATAAGTTTATTATTGTACAGTGCGTAACAAATTAGTAATATGTACGCAGGTAACACAGTATCCTATCCGAAGTTTGTTTTTCCGACTGTATGGGGGGTGGTCATATAGCCTTACGTCACAGCCCAGGGGGGTGTACCCCCTTGTAAACAGATCATGGTTGGTCCACGCCAAATCACGGGACAACAGGTGGTTATTAAATATTTACACAAAAACACACCATATAATTAATACCGTTTTAGAATTTTTATTAATATTTAAGGGGCTCTATATTTACGCTGGGAGCTTTCGCGGTTTGTCTATAGAAGCATAAAACGCGACACGACCGCACAGCTTGGAGGCCTGCGCGCGACTGTCGTCAGTGCCACATGTTCCATCCCGCCACAGGTAGCTGATTAGTTTCATGTTTCAAATTCGGAATCCCCGGGGTATTAAGCAATAGCTTTTAAAATGCTATGATCGGATAGAAAACTGTTTCTCAAAGTAGACTATATTGATCCACAACCGACATCACATGGTAATTTAATCGCAAACAATGCGTAAAAATAAGACAATTATCTAAATTAATTGATTATGTTTACGAGAGTGAATCTTACTGAAATATAAATAATTAAGTGGAATTTCAACATTACTCTGAATATAACATTCAAGGTTGACGCCAGAAGTGCCAGAGTTCATCATATATATATCACTATTAAACATAATAATATGTATAAGTTCAAAGTAGTAGAATGGATAGGTGGATGTGTGGAACAACAAAGATAATAATTAAGTAAGGGTCTATTCAAACTGCGAACCACGTGATTTGAATAAGCCTAGTTATTAAGTGTCATTATTACAGACCCTACACTACTGATAATAATAATAACAGCCTATAATTGTCCCGATACTGGGATCGGGCTTTCCAATTTTTAGGGTAACTGATAGTATACTCACCACGTTTGTCAAGTCCAAGACAGCTTGCCAGGTTTGAGACATCAGTTATCCCGAGGCGCTGGTTTTATCATAATATTTTTCTACACCGTTAGTAGGTAGTAATTCTAAAGGACATATAGGTCAGAAAATTATTCAAATGGTGCATTCTTTTCCAGCCAGGATTCATACCTGCATTAACCACTAAGCTACACTGATAAATTAGTGTTAATTGAGATTCTTTAGTAGATTTTTACGAAGTTTGAGAATCTGCATCTAAATATCTAGGAGCAAGAGGTTCGCAAACTTTTTTATAGCAGAGCTACAAAATATATCGCGCACATTAATGATAATAATATATACTATCATTCAACACTTATATTGTTATCCACTTTTTACTTACTCAGGCAAATACCTAGCAAGACAACAAGTACGCAATAAGGCTTTGAAATTGGACCTCTGATAGAAGTAGTCAGGAGACCAGGGAGGAACATAGATTAATTAACATCTCTGTAATTAACAGAATTCCTGCGGGATACGAGAATCAAGTTTTCAGGAGCGAAGCCACTTAGAAACCCCTACCCAAATTGGGATATTTACGAACATTGTACGATAATTATAATGTCATACAAAAAGCATAGGCTAAAATGTTTCTTTCGAAAAATCATCACTAAAAAAATCTCAATTACCTAGTCTTCTAAACAATAATTAAATCGTTATTTGATTCTGTAGAATTATGACGTCATACATTTATAGGATCGTACTATTCAAATGGCTGGTTCTTATATCTGACTATTTATTCACTTGTCTTACCTTACTACTTACCTACCATTGGCAGTAATTTGACATTACTTGTATGGAGCTTAGGTCAAATTTTGACCGCACATAAGGTAAAAATGCACGGTTAGTAAGAACCGACCAATAAACTTTTGTAAGAGAATAAAATGTACCAAAATTGATTTTTCTATCAACTAGGTACTCATTTATTAATTTATTTTCTGTGTATATAATAGTCACTTGTACAAATCATTTTCATTATGCAATAAAGTGCATTCGATTCGTATGTCGAATTCTTACCGATACAGTCTTGCAAATTTCGAAGTCGCACCTTGCAAATTTCGAAGTCGTACATTGCAAATTTCGAAGTCGTACATTGCAAATTTCGAAGTCGTACATTGCAAATTTCAAAGTCGTACATTGCAAATTTCAAAGTAATACATTGCAAATTTCAAAGTCGTACATTGCAAATTTCAAATTCATACGTTAGTTATAACTAAATACATACATACATACATACATAACTTCACGCCAGTTCCCTTGCGGGGTAGGCACGAACAACAGAGTGCCATTTAGGCTTATTCTTACACACCTCACTTAAATAACTTCAAGTAAAGACAGATATTATAATAATAAAACGCGTGGGTCGGAATCCTAGCCGAAAAGTTTACACCGCTTAGGCAGTTTTCTGACCTAATATTCTAAAGCGTTCAAAATATCAACATAAAGACCCAAACAGTGAAAACATTAATATTCAACTGCTATTGTTTTTTGGAAGCATTTTCTGTATATTGTTACGACCTAGACACCGATAAAAGACAAATTCACACATGCATACCTGTAGAAAAATATTTTATTACCTTTTTGAATTTGGACGTCTTTTGTTTACTTTATGTTTAAAATTTGTGATTTAAAAAAAACAGCCCATTGTGTATTGTTATATTTTACGGCCTATTGTTGTATTGTGATCAGTGCCAGGGTGTCTCGCATTTAAAAGTACAAACTGATTCTAAGAAATTCGGTCCACGCGGCAGACATATTGCATCTGTGCAGTATAAAGCAATGCCCCATTGGAGAGATGTGGAAGTCAAGCGATAACCACAAGCGAAGCAAGACGTATGTACTACATTGGGTAATCTATTTAGTGACGGAACTTGCGCGTTTTATGGAATTACGATCTTTCTGCATTACGTTTGGACTTGTTGCGTTCGGTTATATTTGTACCTGTGTTATACGTGTTTGTATAGTTCTAATAAACTTTATAATTCCAACGGTATATTAATTCGAGTCTTGCAACTCGTAACAATATAGAACTTTAAAGACCAACTTCACCCTTCAAGTTCCCTCCGGTCAAACTTAATATTGATCCGTTAAATAAATACAAAAACTTTACTGAGAATCTAATTTATTTAATTGTTGTGAAATGACTTTATTCATTTAAACTTCAATTATGTAATAAATCAGAAGCAACTTTGATGTGATTAAGATTTTCATCGAAATTCCATTAGTACGACATTTACAGAAATTTAGAGAGACGACCAAGCCACGTTGAAATTTGTTTATTATAATAAATTAGTCTGTAATCATATTTCATTTAGGTTACGGTCATATTGGTAAGGTGTTTACGTATTTCTTCTTAGAAAACATAATTCAAAAATTGTGTTGAATTTTTAACCTCTTAACTAATGTATTTTAAATCTGGCTAAGTCTGATTAATTTTCGCATTAGTTAAGCGGTTAGTTAACTTACGAATAAGTCCTTCTTATCATTATTAGGACAGGCATCAACTTAACCAAGAATTAATTACTTAATAATTGTAAATTTGTAAAAGAAAACAGTGAAAACAAAACCTATAATGTCATTGTTTTATGCATTCAGATAATGAACACATTGATTTATAACTACGTTAACTATGTATTACTAATTAAATTGTTTTAACACCGCATATGTTAAATTAATCTGTTGCCGATTGAACTAACGAGGTTAATCTGAAAATAATTACTACGTGTATAATATTGAATCTGCCATTATATTTTGTACAAGTTTAATTATGTATATTTATCTGGAAGAAAATTGATACATACTATAATGAATTGAAAGTTTCGATTTACACAATTTTAATAGGCTATAGAAAATAAAAGTTAGAGAATAAAGCCCATAAACGTCCGACTGCTGGGCTTGAGTCTCCCATTTCATGGGAACGGATAGGTGTCAATTATAATGTGTAAGTTTCATCACGATGATTTCCTTCATCGTTAACACTTGGCAATTGTAGCAATACACACGTCAGAACAAAAAACTGCAAAAGAGTTGCATGCGCAGGTCAGGATTCGAATCCGTGTCTTTTGAGTTTAGAACGTGAACGCGTTAACTACTAAGCTACCATGGAATTTTTGAAAAAAAAAAGATCAGATATGTTCGAACAAAAGATAAAAATAAATGTTTTCTACGCCAATTTAATGAATACTTAATTTATGAATTAAGTATTCATTAATTGTTATATACAAGTTTATTTTTGGTGCCAAGTAAAATTTAAATACGTTGTGTCTAAGTACACTGTTATTATATTAAATCGACTTTCCAAAGAGAGGATGTTCTCCATTGGACCGTATGTTTTTTTTAATATGTTTATTGCACGATTTCTCCGTAATTGTACACCGATTTTCAACAAAAAATTAATTCGACAGCACTCACTCCTGAAGCGGTCCCATTGTCACCAGGTCAGGATCTGATAGTGGAACCCAGGGAAATCCAGAGCAGCCCTTGTTGAAGATCGCTGAGCGCCTACACTCTTCCAAGGGTAAACTTATATACACGTGCCAGTTGTATAATTTCTACAGGCGCTTTAAATATTATTTCTAAAGCCGGTTTTGTTCTTATAAAAAAAAATCAGTACATAATCTTCACAACACGATTGACTTTTAGGGCTGGCTCGATGAGTCTGACACCACGTTCTCATGGAATATCGACGTGAATCTTTATGCGTTGAACTAATCACGTTTCGTGCGATGAGTGAGAGATCTGATGGCTCACTTCCCTCTCCCCCTATTCTATATTCCCTACCACATTCCTTATTCCAATCCTATCCCCTGTATCATATTCCTTCTGACTGATCACTCTATCTCATCTACCTACCTAATTAACATTATCCCCTCCGAAAGGCTGCCAACGCGTTGGCTTCGCCGCTGATGTTGCAAACGGGTATAGATGACGGTAACCATTTTTCATTAGCCGTGCTATCTGCCTATTCGCCAGCTTACAATGTAAAAAACAGACGGACAGCCGCACATGGCGATTATATGTGAGTTCCATTTTTGCCAAAAAAGCTATTGGCAAAACTTGACTTGAGAGTATAGTGGAGATTCGATTATCCGGACCTCAATTTAACGGATTCGCGACTATCCGAATTGGCAACGGAGATCAAATTATCCTCCAGTTCAATCCGTGCGTCCACTGAGACGTCGCATTTACAGTCGTGGGATGAAAATGTTCGCCAGTTTTCAAATTTATTCGTTTAACGTTCCGCAAGCACATGTTACCTTTTCAAACTAAGTCACAAAATAAACTATTCCACAGAAAATTATGTTTGACTATTTGACAATAAAGTTTAAAATTACTTAGATGCAAGTTGTTTGATTTTCTATCTTGTCTAAGAAGACTTTTTAGACACGTGAAACCTTTTTATTGGTTTTAATATTTATGTTAAGCGTAGTGATTATATCCTCTGTGTTTCTTATTGTTAATCTCAACGTCTGTCATTGTCAACATTGCGATTTTATTTTTTCACGTTTCTATATTTTATAAACGTAACATTTATTGTTGAAATGATTGCAGTATTGTTTCTTGCACTCATGCAAGCAAAAACCGACTTTAAGGTGACGAACATTTTCATTCCGCTCCTGTACATTCGGACCTACGAAAATGTATTTCTAATCTTTTATATAAATTTCGATTGATATGTTTGTTGTTATATTGAACAAACACGAGTGTGCGCTGAAAATGTAAGTTATTTTTCATATACTTTCATATTACTTTCTTCATATATTCAATTATCCGGTTTTTCGATTATATGATGTTTTTTCCAGTCAAAGAAATAAGTTAAGATATAAGTCGACTTTACACTTTTTCACGCGAATACCCAAAAGTTCTCTTTCAATAAAGAACCAAAATTATTCTTGTGAATTGATTTATACGAAATAACACCTGGCGTCGAAGCAACTTCTAAGCTTGTTTGAACTTTTTCAAAGGGGCGGAAGGTAAGTAATGCTTACTTCATTCAGTTCGTAGAGGTATGTTGTATTTGCAATTTTGCATCGATCACTAAAAGTTACACCCGTGCAGGAACGGAGAAAGAATAGAATTTCCTGCGGCTGGGCGGCCGGAACCTGGCTACTAATGGCGGAACACAACTCAAGGTTGTTATGGCAGTATACTCTAGACCAGGGGTGGTAGCCATCCAAATAGGCAAATACCCTATCATCTGGCTGTGGGTTGTTTTATCACCTTTTACGTCAGGCCGCCTGGACGCAGAAAATTGTGTTCTTTTTCCATTTATATACGGATAAAAATCTGAGTTTACATGTGTCTAAAAAAAAGCACTTTTGAGAACATATTCCCCGCATTTTTAGCTCTAAAAAAGGTTAATACTCAGCTTGTTGCTATGCCGGAATTATATCCGACATAACGATTTTCAATGTAAACCTTCTTTCCTAAGGCTCTATTCTTTTTGTGAATCTATAAGTACTTTTAAAACAAATTTTTAAATGACAAATAAACATAGTATGCATTACTAGAACCTCATCTCTACTTTATAAAAATCCCAATTAATGTATGGTATGAAGTCTATCATTCGACATCTGACTCGTGTAGCATGGAGGAGTAAAAACTACTTTCAGTGGACAGCTGCCAAGCATTGAGGAAGTGTGGGTAAAATTCCAATCGTCATCGAGTGAGGTAGGTCATCCAGTCCTCTGATCGAAAAGGGAATCTTCATCGCCTTCAGCCAATTACAGTCCACTGCTGAAGGCAGGCCTCCCCAAGTCGGCGTCACTCATCCGGTCCTCCACCTTCCTCATTTAGCGCCTACCAGCGACCTTGCGCAGGTCGTCAGTCCATCGGGCCGGAGGGCATCTGACACTACGTTTACTTTGACGTAGTCTCGTCTGCTGCATCGGCCATCGGTCCTGCAACAACGTGACCGGCACACTGCCACTTCTACTTGCTAATTTTGTGAGCTATGTCGGTTACCTTGGTTCTCTTACGGATATCCTTATTTCTAATTCTATCCATAAGAGAAACACCCAATATAGCTCGCTCCACAGCCCGTTGAGCGACTTGGAATTTGTGGACCAATCTTCTCGTCAGTGGCCACATCTCTGCTCTGTAGGTCAGGACGGGGAGGACGCACTGGAAGACTTTCGTCTTCAGGCATTGCGGGATGGTCGACGAAAAGGGAATATACATACTAATCCCGGGCTCGAGCGCCTTCGCTTCGCGAAGGCACTCGCCCCAAAAACCCCGGTAAAGTTGTAAGGTCTTCGGACCAACAATATAAAGTCAAGTCCAATAAAAAAAAAAAAAAATACTAATATTATAAATGCGATGGTAGCTCTTGTCTACCTGTCTATGAAGCTTTTAAGGTAAAATCGTGGTGTACATTTTACTAAAATTTGGTATATACGGTCAACTATACCATTCCTGACACCCTACCTAATAATTGGCACCCACTCAATTTATTCAGGATACTAAAAAATATTAATATTTCCTATTTTGTAGCCATACAATAAAATTATTATTTTTATTGTATGGCTATATCAATCAATATCTATATTTGCAAGAAAGTAGTTTATACAGATGTCATACAATTGTAGAGGCACAGTACTATATACCATATAATGGTATACAAAATAACTTAAATACTAAAAATATATCAACGTTAATATTTTAATTCAGGAATACATCAACTACGCATTATTACTAAATAAAAAAAATTAAGATATTTATAATTTATGTCCAAAATAGAATTAAGAAATAAATTACTAAGCTTTTCCATATAGGCAATAAACAAGCACTTAAAAAAAAAAAAACTGAAGTATATAAACACTCTTTGATCAGCTACTTTTTTAAGACCACAGTGAATTTTCTTGCAGATACATTTATAATTTCAGTTGGCAAAGAATCATAAATAGCAGCCATAAAAGTTCAGTTCCTTCTGAAAAGATCCCGAGAAAGCTATAGAATAAAAAACAGATTGTCAAAACCAACTTACCGCACTAGTATCATAAATGACTATATTATAATTCTAAACAAACGTAGCTGCTACCGTGAGGTAGAGCAGAAATATAAAGTCCAGCGTCGCAACGTAAGGAAAAACATGGAAGTTTCCACCCCATAACAGTATCTACTTCAGCAATAAAACAAATTGTTCTAGGCCGGCGAAGGCGTCACGCGAGCATCCGCTCATCCAATTAACGAGAATGTACATACGGACGCTGCTCCGCTTTTATACTATAATGAGCGGTTAACTTCAGAACAAATGTCAGTTATATTATCAGAATATAGGGTAAGCTATACCATTGTTGGAACCAAAATAATTAACAAGCTGTCAATTTATTCAAGATATACGAAACACATTTAATTTCTTGGCAACATACTACTCTCTTGTGTACAATAAATAATATTCTATTTTTATTTTGTATCCATACAATTATATAATAATAATATTGTATGACTACAAAATAAAAATATTAAAGGTGCTTCCTCACCACGAGTATTCGCCTGTAACAAAACATTCATGATTCGATTTTGAGCATAAAGTTGATTTCACAATGTCAGACGAAGCGGTCGTTGTGATACAAGTTGTATCAAAATATTATAGATTGTATCATTACAGGTTGCGCACTTCAATGCTCGGATCTGTAAGATTACATTAAAGGTGAATGTTCGCGGGAAGGGAGCACCTTTAATATTTTTATTTTGTAATCATACAATATTATTATTAATAATTAATTGTATGGCAACATAATAAAAACAGAATGTTATTTATTTTACACCAGAGAGCAATTTGTTGCCGTGTTAATTATATATCAAATTTGGATTTAAAAAATAATGAGGTCGTTGGGACAGCAGATTGGAAAGTTCTCGAAGACCATCGAAAAGTATCAAAAGACTATAAACTAATTGTATCACAATGTAGTAAATATTATAAAAACTCGAAATTAAATTAACTACATGTTAAAAAAAATACAGTCTAATGGAGAACCTGCTTCCTTCTTTTGTACGTCGGTAAAAATAGTAAATTGTTTAAAAACATATTGTGCACATAAGTGAATAATAATGGTGGTTACAAGACCTTCCAATTTCAAAACATATTATACTGATTGATATTTTTTATTTTAGGTCTTATTTTATTGCATTAAAGTTCGATAATGTATAATAATATATAGCGGTCAGCACTTTTCATTTCGGCTTAACACTTATTATTCTGTAACTCCCATCCACCGAATAATGTGCGATAAAGAACTTCGTTCCGATAAGGATTGATAGAGTTTATGACCGGACTAGGTATATGAAACACTTACTCTTCATTCTAAATATACAAAAATAAAAATGGAACATACAAATTTCCACGACCTGCTTATCAGGTGCAGCGATAAAACAGTTTGTTTTCCAAGCAGACTGCTAGGGGTAGCTGGCACATTCATTTTGATAAGGAAAAGCGTTCACCAAACACGGAATAAGGTCATTGAACTCACTGTAAATATACGAACACTGTAGATCCCACTATACTCAGCCTGCAGAACGCTGAGCTTTTGTGCGTGACCCAACTTGGTCCCATTTCTAATATTACTATCTCGTTAAAATCGCTGGATACTATCGTCCCAATGGTAGGTTTGACTGATTTCGGTATTCTGTTAATTCCAATTGCATATCATAGGCACGCCACTATATATAAATAATTATAAGCCGATACTCGCGAAATAAATGTGAAAAATGTTTGGTGGTTTCAATATTAATTTTGGCTAACGGCATTACTGCCAATGGTAATGGCAATTTTTTTTATACTATTATTCCGCCGTGATGATATTATGATTTTAGTAGAATACGAATTTTTTACATTATCGTAATTAAATCGTACTTTGTATATTTTCGCAACGCCAAGATACTGAAATAGCAGAATTGGGCCCTTGGCATACTAGCTAAACAGCACAAATGCGAATTTCGTATGTGACGCCTTTATGCTTTAAATATGCAACATTGCGCACTGCTTAAGAGTGGAATAATTTTCCGGAGTCTGTTTTTCCTGACAAATACAATCTTGAAATCTTCAAGTCACGAGTGAACAGGTATCTTCACTAGACTGCGTCTTCACTCAACATCAGGTGAGACGGTGGTCAACTCAACCATTCATAAAAAAAAACATGTAATGAAATTTTGCATACACGTTTGCATGCAACAGATACGAACAGTACAAGTATGAAAAAAAACTTCGTTTATAAAAACCGACTTCAAAAAATAAAAAAATAAAAAGTATCAAATAACTTATTTGTACATACATACATACATAACTTCACGCCAGTTCCCTTGTGGGGTAGGCACGAAAATTACTAAGCACCGACTTTAAGATGTTTTAGATAATATATATTAAAAATAATAGTTTTAGAAATAAGTTATTTTATACTTTTTAGTTTTTGAAGTCGGTTTTTTTAAACCAAGCTTTTTTATTTTTTTGCTACTTTATAGTGTCTAGCTATGTATGGGTAGACCTACGAAAGGTGCCGCGCTCCTTAAAAAATATAGGTCCCAAGAAACGGGAATAAAAAATTATGTTCATAAAATGAAAACTACTGAGCCAAACTATGTCAAATTTTTAGGGGACCAAATGGCAGCTATGCCGCGTCGAACAAAAAAAGAATCACGTAAATCAGATCATAAATCTCGGAGTAATCGGTGAACATACATAAAATAAATAAAAAAGATACCGATGAATTGAGAACCTCCTCCTTTTTTTGAAGTCGGTTAAAAAAGGACTTAGGCACCTTTCATCCAGTAAATAAGTACTGTTTTGAACTAAATAATTTGTATATATTATTTTTCCTCGCTTTAGTGTTATAAAATCTCATTGATGTTATGGAAATAGATTATGTTAGACTGAACAGAAATAATCGGGACCTAAATATATTTCAGCAAACGAGAATTTCAGTTGAAAACTTCATTTGTGGCTATGAATAGACCCAATTGGAGTGTCAACGGTTATGCGTCATATGAAAGAGTTATTATTCACCACGGTTGTATGTTTCTTTCGCACTCAGAGTTGGATAATGGTTCATTAATTTTAAATAACGTTAAAATTTTATTTACACTTTTCAATAAAATCACTAGAAAAAAAATTGGTATTACAATCGCCCGCTAAAAATATAACTTTAAATAGCTTCTAGATCTTGTGCTACAAGTCAATCTAGATGCTCTTTTTGGTATTTTATTATTAAAAAAATATTACTTTTTTTAAATATCAATCAAAAATTGAATAGAGATAAGTTTCTAATACCGGTTAATATAGTTTTAGCCTAAGACCAGATATTAGCAACAATTGCACACCCAGTTAGGTGCATGAGTTTGTTCGTCTATACTTGAAGTCATTTTGGTATACATGTCCCTTTGACGCCGTCGAGTAGAAACCTTGTAAATAATTATGGTGACGCGGGTGTAGTGCCCTAGTATTTGCCTTTTTAATTAATTGTTGTGCCGTGAATTAATTTGAACTTTGATAACATTGAAATAATTTAAAACTGTATAATATGGAATACTCAATTTACTGAAATAAATGAATTATTATTACTATTATTTGATGGCTCATTTATTTCTTTTAAATTGAATGAATCAATCAAAGTGATCATTGTAAGTCAATGAATCCCGGTCGTGACCTTTAAGTTCTGTAACTTTCAACCAAATTGATTCAATTTGATTGATCCGTCTAATATCTGCATTACTAAGAAGTTCGATTTTTATATCGGCCGAACCTTGTTTTAATTAGACGTCGAAAAATAACAGAAAAGTGGAGTATGGTGTCTAGTCTTGTAGAACCTAGGTGTTTTGCAAAATTAAATTTTTATTTGGCGATTATCATTTTTATCAATTCTCTTCAATGTCGTAAATAAAAAATATTATTGTAAGATGGAGTGAAGATGCATATAAAATATGTATATTTTTTTAATTGTATGTCTTTGAAGACCACGGGTCATAGGAAGGCCAACGTGTAGAGGCACCTTAATAAATTTAATGTAAATGTTACGTGACATTGACCGGCGATTATCTCTGTCTAAACTATATAATAATACACCCAAAGACAATCCCCGGCTAGCGTAGGACTATTGTGGGAAATGAGGACAAAAAGTACCGGGCTATTGGGGTGAACTGCTAATGGTACTAAGCGTCTGGCAATATGGGGACTATGGAGTCTGCAATACTACAATATCTATTATTATTAATCTTTTTAGTTCTGTTGGTCTTAGGAAACGTGAAGCACGCTGAAAGACTTTTTTATTTTATCTGTATAATAATTTAAACTAATTCAATCGTCAGCGACCTTTCAATACAATCTTAAAAAGCAAAAAAGCTGCTTAATTCTTAATACTAAACACGGTGATAAAAGTATAATTTTAAAGAGGTTAATTTTATTGTAAAACTAAAAAGTGAAAAACAATGACACTTTTTTTATGAGATAGACGGTGGCGACATCATCAAACGCAAATTTAAACACCGTAGTTTCAAACTATTAAAAATAGATGCCACTTACCTATAGTATACGTAGCGCCATCTATCTGGAAGGTAGCGCTTTTGCACTTCTTAAAAACCTTCCCGCTCACCAGCTGCCGCGTGGCGCTGCCGTGCGTCGCTGGCTTCGAAGCGATCTCCCGCCTCACCACTTGGTGCGTTGTTGTACAGTCGAACTTGTTCCTAAGTTCCTCGAAAGATAGTTCTGACGGCAGATCCGGCGTTCTGTCCTTATAACGCCGCACTTGCCCGCACACGCCCTGGTCTTCTGGTTTTTTGTCCATTGTGTCCGCACTATTGATTGCTTTTTGCACTTACTTGTCCCTTGGTTGTTTCATTGTACACTTTGAGTCACTAATAATTTTAAAATAGATTAAATAATATGTAATAAATTCAAATTAAATTAAAGACCTTATTTGTGAATAGTTTCAATTATAAAGAGTATTAAGGCTTTTTGTTTCCTAAAAATAGTATTTTAAAATGTGAAATTAACGTAACCATCTATCTTAAGTTTTTATATTTCTAGATATATAATTTTTTTTAACTATCTGTTGCAATTTGAAAAAATATATGCATGATAAAAGTATTATATAGTGAGATCTTAGATCATATAAACGTCTATATCTCAATGAGTGAGATTTAAATTATACGTGCAGGAACGTGAAAATAATACAATTTCATGCGACCGGGCGGCCTGTCGTAATAGACGACAAAACTACCACCGCTGTTCTAAAGTACAGCGTCATAACAGACTTGAGTTGTATTCCGGCATTAGTGGCCAGGTTCCAGTCTCCCTTTAGAGAGCGGCAGGACATTGGTAGTACCTTTGGTATTGTAAATATCCTTAGGCGATGATAACCGCTTCCTATCAGATGGGCCGTCTGCCTGTCTGCTGTTACTAATGTAATAAAAAATAAATACACCTTGTCAAATTTTGTTGGGAATATAGACCAAATAATTTTTGGGAAAAATGATTATGACATACACATGACAAATATAAACCATGGCTTCGAAACCCCAAAATCAATATATTACGATTCCGTAGTATATTGAAATGAAACCGCTTTTTATCCTAATTGTGTTCGAATATAATGACGCGGCGAATTTACCAAATACTCTAATGGATTACGTTCAATCTCCTTTCCTCATGGGCTTACGAGTATTGAGTGTTTTAATAATTTAAGAGGAATGCCTATTCAAATAATACTAGTGTTCGCCCGTGGTCGAAATTCGACCATAATAATTAATGTCAAAGACTATACTTCTATAATCACAGATTTTGCCAAGGCTACACTGTTAATTTGACTTCAACAATAAACAAAAGAGTATATATGCGTGCGTGTGTCAAATACATGGTAGCGTGTGTAATGTTTTTTTTTATTGATTTAACATATTTTTTTTCAACACACTTGCTCATAAAGTGGCTCTATGGTCACCGCGATTAGGCACAGAATGACACCCATTATCAAACTGTGAGTAAAAAACATTATAACTCACTAGTGAGTTATAGATTTTTTTTTTTAATTTTATTGGTTGAGTTGCTTTGTTCTTAAAAAAGTTTTTATTCAAAAAAAAAAGATCGTGCTCTATAGAACAAATAAATTAATGTTCCTATTGCTTGCTCATTTCATGCAACTTCTTATTTAAATAGATAATTTTAACTCGTACGTGTTTAATAAATAAAACTTTCACTCATATATAACTTTTTTTTATCTACTAAATAAAATGAGTTTTTGTTGTTAAATTATTCACAAGTGTGTTGAAAAACGTCGTATGATACACGTGTGTATTGATGATTACCGTCCTCGGCTCTCTTAAGACCCTCGCCTACGGCTCGAGTCTCAATGGCGCCTCGGCGGTAATCACCAATGTTACACACTAGTACCATAATGTACCATAGTACCCATAATTTAAAAAAAATGTAGGATTCGTCGCTTCTTCTCTATGTATTAAACTATAAGTGTGCGAAATTTCACACTCCTCAAATTTCAAGTCAAGCATAGACATATACTAATTATTTTATATTATGGTTGTAAAATGTGACATATTTTGAGAATTTATGCGCCGCATTTTTAGGAAACAAGGTACATAACATGTGAATATCTAGCAATGTTGTAACTCTTTTGAAAAATATTTCGTTAGCGCGCATAAACATTTAGCGATTTTGTTTAGAAAAGTAACAGTTATGGCGACTTTTATGTGTGTTTTTCTAGGAAAATGTTTTGGTTTGGCTATAATTAGTCCGCCCTTTTACATCACTGGTATATCAAATGAAACTACATTTGATATACAGAACAATAAATCATAGTTCCAAAGGTCATTGTATTGTGTGACTCTTTTTCTGTGGAAACTTAGCTGATATGTGTATTAATTTATGTATTTTATATAGCAAGAATGATAATTATTGTATGTTTCCCCAATAAATCAGTAGTCAAACATAACTGTTAAATTACGATAGGCAACCATAATTTTGGGAACGTTCCCTAAGGGCCGTGATTTGTGGCTCATACATTTAATTTTCAATATTTTTAAATGATAATACTACTTTAATAAATACTAGCTGTGCCCGTAACTTCGTCCAGCCGTTTCGGAGATTAGCCGGAACGTCCAGAGAGACAAAAATTCTAAAAATTACATTTTCGGAATCTGCTGGTTCGAATTGTACCCCCTGATTCTTTTCACATTTTTATTTTGACATTACAAAATCATACTTCAATTGTATTTATCTGTGTCACATAAAAAGTACTTAAAATTATAATATAATAATAGTATATCTATAATGTTAATTTCTAAAAAAATAATACACATTATAAATGGGTCCCAAACCACCGTCAGTTTTATATTATTGGGTATTATAAGTATTAGTTTCATTTAAGTTTTTTTAATAAAAATAATTGGTTATTGTTTTAATGAATTGAGTACTGTAAAGTAGGTACTATGTTCAAGTTTTACTACTGGTTAAAATTTAACAAAACTACAACTACAAGCAATATCTATTTTATACCACGAGCAAGTCTAAAAAACGGACTGTACAATATATATATATATAGATGAAGATATAATCGTATAAAATCCTTACAAGACAAACAAAAATTACCAAGTAATTCATTTTTAACGAATCCCACATCACCCTAAAACAATATTTACAATCGGCCACCACATATGCTGGATCTAAAAAGGTCTAAACTTTTCTTTTAGGATCGTGAACACAACAAACTAATGATTTATTCAAACAACCTTTTCGTGGCAACCAAACTCATTCACAAAGTATTGTCCACTTGTTCCATGTCCACACCAAAACGTCAATTTACATAATCTTGATCGGACACCCAATGAAAATATTTCAGTGGCTTTATATGCAACTGGTTTCCACATTATAGTTCAATTGCCTTAGTAGTGGTTAAATGACATAAATTCCATATAAGCATAGTTAATTTTCCACCAATAGTATGGTGAAAGAATCTAAGTAGATACAATCTTTCCGTGGCTCACTCACACCAACACAAACAGAGCAGACACACAAAGAGCCTAAAAAGGAATAACCCAGACACAGAAAGGAAAAAATAAAACACCTGGCACTAGTTAGGATGATATATATAGGTATAGACTTAGCCACACACTGGACATGCACTTCCTTACAACACCAACATGTAACAGATATACTCTACATTAATATAAATTTAGTATTAAAATTAGAATAATTTAATATAATAAGTTATTGGTAAGGTACACCACAACATAAATATCATTAAATAAATGTCACACACAAAAACAAAAATAACCAAAAAGCGTGTATAAATTATAATAAACAAAAACCAAAATTATAATTTTTAAAAAGGGTACGGAACTCAAGTCCGTAGACTTGTTAATAATAAAAAAACAAAAAATCTTTCCGTGGCAACACACTAATTCATAAAGTGTTGTCGTCTTGTTCCCTGTGAATACAAGTGTTACTTTATATAGTGTTGACCGGAGACTATCGAATATAATTTCAGGGGTAATATTTATACGAAGCCGGTTTCTACAATTTGCTATTCGTTCATTTATCTTACTACTGGTTAAATTATAATATAAACTTTATACAAGCATAGTAAATTTTCTACCGATGGTGTGATGTAAGATTCGATATTAGGTATAGCCTTTTCCTGGCAACGTAGTCATAAATTCCACTTCTTCTCTGTGAATATCAACTATCAATTTATTTAGTGATTGTTCGAAAACTCGATGAAGTATGATATTTGAATAGCTTTCTGTGTTATTTTTTTAATAATTACAAGTATTCCTGATTAATTACTTTACCTTAAATTACGATCTCGCCTACAGAGGATAATAATATAATTTTAATGTAATATTCTACAACTATAGTGAATATGATGTTTGGTTATAGTATTTCTTGAGTGATATTCTGAAGTATTTTGTCGTTGGTATTTTAGAATTATTACAATCTTACAATATAAATCTTGTAAGATTGATTCTAAGACTTTAAGTTTATATAAAATTATTTCCAAAACTATTAATTTTAGTACAGATTTTCTTATTTTTACATTCTATTTTCTATTTTAGGCACTACAATCTTATTTATACTTTCTTATTTAATAACTAGGTACTGATCGGATATTGTTTAAACCAAAGTTTTCGTTGAAAGTCTTTGTGACACCCTACAACCCTGACTTACGAAACGTTATTGAAAAAGCATCCAAAAAAAAAACAAATACCCTAGCGTAAAAATAATCAAACACTAAAAAAATAAACAAAAATTTTTAGGCGCGTAAGTTTGTACTGGATAACAAAACGTAAAAATAAAATACAAGTATCGCAATTTTTTCTGAACATTTTCACAGAAATTTTAACAACTTCACTTTTATCTGACAAAAAAGAGAGAAACATTTCTATAGTCATTTAGCTCGGCTTTATTTATTTCAACAAAATCCAATTCTGAACTCGCAGGTACTAGTATATTTTTGTTTATGGTGTTTTTAGTAAGACGTTTATCTTATTTACGACACCAAACAGAGCGCCAGACTGAGTTGTGCTCGTATCGACGCGTTCCCACTATTTTGATACACCGGTGATACCTATATTATGTTAAAAATAGTATTTTACGATTCGAGATTTATTCGCCTTGCGCTTAGTCACGTTTTGATATCAATCATCTATAAACATTTAGTGTCTATCTGTGATTTAAAAATTGTGCCAAAATTTAACTGAAATCTGCTATATAGGGAACGTACCCATACTGCGTGACCCTTTCAAGGGTGGGGGAGGTCTTCAAAATATCACGCTTGGTCACAGGGAAGAAGGAGGGGTTAGGATTTCATCACGTAGTCCCTGTCCTCCAGAAAAATCTCGCGCTTTTTTGAGCTATAGGCGATGGCAACCAATTTCCACTAGATGGGCAGCTTGCTTGTTTGCCAGCTTCGCGATAAAAAAGTTACTATTTTTTGCATTTTGAGTTTTTCGTTAATGTTTCAAATTTTATGTTTGTTTTTTTTATTGCAGGAGATCAGCAGACAGGCGGACGGCCCACTTGATGGAAAGCGGTTACCATCGCCTATGGACATTTGCTACACCAACGGTGCTACAAATGCGCTGCTGTTCTCTTAAGGGAGTCTGGAACCTGGTCACTAATGCCGGAACACAACCCAAGATTGTTATGGCGACATACTTTAGACTAGGTGTGGTAGCCGTCCAGTCGGGCAAATGACCTACCAACTGGCTGTGGGTTGTTAAGTCGCCTCTTACGACAGGCCGTCCGGCCGCAGGAAATTGTATTCTTTCTCCGTTCCTGCACGGATAGCTAAAGTCGTGTTTTAAAGCTTAAATATAATTTATAACGATGTAATATATGCAATGTGACGTCACGAAATTTAGAATCCCTTCCATCACTTGTCACATGTTGTTTCATTTGTATTGTGTGTGGACTAACTGTACACACACACACACACATTTTTTTTTCTCTGTGTCTGAATCCAATTGTCAGTTATAATTGTTATAATATTTCAATAAAATTACGTTTAAAATTGGAATGCTGACTAGAATTTGTACGTAATAAAAAGTCGTTCTATATGCATGAGCGCGAATGTATGCAAGAGTGGGTCTCAAGTAGATTACTTTCTTAAAACGCTAATATTTCCATGACTCGTAGACTTAAAGTCATCCTAATTTATTTTTTATTGAGTGAGTTCAGCAGACAGGTAGACGGCCCACTTGATGGAAAGCGGTTACCATGGCCTATGGACATTTGTAACACCAAAGGTGCTACCGCTCTCTACACGGAGGCTGGAACCTCGTCACAAATTCCGGAACACATCTCAAAGTTGTTGTGGTGGCATACTCTAGACCAGGGGTGGTAGCCATTCAGACGGGCAAATACCACCTAGCTGTGGGTTGTTTTACCGCCTATTACGACAGGTCGCCTGGCCGCAGAAAATTGTATTCTTTCTCCGGTCCTGCACGGATAAGTCAATGAATTAAAAGGATAATTTTAAACATAGATATCTAAGGTCATTTATAGTTGATTAATTATAATTACGATTATGTTAATTATCTGTTAATGCCATCTCTAATTTTGTAAAGCACAGATTTATATATTAGGCTGTTGAATTTTTTTTTTAAACTACGTATTGACCTAAAGACGCATATATACAAAAAGCATTTTTTTAAGCATAACGTTAAAGCATTCCTTCTCAAATAAGCATATTATTCAGATGATGATTATTTTTGTTCTTAAATGTTAATATCTCTATATTTATATACTAGCTGTGCCCGCGACGTCGTCCGCGTGGAATTTGCTTTCAAAACCCTTCGATTTTGAAACATTCTTCATTGGTGCTCCGCTCCTACTGGTCTCAGCGTAATGATATATAGCCTATAGCCCTCCTCGATAAATGGGCTATTTAACGTTGAAAGAATTTTTCAAATCAGACCAGTAGTTCTTGAGATTAGCGCGTTCAATCAAACAATATTAGTACATTTGGCTACAACACTAATACTTACATTTTAAACATTGCGATATCTTTTGAATAAAACGTTCGAATTGAATAATTCAAAAAGTTCTAGAAAGGTATTGAATTCGTCTTGAATATGGAGTAATTTCTTTTGATAAGGATTAATACCAAGGTACAAAATAAAGAGTTTTTGAAGCGACGGCATTGTAATTATTTAAAAAAATAAAAGAAAACGCTTATTGTGAGATAACTACAACAGTTAGACATATGGTTACGCGATATTTTTTGTAGACATATTATATGTTCTGCAAAGTGGTAGTTTTTTTTTTTTTTTTTTTTTTTTTTTTATTGCAGGAGTTCAGCAGACAGGCAGACGGCCCACTTAGTGGAAAGCGGTTACCATCGCCTATGGACATTTGCAACACCAAAGGTGCTACAAATGCGCTGCTGCTCTCTTAAAGGAGACTGGAACCTGGTCACTAATGCCGGAACACAATACAAGATTGTTATGGCGGCATACTCTAGACCAGGGGTGGTCGCCATCCAGTCGAGCAAATACTCTACCACCTGGCTGTGGGTTGTTTAGTCGCCTCTTACGACAGGCCGCCGGGCCGCAGGAAATTGTATTCTTTCTCCGTTCCTGCACGGATAAGTACATTGTTTTGTTCTATAATCAATAGTTTTCGCAGCGCACGCCGTGTAAGGATTTTTTAGGGTCATTTTTTTACACCTTGGGTTACATTATTGGACTTTTAGTAAGGATCCCTAATTTTTTTTAATATAATGTAGCCTATAGCCTTCCTCGATAAATGTACTATTCAACACTGAAAGAATTTTTCAAATCGGACCAACGGTTCTTGAGATTAGCGCGTTTAAACAAACAAACTCTTCAGCTTTATAATATTAGTATAGATAAATCAATTGCTGTTCGTTAGTCTCGCTTAAACTCGAGAACAGCTGGACTGATTTGGCTAATTTTGGTTTTGAGTTATTTGTGGAAGACCAGGGAAGGTTTAAAAGGTGAGTAAATATGAAAAAAAATGCTTGGAATATAGTAAAAACAATAATTTCGATTTCCCTTAGAAACTATTTCTACAAGTCAAACATTTGATGTTCGTCCCGTCGTTTAGAAATCAATAAAATTTAAAAGTCGTTCAGAAATCAAATTAAATTTAAAAGTGAAGTTTGTTTTCATTTTTTTTGTTTTAAATGTCAAACGTTTGATGTTTGTTCCGTTTAAGTTTTGTCCACATTTTTTACTAAAGTTGAAATATTCTGCAATTATCAATCAGCTTTTTTATTGATTGATTCTGAGGCGGTCGAAGTTTGCCGGGTTAGCTAGTGATTATATAAAAATGACTTTTTATTGACGGAATGATATTTAAAATATATAAAATGAATAATATTTATTCATGATCTTCCATGATCAAATTGATCGTGTACTAGCGGAGGGTGATGTCAGGAGCCTTAAGAACAGACGAGCGTGCATGACAAGAGTTATGAATGTCAAAGAAGCAAGTGAGGTGTGTAAGAATGGGCCTAAATGGCGCTCTGTTGTTCGTGCCTACCCCGCAAGGGAACTGGCGTGAAGTTATGTATGTATGTATGTATGTATGTAATATTTATTGTTTTGAAATTTTTTGTAATGATAATTATGGACTTTTTATAATTATTTGAGCCTTATGTACTTCGTATTTATATCCAAGCACAAAATATTTTTGTTATTGAATTAAAAATATAAATAAATAAATATTAACATTTATTAAATTTTTTTCGTGTTTAAGAATGACTTAATCTTTTTCCCTCTATATTAAGTAACTTATTTTTTTGTGAATTATAAGACAAAAACTATACAAATACATACATACATACATACATAACTTCACGCCAGTTCCCTCGCGGGGTAGGCACGAACAACAGAGTGCCATTTAGGCTTATTCTTACACACCTCACTTGCCTCTTTGACATTCATAACTCTTGTCATGCAAGCTCGTCTGTTCTTAAGGCTCCTGACATCACCTTCTGCTAGTACACGATCAATTTGATCAAATAATGTAATTTTTTTCTATAGTAAGGTAAACTACACTATTGCATTCAATAAACAAGCATAGAATTAGTTATCTTTAAATTTTTGCACCGAAACAAATAATAATAAATGCAATTTATACAATCTGCAGTAAGCAAACATAGCGTGCATGAAACCATTTGCCTATCGTAGAGCCGGTTCCTTGTAAGCCCGGAACATTATTTGGCAGGCTATTATTTACGGTCTATGTTACATTTTGATTTTATATTGCGACTACCCGCATTTTAGTCACGATAGCTTAAATACACAGCACTCATTGAAATGAAAGAACGAAACACATTTATTGTAGGCAGGACCGTCTTAAGGTAAGCAAGCGTCCACATGTTCGCATCGCATCCAACGCATTAGTTTTTTACAATGCGTCCACTATATGAGCAACGATCGGATTTGCCAACGTAACCACCAGCAGTCGGATTGCCGATGCCTCTTGCATTCGGATTTTCGTAGTGAGCGTACGTGCGGAACGTGTTTGTGAGATAATGAAGGAAAGCGAAGAACAGAAATTTGTCGTAATTGCTTGTTTGTTAGCAGAAGAGGAAGAAAAGAGCTAAAAATTGCGTATGACGTCATCGTCATGCATCGTAAAAGTTGCCCCTCAGAGCACAGGCGTCAGCATTGCCGATGAGCAGATTCGTGCGCTCAGTACGATGCAGATCAGTAGACAGAACAGACAGTAGTCGATGCAGAACAGAGACTTATGTTACTTTCTATACAAATAATACTATGATTTGTCTGATACGAATTACGATACAAAAATCAATTTGACCAGTTTCCAATTACTTTTCACTATACCATCAATTATTTTCTCTATATAAAAACTATTTATAACATAAAGAAATATTTGTATGGGGCTGAAATTTGCTGTGCCACATAGCTGCACTTTGAAAGTGTGCGACAAAAATTGTTCATTCAACAAAACCTATTTAACGAACTTTTGTTGCATAAAACCGTTTAACTGGTCCCTTACTTAAGGAAATGTATAAAATATAAAATGTTTAAACCAGGTGTATTTGCTGAAATCAAATTAAACAATCTAGCGATTTATAACGCGGACCGCGTTCGTAATACCGAAGTAAGAAAGAGAGTGTCGGGGTGAAGGTAAGGAAAGGAATGCTCCGGTGGTTCGGGCATGTGGAAAGAATGCATGATGAAAGAATGACTGAACAGATATACAATGCAAAAGTGGATGGATGCAGAAGTCGTGGAAGGCTACGACACACTTTCCATGATCAAATTGATCGTGTACTAGCAGAAGGTGATGTCAGGAGCCTTAAGAACAGACGATCGTGCATGACAAGAGTTATGAATGTCAAAGAAGCAAGTGAGGTATGTAAGAATAAGCCTGAATGGCGCTCTGTTGTTCGTGCTTACCCCGCAAGGGAACTGGCGTGAAGTTATGTATGTATGTATGTAGCGATTTATGTGATGAAGCGTAGGCAGCCACAAATTTTCGTAGTACCAAATGGCAGAACGTACTTGGACGGCCTTGTGAATATTGAACAACATAATATGTCAATAAGTTGACATATTTAACTGCACTTTGAGTTAATAATTAATGGTTGCGGGGATAACTGTCCTCTATCGGATACATTTCGAGGAGTGTTCCTTAGAATTGCACGAGCTGATTGCTTCATCCCCATTTAACCATCAGACAACCAGACGCCACCAGTTTGCGCCACCGTTATATGATAGAAACACCACCAATCAGAACCAAGCGTTTCGCTTCATCTTCTCTGGTGCGCACTGCCGAAGAGTGGAATAATTTGCCGGAATCTGTTTTTCCTGACAAATATAATCTTGAAGTCTTCAAGTAACGAATGAATAGGTATTTTCTAGGTAAGCGTGCTTCATCCTAGACTGCGTCATTACTCAACATCAGGTGAGACTGAGTTATTGATAATTAAAATTGTACAAAGCTCATTATTATCTTACCTATTTAAAAAAGAAAGAAAAACATATTTAAAAAAAATGTGTGTAGAATCCGAAGCAAAAGAAAAACCCTGACACGAAGCCGCTGAAAATAGAAAAAGAATACTATTTCTTCCATAATAATATAATTTTTAGAGAGATTATATAATTTTGTTGCCTTTAGTTGCTATGTAAATGTTTGTCGAATAACAATAAATAAATACAATAATTAGATAGACTCACCCAAACCCTTGAGGACTAAAAATGTCCGCCTAGGCTTCAGACGCAGACATCATACATGCACATAAAATGAAACCACCTCAACCAACATCCACCACTTTTCAAGGCGCTCGCCATTAAGTTTGTTTCAAAACTCATTACACTTGCTAAATATCTTATTATGTCTCACATGCGTCTTTTTAATACAGCAAACGGATCCGACGACAAAATTCAAGACAAGCGACATCTTCCAAGAAGCAAGGGGAAATTGGGGGAAACAGAGACAGATATACATACATATTATTATACAAAAAGAGAAGGAATGTGTATGTATCAAGAATGTGTATTGAGGTTGAATAAGAGATGGCGATACCATGAATTGGAAACTATAGCTACATTAAATAATAAACAATTGTATTTAATTCAAAATAACATTTTACTCCAACCCTTATCCTTATCAATAGCCCAATCAAGTGTGAAAAGTTTCTTAAAAAATATATCTGGTGTTTACTAGTGCCTAAATTCGTTGTTTCCTAATTATTCCTATCATTCCTAATTAAATCTTCAAACAAGGAGATTGTTTTAAGAATCAAATAGCATACTAAAGTACTTGCCTTTGAAGGTATTTAATTCCACATATTTAATCCACTTGCTCAGAGCAAAATAAGGGATTCTATTACAAGAGTATTAGGGGCTTAATTTATGTCTTCTTACAGAGATACCACAGTAAAGAGAAATCGATAATTTAGAAATCGCAAGATTGTTGTTTAAGTAAGAAATAATTAATTTTAAAGTAAATTAAATATTGCTTCAGAGTGCAGTTATTATATCCCTGCTACATCTGGGATAATGTTACTTTTAGTGACTGTATCACGCAGATGTAGCTAAGTATTTAATGCGTTATTTAAGATGCGAGATTGTTAATGACGTTAAATATTAACAAAGAACAATGGATATATCACCGGCAATTTGTAAATACCTTTAGATTATAATATATCTCGCGAGATTGTAAACTATCGAAATATTGTAAACTGTAACATACTGCTTACAATTTAACGCATTATTTTTCGGTAGATTATAAGATATTAACGTGAAATTGTCGTTGTAAGTAAGGCATCATGTCATATCATGCTAGACCAACTCAAACCATGCCCTTAGCAACAATCTTAATACGGCCCCGCATCGAATACGATCCTGCTAATTACGTTCACCAGTTTGTGTCGGATCTGTGCTTCTCTGACTTACAGTCCAAACAAACAATCTAGAGAAGGCAAAGGTCACGTATCTGTTAAACCTCCAAGAGTTCTGTGGCAAATGAGCATAAGAGCAATATAATATAATCGCGCCATCTACTTTTTTCGCTGTTTTTCTCCTTCCTATCGTGGCATTAGGCATATTGTAAATGAGAGTTTAGACTTTTTCCCATTGACTACAAAACTTTGAATTTGGTGGCCAGTTTTGATTTAATAACATGAATCATGGGTTCATATTAAACTGTCAAAACTTGTACCACTGTTAACATTTTGTTCTGTAAACTCCAGAAGATTCTCGACAGTAGGTTACAACGCAATTTATATTATTTGAGTCAGTATTTTTCGAGTACTCGCAGCCGTATTAAAATTACACATTTAAAGCAAAAACGCTTACAGTACGATCTATTACTTAATGCTAATGTTTTGATTTGGGTCTTTATTAAATGACGTCAATGGAATCTATTTTTAATGTCCCTGCTATATTTAGGATAATATTAGTGACTGTGGCCAAATGCGTTTTGTTTATAGCGCTAAAAAATGACACGTCTAACGAATAGCTAACATTAGTGTAGGTATATACATGAATTATCTGTCAATGTTTAACGTCATTTAATATCGCATCTTATAACGCAGTAAACCCTTGGCTACACGTGTGTGACACCGTCACTAACTAATGTAAGTTATATGGGATAATCCCCAGGTGGCAGGGGTGTGGTGCAGTGGCATAAGAGTATGAATTTTCAAACACATTGTACTAATTATATTTCGACTAATTCTGTTAAATAAAAATGAATTTATTTATTTTAAAATTGAATTTTATACATTACTTAGAGCAAATTTAATTATTGTTAATAAAGGGAAAAATGTTACCCAAAAAACTCCCCATTTTCCCAGATTTTTTTTTAACTTATCGATCAATGTACTAAAAATAATAACATCTATGCAAGCGACATGATTGGACGATTTTATTAGTGTCAATAATTATTTGACCCTAGCTTACACATCGATTATCTCGATGTGTAGGTTTCATGACGATATTTTCCTTCACAAGCAGCATGTGGTCATTGTTACAATATGCCTAGTAGAAAGTTAAGAAATGCATGCTTCCTGGTTAGTTATTTAACCTACGTCATTTGAGTAAGACGCAAAGCCACTAAGTCACCACAACATACTTAGAAATTGTGAGTAAAAACTACAAAATTCAAGTAAAAACTTTTTCAAAGTTAACCCAACCACTAAATCTTTCTCAGTAGAACCATTTATTATTTCATTAGTGCCGTTTACTTCACTTTTATTCACACTATTTGTCTTACTTTAAGATAAATCGTTTTTTTTGTCAGCCTGTTACAAAAACTTAATGTGACTTTGAGTTGGGAATTTGTGCTATCAAAAAGAATGGACTGAAAAATTTAGTCATGCATTTCTATTACAGCTATTGAGTGAATATAAATTGTAATAATGAATTATCCTTATCATTTAAAGAGCATAAAAAAATTGATCTAGTGTTCGTCTGTTGTACTGTGTATGTACTTTGCAGAATTCTGTAGAGATGACAACCTTCCACACTTTTTGTCATTTATAACGCTTTTAATAAAATTCTATTAAATAAATTAATCTCGATATTTCTGTGTTAAGCTGTTTTTATATTATTCCAAATAGTTTGCCTATTTTTATTATAATAAGATACCATTTATATAATGGGGAGTGTTCCGAGGAATTGTTTAGGATGGTGCCTTTATATTCTTTTTCATACCGCACCGCTCGCCGTCGGCTGGACATTCATTTCCATTTCCTAGAGCCGCTTCACTCATGTATGTAGCGGATCTTTAGAATGTTTCTCTTGCACATAGTAGGGATTTGAAATTAGCGCCCAATTGAGGTTTTCTCACAGCGTTATTATGCTGTGGGGTTTTTCAAAAAATGTGTCATAACATTTGTTGAGGCCAGCAGCGTATTCGTAACACTCCTGATGTTGTAAATATTCATAGGCGACGGTAACTGCTTTTCATGAGATCTTACTTTCGCAATAATAAACAATACTACAATAATTCTGCAACGAAAATAACCAGATAGGTATCGGCTCGCAAATGGATGAAATTGTGGAATAAAATTGGAAACCGGAGATAAAAGATTTATCTCGACGATCGCCAATAGCGGTCGTCCATTAAAGGTTCACTGTCGCTTCTTGCAAAACGCCCCTTATCCTCGCCATAAAAAAGAGTATGAATTTTTCGAATCTTACCATTTTGTAGTCTGTGGAGAAAATTGATATTCCAAATTCAAATTTGTTTGTAAGAATTCATAAATATAAATTGGAGCTGGTGTTGATTTTATTTTAGTTTACGGCTTCGCGCTGATTTTGTGTTTAATCAATGTAAAGTTTCTTTGAGTTGGATGTTTGATTGTTTTTGTTTATAGAGCACAAATTAAAATTTATTTTATCCCGAAATGATATAATAAAATACAGTCATTTGTATATCTTTTCGCAATAAAATGAATTTTAATTAAACCCCTTCATAGGTGTTTAGTGCAGCTATATTCTGCTGATAATGGTGTGCAATATTTGGACATAACTAACACCTTCGCCTGATGACTCTGTGGGTATTTTTGAAGTGGAACTTCTTTTGAATCGTTGTGACTTGAAACTCGATGAAAAAAAGTGACACTAAAGAGAACATATGAAATTCAACCTTATTTAATTCGAAACAAAACACATTTATCTTTATCCGTTAGTGTTAATTTTCACTTTAAATAAAACTTAAAATATTTCAAATGAATTTTAGCTCCATCTATATATGTATGGCAGATATTCTTTTACACGTAGATCAAAGGAAATTGTTCGTAACAGGACGTTGAACTTTGAACTTTATGCTAGTGTTTTAAAGTGTAATTTAGATTTAATTATCAGGTCAAAATACCTAAGAATAAAAACGTCTATAATAGAATAGAAATGCGAAAATTCTTTCAATAAATAGGATAGTTAAACGTGCTAGTTTCACTTCTACTGCGTGTGAACTGCACACACACATTTTTATGCTAGAGCAATGCGTATTGTTTTCGGACTTCGGAAGAGGTTAGCGGTGGGTGTATAGAATTGTTTATGCTGGACGGTCAACAACTTTCCCTATGTAGCTGGGGGGCTCTATGAGCCACGGTCGTCAGGGCCATCGGATGTGTCTTTGGTTCCTGTGGTCCTAACATATGGTGTTAAGATTAAACAACGAGATGGTGTAGTTGGTAACTCTGAGCATGCCATCGGGAGTCCAAAAGTACCATACTGCAGTCCCGGAAGACAAGGTGTCTATGATGGTTCACACTTCGAAAAAATGGCGTTTGGGACTCCCAACGGCTGGTCCTACACTCTGTCCATTAAAATAATATACAGGTACTATAAATATGTATTCGAAAACACGGTATGTACTAAATCGGTTTATTATTAACTAGCTAGTCATTAAATAACACAAATGCACACACGCATATCAAGGTTTCATTAAGCTTTGTAACCTTTAATTAATTCTTAAACGCAGAAAGCACTCGCAGCAGGTCCGGATTTGTCTTAAGTGCCGGCTTGGGGCACCGTGAAAAATACCGCCCTATTATCTATGCACTGTAACTAGACTTCAAAACGTAAATATCCAATGGGAACTCGATTTTTAACATTTGGCATGAAACCAATAACTTTCCAATTTTTGAAAATCATTGATTTTTATAGCAGAAAGTTGTTTTTTTTACTGACGCGCCAAATTTGGCTGCTCTCGATAAATTTCGCCGCCCAGTGCCCCCATTGTAAATTCATCACTGATTCGCAGTGATTCGTACGAAGATGTGCGCAATTCTTGCGTGGAACGTTATTGCTGTAAAATATTTGACAGGCGTTCCCGTACCCACTTCGCTGAGCATATTTTTTATTTATTAATCACAATCAACAATTTATCAAACATCAAACCTATATCAGTCGGTAATACTGTAGCTTTCTACTGGTGAAAGAGTTTTCAAAATCGTATCCGTAATACCGCGATTATCCCGAACATCCATCCTCAAAAACTTTGTAATATTAGTATAGATTTTTTTCTCCTTTCATAGACATAGACAACACTTTATTGTTCACCAAAACAAAAATTACAAAAAAAAAATGTACAACAAGACAATAGTTACTAGGTAAAACAAAAGGCGGCCTTATCGCTTCCTCTTCTTTATTATATATGTAATGTTTTTTATTTAAATTTTGTTCAAGTAGGTGTAGGTACTTATTGCTACGACTAAAATAAATAACCATTTGTTTATATGAGTCTCAAAGTAATATTTGTAGACTAAGAGGTGGGCACTGAAACTGTGGCGGAGTATCTCTCGATACAGCAATATACTGAGTGCCAACTTCATTAAAAATGTTTTGTTTTATCTATTTTATATTTTGTTTGTACCGTACTTTGCTAAACTTTCTACTTCTTTCTACTTACAAAAATTACAGTAACGCGAGCGAAGCCACGGGAAAAAGCTAGTACTAATTTATTTAAAACCCTTCAACCAGTGATTAGCAACTGGTTTCTCGTGAGAAATAAATAAGTTATATTTCGTTAGTTTATTTTGGCACACTCTCGTGCATTCAAATACTAAACAAATTTAGCACTCCGTGTTTTATATATTTACCCAGAGTAACACTTTTGGTAAATTAAACAATTCGGCCGATGCCGTCACAAACATGTTTATTTGAATTTGCGTAAAACTCGTATCCCATGATGTATAGGAAACGTTTTAAAAACTATTAATAAAATTCATTGCGTTGTTCTGACGTTTCCATTCACGTGATTTCGATAGTAAGAAGAATCTAAACCGATGAATACAATTGAAATATCTATCTGTGATTGGCAAATAAACGCCGAATTAAATTTGAATTCAATTAAATTTCTGTCATTTTATAATCTTGTCTATCATACTATCTGAATGTTTGTCTTACGGCTTCATTCGAAATTAAAAAGAAATTCACTGAACATTTATAAAAATCAACTTACAAGCTGACCCGTGTCCACTTCGCTGGGCGTCATTAAAAAATACACATGCACCCACGCACACACGCACACATGCACGCACGCACGCATTTCAAGGTTTAATTATGCTTTGTAACCTTTAATTAATTCATAAACGCAGAAAGCACTCGCAGTGCCTTTTACGAGGCTGGTGCAATACTTGCGTGGAAGGTTATTGTGGTAATATTATTAGTTTCCGTGCCCACTTTGCTGGCCGTAAAACATTTTTGCTTTTTTTATTTAATAATCACAATCAAATATAGCCTATGTCACTCGGAAACAACCTAGCTTTCCACTGGAGAAAGATTTTTCAAAGTTGATTTAGTAGTACCGGAAATTACCCCGAACATCCAAACTCACAAACACCTCTTTATAAAATGAAATTGAAATAGTATAGATAATTAATGACACTGAATATTGATTGAACATTTATTTGCTCATATGTTTATCCAAATAACATTTTGTACTGAACACCCATGAGCACCTACCCCCCAAGACAGGTGCAAACCCAGGTTAGGTTTCGGGGAAATGACATTGTCAATCTATATACATATATGTATCTACATTTAATTTTAAAATGCTCCTGGCTTTTTACAATAAAGTATTATAAATATCTATCGTAAGAAGAGTTCATTAGATACAAGCGGCCCGGCGCGGTTTCACCAGCGCTCTGTTTCGTTCCCGTGGTATATAGCGTCATGTTATATAGCCTATGACACTTCCTGTTAACGTGGCTTTCCTTCAGTAAAAGAATTTTTAAAATCGGTTTAGTAAATGCAGAGATTTTCTCCTACAACGTCACAAACTGACAAACTTTACCTCTTTATAATATTAGTATAGTGTTACGACCTAGGTGCTGACAAAGACAAATTCACACCGGCATACCTGTAGAAACACATTTTATTACCTTTTCGTCGGCATTTGGATTTCTTTTGTTTACTTTGTGTTTAAAATTAGTGATTAAAAATACAGACCATTGTGTATTGTAATATTTTACGACCTATTCTCGTATTGTGATCACTGCCAGGTGTCTCGGATTTAAAAGTAGAAACTGATTCTAAGAAATTCGGTCCACGCGGCAGACATATTGCATCTGTGCAGTATAAAGCAATGCCCCATTGGAGAGATGATGCAGTCGAGCGATAACCACAAGCGAAGCAAGACGTGTGTACTACATTCGGTAATCTATTTAGTGACGGAATTTGCGCGTTTTATGGAATTACGATCTTCTGCATTACGTTTGGACTTATTGCGTTCGGTTATATTTGTACCTGTGTTATACGTATTTGTATAGTTCTAATAAACTCTATAATAATTCCAACGGCATTTTAATTCGAGTCCTGCAACTCATAGCAATAGATGAATGCCAAGTCTAAGTTTCGCGCGAACGAAGTCGCTAGTACTGCTAGTGATGAATGTAATTCTGAATGAACCATGTGAACTATGTCTCTCTTTTCTTGTCTTTATCCTGGTTCCTATATCTTATTACCCAATCAATTATCAAAAAAATAAAATAAATTGTTTTAGCTAGATGTTTTGCTGGGTAGTTTTTAGTCGCTATACAGTCTCTTCCCGAAATAACTAGTTCATCGCAGGTTTGACTAAGGCCTTTCGACAAATCCCGAAATAAGTTCAAATTTCGGCCTTTGACTAAAGTATTTTAGTCAAACCTAGAAGTACCTAACTTTTTAGTCAACCGTCAAATAAATTGTTTCGGGCTTTGCCTAGTCAATTCTAGAAGCAACTAAGGTAGTCTCGGTCAAACGTCGATTCGTACTGCACTTGTTACAAGTTTAATGACTGTATAAATTAGTCTCTCGTAGATTTGACAAAAATTCGTGAGTCAAAGGCAGAAAAACGTCATTTATTTGAACTTTTACTAAGACTTTATGTCAGATTTGAGGTTTGACTAGTCAAACCTCGGAGCGCCAGAGCTTCGATGTTTGACTATAACATATATATACATAGAATAGAAATTATTCATAATTTTTAACTAAAGTTACCTGGACCATATTTTTTATTTGTAAATATCTATATAGTAGTTTTCTTTTTTTGATTATTACACGATTTATTGAATAAATATATTATAATTATAGGCTACATTATCATACTAAAAAATATAATTAAATATTTAAAATAAACTAAGTTATAAATGTAGATTAAAGAAGGGGGAGGTTGCGATTTGTTTTTAGGTTTCTTATATAGGTATATTATTTTAGATGATATAAATACTTGTAGGAAACTAATATATGCATTAAAAAAATTCATTTAAATGTATGACCATGTTAAATGTTTTCTAGTGAAATTTAATTTGAATCTTAGACCATTAAAAGAAAGACAGAGTCTCGGACATTCGAAGTGAAGCCGGCTAAGCAATGTCGATCTTTATATTTCTTTATATATTTTCGATATGAGAACTTAATACGGATAAAAGTGAAATAGTTTCCAATGTATAATACATAGGCTTACGCACACAAATGTGGAAAAAAGATTTCACTTTTTTATATTTATTGCAGGGGATCAGCAGACAGGCTGACGGCGCACTTGATGGAAAGCGGTTACCATCGCCTATGGACATTTGCAACAGCAAAGTTGCTACAAATGCGCTGCTGGTCTCTTAAGGGAAACTGGAACCTGGTTATTAATGCCGGAACACAACTCAAGGTTGTTATGGCGACATACTTTAGACCAGGGTGGTAGCCATCCAGTCGGACAAATGCCCTACCACCTGGCTGTGGGTTGTTAAGTCGCCTCTTACGGCAGGCCGCCCGGCCGCAGGAAATTGTATTCTTTCTCCGTTCCTGCACGGATACTTCATTCGACGCTTTCATATCATTTTATTATTGGGTAAAAATTTTCATAAATTTCCCACGACTAATATTAATATGATATGTAATTTTATATAATTAGTAGATATTATATTGTATTTAGTTACATATTTATTATGTTTAAATAGTTGCATTTTATCACCATATCTTGTATATGTATATAACTTATGTGTATATTTGTATATATAGTATAGTTATATATTTATTATTAAAATGTAAGTAATCGTACAATAATTATATGTATACCACCATCGCCACTCCTAATCAGCAATATTCTTGCCACGGGTTGTCTGGAAGAGATCGATTTTTAGCGATAAGACCGCCCTTTGTACACAATTAGTATAATACTAGTTCATAAGTTTTCTGTAATGGTGTACAGTAAAGTGTTATCTATCTATCTATCTATTAATTTTGTACTATTCATGAGGTAAAATAATCGATAGCAAGATACTAAAACGGGCTTAAATCGTGTATGTTTATTTTATAAGGCATGTGGTGGCACGTCTGAAATTCAATTATGAAAAAGGTCGCAAGTCTTGAAGGGTGGCCAAATAAAACGAAGGCAGGTTAACTAAATTGCCAGAACTAGGAAAAATAAAGCTTATTTTCATGGACATTGTATATGGAAGTGGGCAAGTGTGTCCATTGATAGTACTTTACTGCTGCCATATAAAAAGATTTGAATGGTTTAAATAAAGACAAGAGTCACAATGCAACCTATTTTCATAAATCATTTTTCTTTATAATGACACGATCACGTTTGATTTGCACGGCTTTACAGCCAGTTTCAACTGTTTATGAATGTACAGTATGAGTGTTCAAACTGTGCTCCTTTTATTACTTTTAGTATTCATTTGTATTTGATTTAATAAAATTAAATAGTTTAAGTTCGTTCGTATTTGTTAAATTAGCGGCAGTTTTCGTTCGGGTTAGATTAGTATATTTTTGTCGCGCGAGCCAGTGAGAGTAGAAAATTACGGCGAAAGCCACTCGCCGCGTCCGTCGTGTACGGACCTTATGAATGAATGAATATTCACAACCTTCGCCGTCCAGTGTGTCACTGCTGCATCCTCGTGAGCTGTGAAATTACTCGTTTTGAACTAAAATTGTGTCCACAAAGGAAGGAGTCGGCGCCGACCGTTGGACTTGAAACCCGCTCATCGCAAGGTGAGTTGACTACTCGTTGTAAGATTTGCGCTCACTGGCCAGCTCAACGCTTTTCGCATATCTGCGCATAAAATTCGCACAAATACAGTCCGCTTAGCCGCGATCCTGACATTGGGGATTGCACAGTGAATTTGTATTACTTGGCACTGGCATCTTAGATATTAAAGTATATTGAATATTTTTAGGCACCATATCTTTCATGGTTTCATTTATTCTGTATGCCTAACCTATTCTGACTGTGTTAATTATGTCGTGAGTTAAATGTTGTATTTATTTAAATTCTTTTCTACCTTTTTTTTTAAATTTTATATATAATAGGTAACTATCAGTATCCGTATATGTCACTAATGACCCTAGCGGAAGATCAGCGCTGGTTATCTCAACCGGCAATTTTGTTGAGCTAGGACCCATTTAGGCCTACATTTACTAATTGTTTTTTGTGTCAAGTAAATAAAGTAAAACTTCTATGCAGACGGGGTCTTAGGATTTTTCTATCATGAAAAAGCGTTACGGCCGAGTGGACTGGCGGAATAAATCTAGACTAGACGTCGTGAGAGGCGGAATAATTTTAGAGTAGACTATGGAATCGTTTTTTGGTTCCGGATCGATTTCAGTTTTTTTGTTTGATAAAATAAAATATATTTATTCATTAAAATGTACCTAACCTCACCAAATCATAATTTGCAATAAACACATAAAGAAGTGAAACTTCAACGGACAAGTGGCAAAACAAATCGCAACAAAATTTTACCTTAAATATTTTGTTGCGATTCGTTTTGCAACTTGTCCGTTGAAATATCACTTCTACTATGTGTCCCAGCACACATTTCAATTTTTTAAATAGTTTAAGTGGTTTTACGTTGTAGTTTTAAATACATCTTTTTCTTTCTTTCTTAATCAATCGCGTATTAATTACATTATATTTATAAAATCTTTATGTCTTTTATACTCCTCATTTTACTAATACAAACACTAGACCACTGCCGATCGTCGATGTCCTATATTCGAAACAAATATACATCAAGTAAAAGATACTCTTATACAACCCTTCAAGGTATGCTGGTCTAGAGTATGCCGCCATAACAACCTTAAGTTGTGTTTCAGTATCAGTGGTCAGGTTTTAGTCCCCCTTCAATGCCCACAGCACATTTGGAATTGCAAATTGCAGGCGACGGTAACCGGTTTCCATCGGGGCCGTCTGCTTGTCTGCTCTACTCATGGAATAAATAAAATACATGAACGACTTAATAAAATTTTACCTAATTCAGAAAACGTACCAAATTTAACCAAATATAGTACAGGCATTACCGATAAAAGTACCGCCACGCGCTCCGCATAAAGCTCGTAACAAAATTTATTAGGAATTAATTCACACAGTTGTTTTCGCTGCCCCGTGTCTGTCCTTCAATTATAAACCTGATTTAAATTCTACACATGTTTTACGTCGACCGCAATCCGTGACTTGGGGCCTTTTTGGCTGTCCGGACACATTATGGCTAGCGACTCTAATTTAGTAATGTTTTCGCTAGATTTTAAATGTTTTAACTGGTACACAACTGGACGACTTTTTGTTAGATTGGACATTTGAAATTTGTATTTAGTAGGTTTTGATCCCAGATGAGTGTTGAGAATTTTAGCACCCATACGCATTATGCAGCTGGGCTGGTGTGTAAGAAAATACATGTATTATTATTACAAGCTGATTTTTATTCGCACTACGCTGCGTCCAGCCAGCGTAGTCGCGGCCTACTTGCCTGTCAACCGCACGATTATTAAATATACGCATTGTGCGGTATAGTGTCCAGCCAGTAAGTACTTCACCGCGATCATTTCATTGCACAATTCTAGTCAAGGCTCACATGGAAGAAATATCTCTTTAGGAATAAGACCGCTCGTTGTATGTATACTATAAGTAATTTTACTCTTTTCATTTATTAATAGCTAAAACGGTCACCGTCGTCTGGCTATTTGCAACACCAGAATTGGTATCAACAGGCTGTCGGCTGCGAAATAATTTTATGAAAAGGTTTTTGGTATATAATAAAGGTTAGAAATAAACTAATTTACTATATATAGAGTATATAACAAATTGCTGACAGAGGGAAGCGTGTCCAGAAGACTGGTTGTATAGGTACGCTTTAAGGCAATGCTGATTCGCTGGCGAAATACAAGCGAGCCTTCGGATCATGGGTGAAATCAAACAGTATGACGGCTTCTGTGGTTGAGCGGGATAAGCCGGTCTACCTCACTGCAACACAGAGGCGCCAGGTTCGATTCCATGTATGGTGAATTTCGGAAACGAAATTTCTCCGTTATTTAGATACTATGGTCTAGGTGTTTGGGATCGACCGCAGAGTAGTTCGTTGTATATTGTCCGTAACACAAGCGTAACTTGCTCAATTTGGGGATGTATATGTGTGTTTGTCTGCCGATTATTTATTTATTTAGTTTCTAGTAATTTTTTTAAGGTTCATTTTATATCCCTTTCAATATTATAAATGTGAAAGTAACTCTTTATGTCTGTCTGTTCTGTTTTCACGGCAAAACTACGAGACCGATTTGACTGAAACTCAATATGTACTTATATATTGTCGTTTATGTAATTTTTATAGACGGGGGACAGATAAATAAAAGTAGGACGGTTTGAAATAGAGAATGAAACTGAAAAAAATATGAAATGTATGAGAACGATAATTTCTCAAGTTTATAGATATAAAAATTCATCGTCTGTAAAAAATGCGATAGTAACTTGACATAACTATCTGTTAAGCTTTCACGGAAAACTACTAGGGTCGGTATCGATGTAATTTTATTTAAATGTAGTTTTAATACCGTTATACCGTATTATATCCGTGCAGGAACGGAGAAAGAATACATTTTCCTGCGGCCGGGCGGCCTGTCGTAAGAGGCGACAAAACAACCCACAGCCAGGTGGTAGGGCATTTGCCCGAATGTATGGCTACTACCCCTGGTCTAAAGTATGTCGACATAACAACCTTGAGTTGTGTTCCGGCATTAGTGACCAGGTTCCAGTCTCCCTTAAGAGAGCAGCAGCGCATTTGTAGCACCTTTGGTGTTGCAAATGTTTATAAGCGATGGTAACCGCTTTCCATCAAGTGGGCGGTCTGCCTGTTTGCTGTACTCCTGCAATAAAAAAATAAAAGAAAACGAAAATGGACATAAATACTTTTCATGCCAGGAGATGGGATAGTTTGCGATATAAAATGAAAATAATTTTCCGGGTGCAAATAGCACTTAACATAAAAATTTAATACAATGTAACCTGTATTAACTCCTGCTCGTTAAACAAGAGGCACGCACTGGAGGTTGACCCGCAGCGCAGCCGGGGGGTAAACTCTAGTCAAAGTTACTCTCTATAAGTTGAAGCTTGTGCCAAATAAAATAAAAGAAAATAAAAGTGGGTCTTAGTTTCTGCAATAAAAGCATAGATGCGCATAAAACATAACCGGGATTAAGGTTAGATGATGGATATATGATATTAATACCAAACGTCTTTAGGAAAATTAATAAATGGTTAAATAAGTAACCATTTCAACCCAAAATACTAATCGTTATACAAGGATCTTATGAAACCCCAATTACTTGAGGCAGGAGGGCCAGTGTTTGAGGTCGACCGCGGTGCTTACATATCAACTAGTACAAAGGTCTGTTTCGTTCTAATATTATTGCTTGAATATGTTTAGTATTTATTTTTTATATTTTATTATTTTGGCATAAAACAGTAAAAAAATAATACAATATCGAATACTGCCCTATTTTCTTGAAATAATAATTGTTCTATGGCAAATACCCTTTATTAAAAGTTCGCATATATTTTTTATATATAGGAGGGACACAACTATTTCACTAGGTCCGATTTTTGTTAAAACGGCTACTTCTACAAAATACGTACCACGATTAAATTCTGCAAAACTAGCTGTCTTTTATAAGCTAATATTTCTTTACTATCTAAAACACTACCTAAATTACAATCCTAAAGCGGGTGATAGATGACCAAGTATGCGTACTTATGGCTCAGGGACGTATCATCCGTTTAAAATACGAGGAAGATGTCTATATGAACTTTTATATAACCATTTAATTCAATTATACGTTGTTTTAAGAACGTAGTTGTAATTTTTGGTGAACAATAAAGAGTGTTCATTCATTCATTCGTCGAAATACTAAAAGATAACACAGCGAGACGAACATAGCACAATGCATGGCACGACTATTGAATTTCTGGTCCGATATCACAATAGAACAGGCGAGATGCCTCGTTAAACATCTACGGTAGTGTGTCAATAGATAATGTTGACTATTGTAAAGTATCCATAGATTTATATAAGGGAGTATAAATCACTTACATAGGTACTTTCGCTCCGTAATAACTTCACTTAAGTTCGGTGGACACACTCAGGTGATTCTTTCATTTAATTAAACCTAGTTTTTTAACCAAATTATTTAAATGAGTGTGAGTTTGTGGCGGGAACTTGAAATACGGCAGCAAGCAAAATGAGTTGACATTTTATACTTCACTTTTGAATTTAGTCAGATTATAATTTATTCGACTGATAACTTTTAACTGATGATTGAAAAATCGGCCCTAATGCCCGGTTTCGGAGGTACTTTTAACTGAAGTTTATCTTTTCGTTAGCGCTATCGGTTCAATAACTTATAAAATTGTGATTTTATACACACCATCGTACGATAGTTAAACTAGGTTCAACTTAACTGACCAATATTAGGCGTTTATGTATTCCACATCTTTTGTTTGGCGTTTTTGTTTCATGTAAATACATATTAGATATTCCTTTTTAAATAGATCCATCTAGTGTCGGTTTATACTAGTTGTCGGTTTTATAGTTAACCTAAGTTTATCTATTACATAACTTTATGGAACTCATAACAGGTAACCTCAGAAACCGGGCATAAGTCAATTATATTCTGTTCAATGAAAATCACAAAATTAATAAGGGAAATTTAATTTCATGAACTCTTGTTATATCAAAGCAAAATTCACTGTATAAATAGGATATATATACCTACGGAGAAAGCAATTATGAAACTCATACAATATACGCCGCGCACTTCGGCATACTCATTCGGTTTCGATGAAAACTTTGTCCGTTATTACAATAATCGATTATTCACATGCATTATTCCAATAACATTCTCTCCTTTTGTATATGTAGCCAAATATTTTTAGAACATTTTTTATACACATTCTTTGAAATTGTTATTACCATATCCGTGCAGACATGAAGAAGAATACAATTTGCTGCGGATGGGCGACCTGTCTTAAGAGGTGATAATACAACCCACAGCCAGGTGGTAGATAGGTGGTAGCATTTTAGATATGTTCCGGCATTAGTGGCCAGATACCAGTCTCTCTTTAGAAAGTGGCAGAACTTCGGAATCACCTTTGGTGATACAAATGTCCATAGGCGATGTTAACCGCTTTCCATCATGTGGGCCGTCTGCCTGTCTGCTGAACTCAGTCAATAAAAAAAATTAGGATGACTTCATTCATTGAGTTCAGTCATAGTAGCGTTTTAAAAAGTAATAATCTTGAGACTCACTCAATTAGTTAGGATTGCCTAATAAACCGTTTAAGTTCAATTGAATCATATATCTTCACAATCCAAATAACATATCACTTCTCACCAACCAATTTGAAAGTCAGTTCATATCCAAGACTTAGAAAAGACAAACTCACTTTCACGATAAAGTTCTTTAATGTTTGAGAAACAGCGGGCCTACAGAAGTTAAGCTCATCACAGCAAAACCCAGACTAAAGTAAACAAAAGAAAGTTGTTATAAAAGATTGCCTTCTAAGTATTAGGCCCTTCCTATAGACCATTGTTTATAGCGTTTGCGATATAAGTCAGTATTATGTTTAATGAATTCACAAGAATAAAACGACTTGAAGCGAAATTGGTGACGACCGGGGCGTACTTCATTAAATTTTTTATCAATAAATTAACATTGACGAAGGTTTGATATTTTTATTAGGTACATTTTGGACAAGCTTCATTCGATTGAGTGATCAAATAATTTGACGAGTATTAAACAGAACTAGTGTTCGCCCAGTTGTCGAAATTCGACCATAATTGATTTAAATTTTAAGTTTGAACATTATTAAGGTTCTGTTGTCAAAGACTACACTTCTATAATCACCGATTTCGCCAAGGCTGCACTGTTAATTTGGTTTTGTGTGTTTGTTAATTTAATGTATTTTTTATGCATAATGTAAAAAAAAATAGCATTCTGCACTCCTTCTCTATATAAACTGTAAATGTGCGAAATTTGATACTCCTACGTCCGCGCAATTTTCGTAAAAAGGGGTACAAAGTTTTTGCTTCACGTATTAATATAATGATTTTTTTTATAGCTGGAGTACAGCAGACAGGCAGACGGCCCACCTGATGGAAAGCGGTTACCGTCGCCTATGAAAGTTTGCAATACCAGAGTTGCCACCAACGCGCTGCCGGCCTCGAAGACATTTTAAATGATAAAAATAATAATCAAATTCAGTGATTTTTTTAAACTTGTTTTAAAAAAAGAATAAACTGCATCGAATTTTCTTTGAATTAGCGAATAAAATATTGTTTTCGGAAGAACTTCTTACAAACTATTACACTTAATGAATAGACAGTATTTACCGCATTGATCTTACTTGAAAAACTTCTTAATTATCCCGTTAAAATAGCCCTCTATTCCTTTATATTTAACATTCCCCTGTCTTTTTACCACTAACCAAGCACCCAAGAAATTGCAAAGATGAAGTTCTTGAAAGAAAAAGTTCGAGGGTTGAATACAATGAGATGAATTTAGTTTCCTCGCAACTCTTAACTAGAGTAAGGCGTTTATAAGACCTCGTTTCACGTAAGATCTATTTTCTACTCGACTCGTGGTATATCAACTTTGTTAACTGTATATACTTATATACTACGGGTTATATAGATTGGGCTGGATAATTTTACTTTTAGTTTTGATGGACTATAGATAGATGAAATCTAATATAAACGATGGATATAAAACATTTTTCATATTACAATATATTTGAATAAAAAATCTTAAATTTAAATTAACTAATAAATATATGATATAACTACACAATGTATAATATTATAAAATTCTAGATGCCGGATCTGTACATTGACGCTATTAACAACAAAACAACTGAAATAGGTGATGTCAGGAGCCTTAAGATTTATCCGTGCAGGAACGGAGAAAGAATACAATTTCCTGCGGCCGTGCGGCCTGTCGTAAGAGCCGACAAAACAACCCACAGCCAGGTGGTAGGGTATTTGCCCGACTGGATGGCTACCACCCCTGGTCTAAAGTATGTCGCCATAACAACCTTGAGTTGTGTTCCGGCATTAGTGACCAGGTTCCAGTTTCCCTTAAGAGAGTAGCAGCGCATTTGTAGCACCTTTGGTGTTGCAAATGTCCATAGGCGATGGTAACCGCTTTCCATCGAGTGGGCCGTCTGCCTGTCTGCTGAACTCCAGCAATAAAAAATAAATAAAAAAAGAACAGATGAGCGTGCATGACAAGAGCTATGAATGTCAAAGAAGCAAGTGAGGTGTCTAAAAATAAGCCTGAATGGCGCTCTGTTGTTCGTGCCTACCCCGCAAGGGGACTGGCGTGAAGTTATGTATGTATGTAACTGAAATAGTCTATATAAACGACGAAGTACACGGTACAATTTTTTTTTTATTTTCATATAAAAACTACAGGGCCAATTTCGAAGTGGTTTTCGATAATCGACAGAAAATTCTTAGACTTAAAATCTGCGCTACTTTTTATCCTGGGAACTCCGCGGGATTTTTTCTGGGAATTATTTAAAATGACTAGATTAATAAAAAAAAATTAATTCCAATGTGATTTTTTACTGAACGGTAGCGAATTTTATGTAATAGATTGTGTGATATTTTTTATCCCAGAAATCCCGCGGGAATTTTCCCTGGAGTGGTTTGTAGTTGTTCGGGTGTGAAAATTATCCTATTTGGACACAGTTTTCATTAAAACGATAGCTTACAGCCTTTTTCAAATTCTGCGGTATTTTGTGTCCCGTGAATCCCGCAGGAATTTTAGGTTAAGTGTAGACGAAGTCTCGGGCATATCCTAGTACTATATAAACACAACTGAATAAAAATACACACCCACACATTATATATATGATATATACCTACCTACATATTACAAACAATATATGGAACCCAAATAACTGTCTCAGGACACTATGTAAAGTATGTTGCTTACATTCTCAAACTAAGCAAGGTACACAGACTAGAGACAATTACGGAATTTTAATTGTGCTGTGTTAAAAATTTAATTTAAACACATGTGTTGGACTTATGGATTTTTGTCTCCCTGTTACTCTGATTGTCCGTAACGTAAAGAATGGTGAATTAATTTTAATAGAACGTATAATCCGGGTCCAGATGATTGCTCTTTTGTTCCAAAAATACAGATTCCCTTGGGATAGTCCTGTAAAATCTATGGGAATGAAATCGCTTGCACAGCTCAAATCATAAAATAATTTCAGTAAAAATCCCATTAATTTAAAATAACAAAGAAGTTTCAGCATGTCCACTATTGTACTAGGGTATTAAACTTACTGAAGAGGTTAACGGCTGTAGGCTATTTGTTCTCGGCGAAGTACATAGCAATAGACTCATTTGCTATTCAGTTGCGATTTCATTATCTGAATCGGTAAAAGTTCTCTTGAACTCCTTTTATTTATACCCTCCTTATTAAATATTTTGTGGTAGCTGAGTGGCTTATTCACCAGCCCACATACATACATCTCATTTACATGACATGCATTCGAATCCGGACTGGAAAATGTACACAGTTTAGGTATTTTTTCTGGTCAAATGTGCATATTGTGTTACAATTACCACGAGGTGACGGTAATAGAAAAGATCGTTATGAAAATTGCATATCGAGATAACCGATATTTGAAAGTCGATAATCGCCCTCGGATACTCGTGGAGGGGTATATCGGACCGTTGTCATAAAAATGTGAACTGACATTATTAATACTTTCCTTTTGTACTTAATATATTATATATTTTAATCACAGATTTATTTAGAATACTAGTGCTTTTCCCCGACTTCGCTCTCATGTATCCAGTAGGAGTATGTTGCATTTTCAAGAATAAAATACTAACTTTATCTCCATTTAGAAACACCTATACCAATTTTTATGAACAATCTTCCTTACTTTTTAACCGCTTTGTCAGATATATTTTCAATACCTGAACGAATAAAAATTGAATTGTCACACTGTTACACGCATTTTTTTAGTTTTTTCACCAAAAGCATACATATATGATTTTTTTAATATAAAATATCTGTTAGCAACGTTGAGACCTCGTAAAATATACGCACAAATGCTTATGTTGTAACATCAGAAGTAAGAGAATGAATAGATGATATTCAATAAATTACATACATACATACAACCCAACCTGGCCCAATGACCTCCAACGGCCTTTCCAGTTATCTCGTGCCTCGCAATTGTAAAATTTTTATTCAAAAGATTCTTATATCATCCTAAATCCATATTATAAAAAATATATAAATGATTCGTGTTTGTACAATATATATAAGAAGTCATAATTAGGATATTAATATGTATCAAGTACTTAACACTACTGTTGATGTTAAGTGCATGTATATCAATCACATACTTATTGAAGAACGTTCTGGTGGTAGGTAAAACAACTATACCCGCGTCACTTCAGCGGCGGGTTTTATACTCTAGAAATATTTAAGACTACCGTCAATTATATTATTATACTAGCTATACTTATACTAGCTACTCGCCCGCTTCGCGTGCCGTAAATGAATTTTGTAAAATCCGTTCTTAACTGACCTCTAATTGGCGAAATGAAGGTCCATGCCAAATTTCAAGTCTACAGGTATTATAGTTCCTGAGATATCGTGATGAGTCACTGTATACGTGGATTTCAATTATATATATATATATATATATTTGCGAAGTGTAAAATGTCCAATAACCTTGGAGAATAATTGTTATAGATATTGATAAGAGTATTTAGTAAATAGTAAAATGTAGTTTAAACAGAATCTTGGACAGTAGCAAGTAAGAAATACTTGCTTGTTATTGGTACTAAATACTAATTTATCTCTGAATTCCTTTTTAAAGAACAAGGCAAAGTTTTTTGCTCTTATTAAGACATAATTAGTAACATATCTAACACATACTCTACGTAACATACACATTATCATACTCTATTTCATCCCTTTAAGATTATTTTTTGAGACAAAAGGTATCCTTCCGCAGGATTTTCTTCTCTTTCATTAAGATCTTCTCAATCTTTTTTTTACCCGTGAAAAATTAAAAAGCGAACACAATTATTCTTGTATTCATAATATATTAAGTATGTATACAAATAAGTATATGGTTTTATTAGAAAAGATACTCAGCGCCAGTGTTAAAAAAATTTAATACGATTTTCTTCTCAATAAAATTAAAGACTCCAAGGTCTTTTTTGCAAATAAATTTTAAAACTTTAAAATATGAACGAGTGTAAGTATTTAAGTTTTTTTCTTGGCAACTTGACTCCGACATTGGCATTTTTGGCTAACCTTCTGCCGCAAGTGCCAATTTTTCTATTTAATAGAGTACAGTTAGTAGTAGAATATACTATATACCTTGCAGTCTCGGCAGACGTTATCCTTATCTGAAAAAATAAAAATCTAGAACCCTATTCCAGCGCCACCTACCTGATCCAATTGTGAATCTAAACCACCCCCAGACCCACTCAAATACATATAAAACTTCATCAAAATCATAGAAACCGATTCCAGCGCCAAGTATTTTGTTTAATTGATGGGTTACATTATTGAAGTTTTAGTAGGGATCCCTAATTTTTATATTACCTATATTAATCTTATATCTTATCTTATCTTATACTAATATATAAAGCTGAAGAGTTTGTTTGTTTGAAAGCGCTAATCTCAAGAACTACTTACTGGTCTCATTTGAAAAATTCTTTCATTGTTAGATAGCTCATTTATTGAGGAAGGCTATAGGCTATATATCATCACGCTAAGACCAATAGAAGCGAAGCACCAATGAAGAATTTTTCAAAATCGAGGGGTTTTGAAAACAAATTCCACGCGGACGACGTTGCGGGCACAGCTCGTCAGGGATAATGTAGCAGTCAAATGGTCAAAGAATATTTGAAATCGGTCCAGTAGTTATTGAGTCTATTCGTTACAGACATACAAAAAACAAATCTTTCCTCATTGTAATATTAGTATAAATTATGAAAGTGGAGGTATCTGTATAGAGTATATTTTGTTGCACTTTTGCCTTTAATTGTTATGTAACGATTCATCTGATAAACTTTGACTTCAGTTAATAGAGATAGGAGATGAAAAAGAAACGGCTATTTGCATCCACAGACAGTGAAAAGGTCCTTAGAAGTTTTTTATTGCATGAGTTCAGTAGACGGGTAGACGGCCCACATGATGGAAAGTGATTACCATCGCCTATGGATATTTACAACACCACACCGGTGCTACAAATGGGCTGCTGCTCTCTTAAGGGATTCTGGAACCTGGCCAATAATGCCGGAACACAACTGAAAGTTGTTATGGCGGCATATTATAGATCAAGGTTGGTATCCATCCAGATGGATAAGTACCCTACCACCTGGCTGTGGGGTCTTTCAACTCTCCTTTTCGTAGTGGTTACAGCCCTACTTCCCTGGGTTCGTACCAGTTTCGCACACTAGGACGTCACGGTGCAGTAACTCTGTTCTAGGTCCCGTGGCTTTCTTACTAAGTGTTTTCTCTCTTCGGAAGGTTTAGTGGTTCGTTGGCCTCTTCCTTCATTGGGAGAGGGATCGATACCATATGAGTGGCCCACACGCACACGTGCAGGCGGCACTAGGCGCTGCATTTGGCCTACCCCCGCATCCATGGCCCGTGTGTGTGTCGAAAAAAAAGACACACCCCTGCGTTATCAAAAAAAAGACAAATCAAATGAAAGAAAGAAAGAAAAACTTTATTTGAAGAAATTGCGACGCAATTACATTCCTTATACATTTCTTTACACAAAGCATATTTTGAGAATTTGTACGCCGCATTTTCAGCAAACAAGGTTTGCACTCAGCATATTGCTGTATCGGAATAATATCCGACAGAACGCTGATTTTCAGTACAAACCTTCCTTTAGGTGTAAGACCAAAATGACCCAGTTATGTTAATTAAATAATAAATAAGAATAATAATTAATAAAAACTACATACATACATAACTTCACGCCCGTCAGGCACGAACAACAGAGCGCCATTTAGGCCCATTCTTACACACCTCACTTGCTTCTTTGACATTCATAACTCTTGTCATGCACACTCGTCTGTTCGAAAAACTAATTCTACTTATATAATATTTAAATTGTAAAAAAACAAATGAAATCATTTATATTTTCAGAAATATGGTAAATAAAACATTAGAAACTGAAAGGGGTGAGAATGTATTTCATTTGTAAGTTAATATCTCGTATTCTATGTTGACTAAAATATTACCAAAAATCATTATGGTTTTTAAACTCCTATATAGCAATACCCCTGTGTAATGGTTAGTCTTAATTTTTAGTTTTACGGCGCATTACTATTCTATTATGTAGGTATATTTCTACCAAATCCCTACAAAACGTCCGTGACATCAGTTGTCGACCAGTTTTGCCACTAATGGTATACATTTTTTGGAGGTTACAAAATTTACAAAACGAGTTTCAAGCATGAATTTTCCAACTTCAATAATTAAGGGAAAACCAGAAAGGAAATGGCAAAGTCTGGATAGACAATTATATTTTAGGGTAGAATTTGCTTAAAACTTGATGATAACGATCCACGTTTTATGGGAATCGACTAGTTATTTGAGGTACGAATTTCGATATAAGGTCAGGCCCAAGAAATACTGTCTTGAAGTTTTAAGTAAGGAAATGCAGGAAAACTGGACATTCTCGCATCTAGGATTTAACGCTAAGATTAGGAGTTGAAAACTGCAAGAACCTTAAGTATCTGCGAACTGTTATGACGCTGTATTATATGTACAATTGCTTACCCGTGCAATTGTACATTATATAAAACCAATTTGATTTTCTCTAATAAAGTGAGAGCATTATTAATCATCATATAGTACAGACGTATTTTTTTAATTAAACTCTTACAGTAAATAAATTAGGTTTTTTTTAACAGGACCCACGGAGCACCATCCTAACAGAACGCAGCTTTTGACATAAAATAGACATTGGATACCTTATACAAAGTAATTTTGAAAACCCAATTACAGAAGACAGTAGTAAAACCAATAAAGGCGTCATAAAGATTGGTTACATTGCAACGAAAATGGCTTTCAAGTGTTTAACAGCTCATAATTCAAGTAGATATGAAGTAAGTATATGAAGTAACATTAAAGTGAATAGCTCAATAATTGGACTTTGTTAACCAATCATTACAATTTTGTAGTGAAGTATAAAACAATATTTACCCTCATTTACATCTGTTTCTTTTGCTTGATATAAGTATTTAGGTATTACTTAACATTGCTCTTGGCGGGTTTTTTTTGCAGATAACTGCCCAAATTTTTCTTCTCATGTACTAATTGAAGAATGATGATGATGTTTCCGTGTTGTGACGTATTATTTTCAAAAACGAATGAATTTAGAATTCATAGTCTATCACCAATGTATTGGGCTTGTCCAAATGTGTCAAAACTATGAAAATATAGTATCACTCCCAATGAATTGAGACAAACAATTGTGTATAGCATTTTCGTTACACTTTTTTTTTGCTCTGCTATAAAATTTCTTGCGAAACTGTTTTTCATAACAGAGTTATAGGGTATTGATTATTTTGCTTATGAAAAAAATTAGTGTAATGTGATTCCTTTAATTCTAAAAGCAATTTATAACTTCACTAAATTCTGGGTAAATTATAACAAATGGCATAATCATACAAATACAAGTGGTGGTAGCGTAATGGCTAGCGCATGCGTCCTAAATCCGAAGGGTGCTGGTTCGAATCCTGGCCGGAACACATGCGGTATTTCTGACCTAGTATGCATATTGTTAATTACCATATGCTAACAACGGTGAATTAAAACATCGTCATAAAACCTGTACGTCGAGATAACCGATGTGTCAAACCTGCCAAGCCGCCTTGGACAACTGTGGTTGGTATACGGTCTCTTCCCTTATAGAGCTGGAGCCCAGCAGTGAGACGTTAATGAGCTGTTATTATATATCTTATTACATACTAGTACAAAGTTATTATATACAGAAAAAGCCTTTGAAACAGGCAATCATCGATTAAATTTCCAACCTAATGGCTAGTCTGAAAGAGGGTATCACTTAATAATCATTTTCAAGTTGAGTGATTGAACTAATTACTTAGGCTCACACGTGAAAAGGGATATCAATAATCTAATTGCGGTGGCACTAAATTAGATAGATGAAAGTGACGTTTCAGGAAACCACTGCTTGGCTTTTATGATGCTCTGGTAGATCAAAGTTGATAATGGACGAAGCTTTTATTTTGAGGAGTACAATCCTGTAGTACAATATAATAACTACATTTATTATGTGACCGTGGTTTAAAACTAACCTCAACTAAAGTTTTATAAATATCTCTGCTAATACTTCAAAATTCATATATGGCCTATTTCTATATCTTAGCAAACGTTCATCTGCCTCACTATCGTTTAAAATTTGATATAAGTTCCATAAGTATTCTCAAAATTTAACCGATAGTAAGGCAAGTAAGTGAATGGTAAGATATAAGAACCGAACAGTAATAGTCAAGGTAGGCGACAAAGGGAATAGTAAAAGAATTTTAAATAATTTATTCAAAAACAAATGTACAGAACCAATTTGGTATCGCAAACAACTGCTGTATTAAAATACTGTGTGGCAGTTGTTTGCGCCCACTTCCAAACAACTCGTTGGTTATACAATTTAACAAAAGAAAATTATTTTAAAGTTTATACATTTGGAAATTACTTCGTGTAATGTATGTGGAAATGTAAAAGATGACAGGAAGGGTTGTCTACTGTTTGCCCCAAAAATATAAGCAATAATACTCATATGCCCGAATTTTACTTGCCAGAATTTCATTTTCCCGAATGTTTGTTTACCATAAAAGTTATATGACATTCTCTTGTTTGCCCGTATATTAGATTCCATAATGACACGAATGCCATGCGTATTGTTATCCATTTTATTAGTTGCAACAATATTATTTAACAGAATATTTCAACGACATACTAAAAGTCGCTTCCGTAGAAAATTAACCTAACGCCTTTGTCCTAAAAAGCGATAGGCTTTCTAGCACTTCGCCGGACGCTGCCGCGGCACGCTCGCTTCGCTCGCTCGGCTCGTGCGTTGTTTTTCATGTTCTTACCTAACCTAATCTAACCAAACCTAAACATATTGATCGTTTAGTTTAAACCGATTTTATGATTTTTTTCTAGAAGCAATTTCGATGGCAAATGATGTTATGGCATATGATAATTACGCCTTACAATGATGATAACAAATTATGTTATTGAAATTGACTTTATGGGAAACAAAGTTTCTAGCACGTGACTAATATAGTAAACAATGAGTATGACATATAAAAATATGAGAAACAATATTATGTCTGTTGACCAGTATAGCAGATGAAATTATGGTAAATGAAATTCTGGCAAGTGGGTGTAGCCGGACAGGAAGATTTCTGGTGTGACAGAGGATACATACCAGAATAAAGAAACATGAAGGCAAAATATATAAGCACTTGAAGTGGAATAACAATATACATTTTGTCCTGAATAGGAAAACTTAGCAGGAAGACCGAGTCTCTGTGGTTCAATGGTCTACATACAAAAAAAAAACTGAACTATGTGGCTAGAATTCCGGTGGATTAAATTTTATAAACGAATTTTCTTTTATCTGGTCTGGTCGTTTGAAATTGATATCAGGGTTGTCTGTTGTACATTTCAAATAAGAAAAATGTAACTTTTGTAGCTTATGAAAGTATAATGCGTGTTTTTCTTTTGAGCTATTGAAAATAAACACTTTTCGATAAATACGCATCAAATATTTTCGTAAGTGAAGACGACAAGATAGTATTAAATATTGTGCCATATTATCCAATGCGTTTATCTAATTTTCAAATTCATAATACTTGTCTGTCTGGTTAAGATCTATATCATTAAAATGTTTCGACAACAATAGCCCCTTTGTCTTTGTTTGCCTGAACAAAGCCTGAGATAATGATCTAGTAGATCAAACAATAAATAGTTTCTAGCTATCTTCAATATAGACTAGATTCCAACGTAGATATTAGTTTTTTTCATCTTTATGTTGTTGATAATGTTCCATAATTTTATCTCCATTAAAAAAAAATATTTATCGTATCCTCAGAAGAAATAAAAGTATAGACAGACGGAGTTTACGTGTACAAAAGGGACAAATGAAGTAAAGCAATTTATAAAAACTTGTATGCGTAAATTTATGTAATATACACTTGCATGTATCTAGTTAACAGAAAGGTATGTACTGGAAACAATTCCACCCTTGTCGGTACTGATCTGGCTAATCTAATTCGATTCGATTCAACTCGATTTGATACTGAGTTTTCGGAGTTCACTGCGTCGCCATCGGCATCCTTTAGCCCGTTTAGCCGGCTTCACTTAATAGTCCAAAACTTCGTCTTTCTATTAATAGTCTTAAGACCAAAACAAATCATATACAGCTTATAGTTGATAGATTATACATATATAGCATTGAAAATTTTTGAAATGCATTAATGAATGAAATGAAATATAAAGATAAACAATTTTTAGCTAGACGTGTTGCTGTGGAGTTTATTGCCGCTTCTTCTCTTTAACAGCAATACCACGCTGCGAAGCGGTATACGTAGAATCGAAAGTTATCCAGTGGAACTTATTTTGAATAAAAAAAAAATGAATTTGGCTTTTATATCTTCATAACGGTGAAAATTTCTGAATTACGTCTAAAATTTGTATTACGTCGTCGTTAGCTTATCATAATCCACTTCTGGACGTAAGGGTCCCCTAATTTACACCACTTATCCCGGTCCTCCACCTTTCTCATTGAGATCCAACCGGGGACCTTACCGAAGTTGTCGGTTCATCGGTCTGGAATTCTGCACTACGTTTGCCATGTCGTGGCTTCCACTACAGCACACGTCTGAATCATCGGTCATCGGTCCTGCGACATATGTAGCCAGCCGACGGCCAATTTAGCTTGCTAATTTTATGAAATATGCTGGTTGCTTTAGTTCTGTTAAGGATGTCATTTTATAAAGACAGTTCGCTCCGTAGCTCGCTGAACGACTTTCAATTTGAGGACCAGTTGCACTGTCAATGTCCAAATTTCAGCATCTGGATTCACGTAGAACGCACTGCTCGAAGACTCGCGGGATAGTCGACGTGAAGATTCGACAGAACTTTCCATTTGTATTATACGTTAAATTTGCACCTAACGTGGCATGATTTTGATAAAGCATTCCTGTCTTTGCAGATGATCAATGTTTCCGCCCTTTATGTTACACGCGAACACGCGAAGTTCACCAAAAACGTATCCAACCGCGTTTATCACATTTCATTTGTCGACCTAGTTTGATAGAATAAATGGAGTAAATAGTGTATCACGCTATTTATATTTAGTACCTTACAATTAAAAACTTATCCGTGCAGAAACGGAGAAATAATACAATTTCCTGCGTCCGGACGGCCTATCGTAAGAGGCGATAAAACAACCCACAACCAGGCGGTAGGGTATTCGCCGTCTCGATGGCTACCAACCCTCGCCTAGGGTATGCCGCCATAAAAACCTTGAATTGCGTTCCGGCATTAGAGGCCAAGCTCCAGTCTCCCTTAAGAGATCAGCAGCACATTGGTAGCAGTCTTGGTGTAACTAACTATAGGCGATGGTAACCGCCTTCCAACAGGTGGGGCATCTGCTGAACTCATGCAACAAAAAAAGTGCGATAATATTTTTGAAATAGAAATTATATTTTAGGTGCTTTAGTCTCATACTCAGCACAGATTCGAAAAAAGAATATTAAGGTGGTTCGGACATGTAAAGAGCATGGATTAAAGCAGACTGGCGAAACAAAAACAAGTCTATAAGAACTTACTACCATGCTTACCATACTTACCATGATCAAATATCAGATGTTTGGAAGAATGGCCAGATAAAAAGTACCTTTAATAAACGTGTATAATGTATGTCAAGTTCGTAGCAAATGGTGATCTGTCGTACTTGTTTGCCGTTATGTATGTAATCTCATCCTGTACGCTTCCTATGACTAAATTAATGGTTTTGAAACTACTTATAACTATTGTATATTCTATGCACTTGCTCTTGCTTGTAGTGGTAGATGCTAGCAGTAGTTGATGGAGTGTTAGTGCTTTCTCATAGTACAGTGAAGAAAATACATCTGTTCCTTTCAAGGATTTATTCTCGTACTATTAGATCTTGGATGCTGAACCCTGGGTTCAACTTAGTGGTATTGAAGTCGTATGTTACGACTAATAGCTATAATAGTTAGACACTTGATAGCAGTTCGATAGCAACTCAATCACAAGGTATTTGTGAGCATTACTTATACTAATATTATAATATTAAAGTAGCCTAAATAAAGTAGGCCGCAGCGTCAGCAAAACGCTGTACGTTTAACCGTACAACTATTTTACGCAGGATTTAAATTTGATTAGTCATTTTAATCTGACGTTTGTATTTGGATTCTCTTTGATCATTATTACATCTTATTTTAATTAATTAAACCGAAAACTCGCATATGAGTTAAGCATGTGCAATTTCTCACGTTGTTAACATCAATCGAATGTTAAGGGATGCTCAAGTAACACCCATCTCTTTTACTTACATTCCAATAATTACGAAGGAATATTGACACAGAACAGGCATATTGAAGCATAGGTAGTTATTCCGTTGTTGCCAATATAGTTCCGGAAACATAAAAGTCGGCCAAGTGCGTCTCAGTCCACTTACAGTTGATTTTAAGATTTTTTAAGAATTAAAAACAACCCAACATTAAATGAAAATTACAGAAGTCGCCGACATAATTATTATTTAGAGAAAAATTTTGCGTGCTTGGGATGGTACCAAGAATATATAATAAATTATCGTGTAATATAATGCAAGAAAATAATATTAACATGTTAAAACAAAAATTATTCGAGTGATTGCTCCAAAAATCCTATTATAGTTTCCAAGAATATTTAAGTGAGAGGTAAGAGTAAGAGGATATTGTATTGTTTTAAATAAAATATGTACAAAGAATCAAAATAAATATTAGATATTTTACAGAGATAGGTTAAGTAACGTTAATATTGCGATGCTATTGAAGGCCAACCAAGTAATAAGTGCTGTTCTCAGTTATATTGCATAGGCCCAAGTAACACTTAGTTCGTAATAAAAATGATTTGATTTGTGTTGACAGATGTCCACTGATTTTGTTAGTTGACTCTAATTATAAGTAAGAGCTTTACAGAGTCACCTTCTTCAAAGAGTGATTAGCATTCCTAGTTACCTATATCATGGACAAGCGTAGTATTCTTATTCTATGTGCATACACTGTTTTTAACTCTACGTCTCTTCTTAGGTTTTTTTTTTATTGGACTTGACTTTATGTTGTTGGTCCGAAGACCTTACAACTTTACCGGGGTCTTTGGGGCGAGTGCCTTCGCGAAGCGAAGGCGCTCGAGCCCGGGGGGGCAACTTGCTCGAGGGAGCTCCCTAAGGAGTTTTACCTCGGCTGGACTGTTGCCATGAGAGGGAAATGAATTTAATGATGCCCACCGTAGGGCGACACAAAGCACTAATTGAGAACGGGCGACGGGTAATATAAAGCCCGAGGGGAAGGATCACGGCCGGCCGGGATCGGTGGTTCGCGGTGGCCTGCGCTATCTTACTGCCGTTTCGCAACGTGTTATGGCTGGGAGAGAAGAAACGGCGAAAGAAACTTCCCAGCAACACGCCTAGTCTATCCTGTGGGGGGAGCTATGTCTCCTAGCGTCCCTCGCGGGGACGTGGAGAGATCTTGATTGGCGGCGTCTGAGACGCCGCCGTCTGTGTCTGTCTGTCGGTGCCTGCCAGCCTACCGTCCTAACCCTGGGCGGACTGATCCGGGCCAGGCGTTTCGTAATAACGTCCACTCTGTCCGTCAGGACGTTACGCGGTCGTCGCACAAGAGCCTTTCGACGAGGCTTAGGTTAATGGGTATCCAACGCACTTGGCATTTATTTTGCCAAAGTTTTAAACCAATAGTATATATAAACACGCGTGCTCGCACGCACACACTCACATTTTTCTTTCTAATAACTATTACTGTATCTATCTTAGTAAGCTTATTGAAGTTAATCTTAAGAATCCTTTATTTTAAGTAGCCATGGAATGGAGCGCTGGTGACCTGTCATACAGATTTCTTGTAAATCTATTTCAAGCATCAGTATCACACATTAGATTTCTTAGTAAATTTATTGTGTTGAGAAAAATAAATAAAGGGTTATTAAAAGTACATTATGACTTGAAGAGAGCAATACTGTATCGTAGGGATGGTGGCACCACTTGTAGACGTGTTGAAATGTCGATTTGACTGACATTCACGATTTTACAGTGACCTTTGTACGAGCATTTATTTCAATACAAGCGTTTTATAGCAAATCCAACAAGATTTATTTTTTGAGAATTCTTTAAAATGTTTGTTTAAATTGTTTAGATAACAGATGTTGAGAAATACTATTAGAAAGAAGTACAATTTTCTCCGCTTTTCGCAATATGTCATTTTAGCCAAAGACTCAAAAATAGCTTACTTTCGACATAATGAAATTTTTTCACAAAAAGTTCGAAGTTGCAAAAAGGAGGCCGAGGCCAAAGAACCTTTCTTGCTACAACCTTTTAAGTGATAATACTTCGCCGCGAAAACAAATTATTATACTTTAATATCCAATTTTGGGAAAGTTAACATTTATTTTCATTATCGGCCGGAAGTCGAGGTATTTTCTTGAAAATATATATATTTTTGGTTAAATATATTTTCTTTATGTAAAAGTTGGTCTTATTAAACTTTTGTCATAGTAACTTAGTGGCTGAAACTCTCGCAACTCATTTCAAGAATGTAGGTTCAAATAGAATACTTGAAATACATATGACTCTAAAAAAGGGTTAATAATAATTTAGTTGCCATTAAGGCTTAGAACTGGTTGTAATCAACCGGTTTTTGGTCAACTATTTCGTTCTGTGTGTAAGCCTTAAAGAGTGTACGAGCCAATATTGGTCGTACAGCGTATTTTACATATAAATACGCTACAAACAATATACTAAGACAGACGTATTAATATAACCATCACGTGGTGCACTGCAAGTTGTACGTGTCAGGTCATCATACGACCTTAATAAACAATATACAACAACTCAACGTGGTTTGGCTTGGCAACACCCTTCAAACGGGGTCCATCGTTAACGACAATTAAGCCCAGAATCTTTGGAATTGTAGAAACCGTACAAAGGGATTGTTACATAAACTTGAATTCACCGCTTTATTCCGTGAGATCATTCTACCTCTCTCAACATGTGTGTGTGAGACTGAATACTTGAAACTTTAAAGCACAGTCCTGTGGTACACATATAACTGCGCTTTAACCGGTTTATTCAACAAAACCTGTTTAACGAACTTTTCTTACCAAAAACAGAAAAGTTCTTCACATTTAACATTATTTTATTTTTTACATTAGGTATATATGCCGTAACCGGTTCAACTTTTATGACCGGTTTCCAAGCCATGATTACAACCTTTGACTTTATATAGGCGTGTACACTACTCTATGAAATTAAGATTTTAAAGAATCAAATATATTATGGTTCAAACCACAATTTAAATGATTTCTATCATATAATATTGAAAGATGATGGCAAGTACATTTGTGCACATTGCTTTAGAGTTAATTGTAGGTATAATGTATCAAATACTCAATTCTAGCTGAGAAGTATACATTAATTAAGCAGGGCACATTATCACAATTACAATTAAAGGAAATAATTAAGAGGAAACTTTGACATTGAAATTATTGATGTATGAACTCGAAAAGTTCCTCGCTCAGTTACGAATGGAATATTTATAAGCTGATATATAACAAAATTTTGAATGATATTTTCACAACAATTTTCACCTGTTACTTGAAATAATAAAATTTGAAAAACTCAAAGCGTATGTTCAGTGTTCACATTAGTGTGCGTTTCCGCGCGAGTGACTTACGTGACGACTTCGTTTACGTGAGTACGCTGCGTACCATTCAGGCTAATAAGGTTAGCTTTTTCCTCCTTTATATACTCTTGAATACGAATTTCTATAAAAGCAGAATCGGAAAGGGCGGCCTATTTTAATTACTAAACAAAAATAATAATAAATATTATTGGACTTATCACGTTATTAAAGCAAAGAAGCGACGTGTTATTCGAATTACGGAGGTAAACATGGAACACGTTTTATCCGGAAAAATGATATAGTGTAAATTATAGATTAATTTACGGGAGTGAAGCATCGTAAATAAATAGCCTAAGTAAAATAGAAATAAAATATTTCTCACTGGATATAATGATGTAATACCTATCATACAAACAACTCGTAAACCATTCCCAAATCCCCGATAAGCTGTAATACTTGTTCGAAAAGTATTACAACAACGTTAAAGCCTTTTCGATGTGATTATTTTCACATCGGAAATTAGTTATGAACGAATTAGCTATTATTTATTGTGTAACAAACATCTATTACAATATATATTATATTGGACATTTAATAATAGAATTACATAATATAATCGAATACAATGCAAGAAAACTTAACTTATTTCTATTGTATTCTACTCATAGTCCCTCGAGACTAAATAGAATACTAAATCTAGATCACCGTCTTCTATGGGTAAGGTGCCCAAAAGCCTGGCTACGTTTCCTGGTTAGGTAAGCACCAGCCCTCTGGTCACCCGAAGAGTCAATGAGACGTTTACGTCCAAGCGTCTCGACAGCAAATGGCACAAACATATAACTCTCACTGAGGGTTGCATATTTGCGCCGCTTGAATGATTCAGTTGTTTCCGCCGCCGTACCGGCTGATCTAGACGTGTTTGGTAAATGGGATGCGGCCAACGTGTCTATGCAAGTCGCATCCCACATCAAAGGCTTACCACGCTGCCAGGGAATTAGAGTCATTCCGTTGGGACGCCTACCACCGTCACGTGCAATATCGTTCCAAGCGCAGATTTATAGCCAAAGAAAAGGGAACATCTATTTAACATAATAAATTGTTATTTTCGGATCAAGAATAGAAATTCACGTTTTCATTTACAAAAAAAAAATATTTTATAACGAAATAGATACTAAAAGACTTTGTATGCTTGCAGCTTCGTTCGCGTTGATGTAAATTTTATAGACAGAGTGGCGGGTTAGCCGTGGCCGTTGGGAGGCCCACACGCCATCCTTAGTAATGTCAAATTTTTAATTCAAAATATCTGTAACGCCATCTAGCGAAGTTGGAACTAATCACAAGAGCAACACATTAAGGCCTAAGCCACACTTGAAGGAAATTCCGACGCCGAACTTCCGTTGCGGTAAATCTGTTATTAAACATTGCAGCATTGAATATTCTCTGGCAAATTATCAATCGACTGGCGGAGGGCGGAACAGCCGCAGACCCCGAGCGTCCGTGACAGAGCGAGCGATCTTCCGCGTGTGCCCGTTATATGCAATAACATCTATTGGCGTTCCGACGCGGAAGATCCGCTGCGGCATTTCCGTCAAGTGTGGCACAGGCCTAACCCCATATTGTTATTATCGGTGCCATAACGATGTATTTGTTCGTGAATTGCAACGGTGTCGCCAATAAGACCCTAACGCCATCTTTTTGGATAGATTCGTCTATCCCTCGTGAACAGTATTTTTTCTGGATGTAAGGTACCCTATGTTCATTTCTATACCCTCGACAATGCGTATGCAAAATTTCGAGACAATCTGTTGCGTCGTTAAGACGTGAAAACGTCACAAACAAATAACTCACATTCGTATTTATATCATTAGTTAGTATACCTAAAGACATCTTTTAAGATGTTGCTTAAGTATCTTACGATAATTCCGGTGTTTCCCGGTATAAAAGAATCTTATGTATTTCTTTAATATTTAATATAATAATGGGTACATGTAAAAATATGTCAAGATAAGATAAAATAAACATTTTAGGTTACAAAACCCAAATTTATTATTAACCCAAATCCTGTGTAAGCGAATACATTTTTAGAGATAATAATATTCCAATTTGATTTCTGTTATCGTGAGTTTATTCATGTCGTGAAGAAGGAATAAACTAACCCACAAACTACACAGATTTCATATTTATATAAATTTTAGTACAAGATAATGTTAGGTTAGAACAAATAATAAAAAATGATTGAAATAAAAATATTAGAATATCAATTAAAACTCCGTTTTAAACATTTCGAAAAAGGAAGCGTCGAAATAAAAATCAGATAAATGCCGCGCTCAAAACTGCTAAAACGTAGTTTTAATTATCCATACTAGACGCGAAACTTAGAAAATACTGTTGATCACTAATTTAGATATATATTAAAACACGCGCTTAAAATCGTTCAAATGTGCTACGAATTAAGTTACAAAGTGTCATAGCTCGTTACATGTCAATCCTTCAAGAACCCATCCTATAATTGCTTTTAAAGTAAACACAAGAAATTGCCAGCAAACTAAAAAAACGCTATTCAACATTCAAACAATCATTATAACTTCTAATACGCGCGTAACAATGTATTTAAGTAAGCGAATAAACGTAAACCGCCTTTATGGTTAAAGCTAAGTAATTGCTTAGGGCAGATATTGCCTTTGAAAAATGGTGGAAAAAATATAAACCCAATTTTATACGTAGTCTTTTAAGACTTAGACAAATGACGCGCATTTCCACACGATTTTTGGTAGACCCTTTCAATGTACTACGAAAATACAATTTCGTGTGTTCATCTCGGTAATGATTTTCAATGTTTTCTATTAGCTTTAAAATATGCATAAGTTACAAACTAGTACAATAATAGTTATTTATGATACTAGTGCGATAAGTTAGCTTTTACAATGAGTAGACGAATTTAATGGTGTCTCATTTTCTCTATACAATTAAAGTGAGTGAAAAACGTATTGATCAAAGATGCTTCCAAGGAGATACGATTATTCAGCTTATTTATTCTCAAAATGTGAAATTCCTCGTCGGAATTCTCATTTTTTTTCACCTATGAATATATTTTTCGCACGTTCCGTTCCATGGTGCGTAATTTTTAATTTTCAAACAATGTCTACAGGTTTCGTAAACGCATTTTTTGAGCAAATGTGTTGAAGAGAAAATTTAATTTAAGTAATTAATGCTTATAATGCTCATTACAAGCGGGCTCAGAAGTTGTTCTGACCTAAAAAAAATAGAACCCAATTGGAGTGCCACCTACTGAATTCAATTGTAAATCCAAAGCATGTACACAGGTAAAAATAAACATCAAAATTGGTCCTACCGTTTAGGAGGAGTTCAGTGACATAGACAAGAACAAACTTCATATATAAAGAAGAAAATATTGTATTCTACCTATAATCCCTTAAGACTATAAGCTAATTACGAAGGCTAATTCATCGCAGTATCCAGAAAGCTGACTACGTTATCTCGCTAGATCACCATACCGACTGACTTTCAGACACATTGACAACTACCAATTCTAAAAAAAGGCATAAATAAAAAGCAGTTTTCATAAAAAATTTAGCTTTTTGAAATAACAAGTTATTATACACTTTAATTTAATTTATTGTTATAATATATATATATAGATTTTATAGATTGTTATATACTCAATATCTATACAAAATTTATATAATTTGCTGGGGCCAATATTGCATTAGGTTATAAGTTAATTTGTTTTAATAAGTAATTAATTAAAATTTAGTTGTATAATAAAATTTGACAGCATTGTGTTATTTACTGGATGATTGTCACCCTAGAACACTCCCATACATACATACATACATAACTTCACGCCAGTTCCCTTGCGGGGTAGGCACGAACAACAGAGCGCCATTTAGGCCCATTCTTACACACCTCACTTGATTCTTTGACATTCATAACTCTTGCCCTGCACGCTCGTCTGTTCTTAAGGCTCCTGACATCACCCTCCGCTAGTACACGATCAATTTGATCATGGAAGGTGTGTCGTGGTCTTCCACGACTTCTGCATCCATCCACTTTTGCACTCCCATGATTGCAATAAACATAATAATTTCACGTACAAAATGTTCGTTGTTTGCGTAGGACCTGTCGACGAAATACCGGTAAATTTTAATAATTACAGTTTGCTATTTGTTTTGTTACACCTCGTCGGCTAACAGTATTCGTTATGGTTATATTTTGCATTAATTCCTCTAAGAAATTTAAATATTGGTCTTTCCATTTATTGTATTGAAATAGCTTTGCCTGCTATGAATAGTTTGTTTACTTTGTGATTGTTTCCTTGCCGCGGAATTTTATAGTCATATATTTTGAAACTTGCAATATAGCGAAATGCGACATACGTAGAACTTAAAAATAAAATTACTGTTTTCATCCATATACATTTAATGAAATTTGAGACAAGTTTCAGACAGATAAAATTCTAAAAACAGTATAAAAAGTGAGGATCACTTAAATGGCATTAAAACCACGGACAAATATTTCAATTTTATTTATTGGTGTAGATATATATTATTATAGACTTTATAAGTACTTACGATCATACAATTAAAAAAATGATACTTTGTATAGCGGTGTCGATGCAAGGAAATAGGAAGCTATTTTTATTGTAACATTTTGGTCTCAAATTGCATTCTTTATATTTAAAGTTCCCAAGTAATTTTTGTAAACCATATAAAAAAATCATTTTTGTCCATCCATGTATCTCTTTGTTTAATGACACATTTTTTTCCAAACTTACGAAATAGAGAAACATATAGATTACATTTTTAATTAAACAAAAGAGTCATGAAAGAAAAGTATTAAGTATTTTTTAAACTTTAAGGAGTAAAATTAAAACAAGAATTTTATTTTCATGTGTATTGCATTAAATATCTTGCACAATTCAAAAGGTATGCATATACAATACACATATATATGTGTGTGTAATCACTCGCAAGAAATAGCGGCCGAAGTTACTTGAGTAATAAAACGAATATCTGAGAATGCGGCAATTAGGTTGCGGCAACTAAAATATAGAGCAACCAATCTTAGCAGCTAATACTATTTGTATATTGACTGCACAGCATATTACCGTTGATGGTCACCGAAATAATAGTACAAGAAAAAGTTCTGGGGAAAAGTCACGATCCTCAGGAATGAGGAATACGACTCATAGAGGAGGAGAAGTGGTTGTCGCAACCAGATATTCTTCGTTGAATAGTATGTGAACCAATGAGCCATTTTACCGCGGAATAGCTGCCGCAATCAGGTTGCCAAGTACGCGGCTTACGTAAGACATTGCAGCAAAAGAAGCATATGACCAATATTATCACAACATATATTTGTCCTAATGTAAGCAAGGCGTCGTGTACAAAATATGCAATGCACAATTTTCTCTGATGTACCTTAGAACGTATTTGATGATTATTCATAAGGTACTCTCAGAGACAGATGAAGATAATGGACGGAGTTCGCTGCGAGATTTTCATATTTCGGAGACCCCTTTTTAAGTGTACAGAAAAAATGTTTCTGTCTGAGTACCTAAAGGACCTTGAAAAAACTGTTGAGAAAACTTTTTCAGTGCTGTTGGCGTAGAATAATCAACAAAAATGTCAACGAAATTTAACTAGAAAAAAGCACAGAGGAGGTAAAGTTTAATGAATAATAGTTTTAATGTTAGCTGTGGTAACTTTCTGTAATTTTTTCCAGACGGGCGACGCAGACGTGGCAAACATGAAGCGCATATTTGATAAGTAATTTTTGAGATGATATTCCGTTTATGGAAGGAAGTGATAGAATGTGCAACATTTTTTTATGATCCACAAGACTAAGGCCGTATATTGTGTTTAAAATTATAGGGTATAATTATGGAAATTAAATAAAATCAATATAGTCTATATTTGAAATACGATCTAAAATAGTAATAGGTATTTGTTTCAAACACGAATTATACTTTATTTTTTCTTTATTTCTTTAAATTATCATCATGGATGTATCTTCTATATACATTACATACATATAAGCTATAAATACATTTACACAATTTATACACATACAATATAATAGCACAGATATATATCTATGCTAGTATTTTTATTGTATATGGATATATAATATGCATAAACAATAAAACAAAAATACAGTCGTGAGCACTCATACACACAGGCTCTCATATGTATAAGATATCTTATATACACGTTGCTAGAATATTCTAGCAACATCCATAAACAAACAATTTACAAACAGAATTAGTAAACCGCTAATTAAATGTTAGACATTAATGATTGGATTTGTAGTAAGAATATTAATGTGTTTCCATATAGATATCTTCTGAATTTCGAGTGGTATAATCCATGCGAAACTTTATTGCTTATTCAGATTAGTTGGATAAAGCTTCTTAATATCGACATTTGTATGAAAAACCGTCTATTGAATAGCGACCTGTTGCTAATAAGAGCATTCAAAAAGTTTGCCGCGGACCGCATCAATCGTTAGAAATACGGATTTAGAGTAGTTATTCCAAATTATAATGAAATAGAATTATATACTAGAAATATCTATAAATAAAATTCTAAACATGCCAAGTTCTTAGAAGTACATATATATAAGCCTTTTTGGGAGAAGTTTTATATACAAATTAAATATTGTCAATCACACAATATTTATGCCAATTATTACTTATTTTTGGTAATTAGTTCGCACGTAATAAATTGTTTTCTGCAACGAGTTGCTAAAAACGCAAAATTATGGATAAAAGTGAGATACGTGCGATAATAAAATATCTCAGTTTGAAAAACAAGTCTACGAAAGAAATTATTTCAGACATTCAACAGACGGAGATGATGCTGTACCCTATTCTACGGTTGCGCACTGAGTGGCTGAATTTAAAAGAGGTGGTTCAAGCTGTAAAGATGACCCCCGTTCTGGGCGGCTTTCAACCTCCGTTATGAAAGAAAAAGTCAAAAATGTTGAGTATCTGGTTTTGGAAGACAGAAGAATAACTATAAAACATAAAACATATAGTTGAGATCTTAAATATATCTTTTGGTAGCATATTAATTGATTCACTGGGGTCCGAAAAAGTGTCGGCAAGATGGGTGCCACGAATGTTAATCGACGAAAACAAATAGCGAAGTTTGAAAATTTCTAAGCGTAATCTCGAAATGTTATAGCCTGATTCGAATAATTTTTGCCGTCGCTTTGTCATCATGGATGAAATGTGGGTCCACCATTTCGATCCTAAAACTAAGAGACAGAGCATGTCTTGGAAAAGACCATCCTTTCCATCCATTAAGAAATCGAGAGTTGCTCTTACCGTTGGCAAGTTTATTTGCCTGAGTATTTTGGGATAGTAAAGGAATTTTTATTGATTGCATGCCAAAAGACCAGACGATTACTGGACCCTATTATCCAATATTAATTCCGAAAGTACGTAAAGCGATTAGAGAAAAGCGTCGTGGAAGAAACAACACGCTCTACGACATTTTTCTTTTTTAGCGTTATCGCTCCCGCTCATCAATCGGAAGTTGTGCTCAACGCAATACGCTGTGCTGGCTTTCACCTCCTTGACCACAAACCATATTTTCCGGACTTAGCCCCAAGTGATTCACTTATTCCCAAAATTTAAAGAGGAAATTCGTGGAACTAAATTTCACGATAATGACGCGGTTATGGCTGCCGTATAGGAGGAGTTTTTCGAGACTCAGGAAAAAAAAAATTTTTCACAAGGAATAAGGAAGTTAGAAAGGCGTTATTTTATTATTGAGATTATTTAGAAAACTACAATATTTTTGTTTAAATTTTTGCATTTTTTAATATTGATTCCAAGAACTTTTTGATTCACCCTCGTACATACATTAAAGCTATTACAAAAAATAAAACCAACCGGAATAGGCTATATAAACGATGGAGAACACGATGCATTTTTTTAGATATCTTGTCTGTTTACTGATTGTCTGTTTGTTCGGAATTTACGTAAAAAATACTCAGTCAATTTCGATGGGGTGTGCGCCGATCGAAAAGTAATTTTTAGGCATAAACTCTTTGCACTACTTTTTATCTTGGGAATCTTACGGGAATTTTCGCGGGAGTAGTTTTGAAGTTACTCAGATGCATAAGAATTAGGTTATACCGACACAGTTTCCATTAAAATGATAGCTTACATTCTTCTTTTAAATACTGCGATTCTCGGTGTCCCAGGAATCCCGCGGAAATTTCAAGTAAAGCGTGGACGAAGTCGCAGGCATATCCTAGTATATTATAAATTATAAATAATTATGTTAAAGCTACTTAATCTTAAATTTCTAAATGTTATTCCCAAAATAGACTGGGAAATCAAATGAGCTTGGGAATTATTAAGCTGTTCGTCCCTCAGAAAACAAAATGTTTCGGACCATCAATCTTCCCTTAATCTTATTCTTGAAGCGGCATTATTCTTCTACTAAATAGCTATGTACTAACCTAACTGAGATGTTAGACCTATCTCAATTCTCGAAAATGTACTTGTTTAACGTTTATTTTTATAACAATAAAAGAGAAAGAACATAAAGAAACAATGAAAACGATGGAAATTTTAATGACTGGTGCAAACAAAAACAAGACATGCTCGATGTTTCTGAGATACAGAAAATTCTATTTAGTTTCTCGCTCGCTTTTGATATCAATGATATGGATATGAATCCGGTCAGAGAAATATTTTTCTTTTGATTACTTAAATTAGACAAACAGATATATAAAAAATGGTTTTCATCGTCAATGGAGGGGCGGCGCTAACGAATTGCCATCATCTAAAATAGGGTGGGATGAAAAATAAAATAAAATGAGAAAACCAAAAATTCAAGATCGTCGTACAAAATAAAATTATAATATGATATACTTCATTGCATAGCTTTTAGATATAGGTCAAAAAGTATTAATAGAGAATACAATAGGCTATCTTATCCTTAAAAAGTTTGAAAGAAATAAAAAACATAATATAGAGGAGAGGAGATGGGATAGGAGGATGAGGTAAGAGGGGCGGCATAGAGGGGTTATTTGAAACCTACTATATCTTAGACAAGCATAGTCAGTATTTTGTTCAAGTCCCATAATTGTGGGTGCGTGTAACCAACAGTAAAACGTTTATAGAAGGATATTGTAATTTGTTAAACATACACTTCACTAATGTTCAAACAACCACGAAACCTAAGAAAACAGAATAGGCAAATTGAAGATAACCACAGAGGCTCCTTTCTCATTTTACTCGTCATTACCCTGATTGGTGAAATTGGATTATTTATTCAACTGTAACAAATAAAACACTGATAACCAAAAGCCTTTATATTGGTTGCGTTTATCGGGCGTTATTTTAACATTTAATTTGGCAAAGATCACAAAAGACGCTTTGAAACTTGAAACCATGGAACGTGGCCAACAAAATTTGGTTTATAAGGCAAAGGTTTCGATAAAATAGGCCAATGTTGCTCTACAAGAATTTTACGCATTAAATATTTTAGGACATTTAACATTTGGTTCTTAAAATAAATCTAATAGAACTCATAATAAAGGCCACATGAAGTGGAGAAGAAAATGTAAGTAATTGGACCCCAGATATCAAAGGAGAACCTCCGAACGCAACCGGGAGTTAAAACTAGGATGATGATAGAAAAACAAATTTAAAATTTATCTGCCACTAAGAAACTGCATAATTTCTGAATAAAGGTGAAATGAATTGAGCATTTCTTCAGAACAGTGTCCATGCATAAAAAGATTAGTGACAGTAGACGAAATGAAAAGTCGATGCCAAGATCATAGCAAGTTGAAACGCATTATCTCTGCTTATTCCGAAGGGACATATGCGTAATAATAGTGCATTCTTGAATAATAATAATAGTGAAACGCCAACCTATTTAGAGTTAAATCCCGTGTTTTGAAACGTCCGTTTCAGAGCCCGGGTTCCGTTTTCCACTTCTCCATTATCCAATATTCACGACGTGAAGGCAGTATTTCTTGAAACTACCCGTGCACTCACGGCTTTACGGTGCCGGTATAGCGTTAAATCTATACCTTGGACAACTAGCCCGTTTCTGTAAAACATAGTCATATCACATTTTGATATGCTACCTTCTCAAATATTTGACTTATTAAACCTTAAATTATTAATAAATACTGTAGTCATTACTCATATTATAGTATCTAAACGGAATTACTTATCTAAAATAACGTCTAATATATAAGTAGTTTTAAGTTATTTCAATTCTTTCTAAAATTCTACGTATATTTTTCGCCGCCTAACCAATCGAATTTATGATGTAAACAATTTTATTAAAGCTTGATCTGTAACCTAATAAATTCACAACCGTTTAGCCTTTAGATTGATGTACCAACTGTTTACAGCAAGAAATTGTTAAGTAGTACTAACATTATCAAAATAAAATTGAAATAAACTGAAAACACGTGGGGTGTTGCAAACTATTGGTTAGTTGCTTACATTTCTAAGAAATTCTTATAGTATCTCTAGTACGATGTATTCTTTTATCAAATCTCTCGAATACTCACTAGTAGCCCTTTCTATAATTTTTCTAAAGTAATTCATTTTGCAACAAAATTTCGACATCTTCGTGTGTTTTGTGTGATTGTTTGAAGTTGTAAATGTTTAATTTTTAGCGTCTCACCTAAATATTAGATCTAAGGCCCATGTGAACATAAGTTCACAGAATTTTTATTTAAATTTTTAGAAAATTAAAGCAGTTTAAAATGCTATATTAATTAAAGTGATTTGTCCATATACAGAGAATGAATAAAAAGAGACGGACTAAACGCTTGAAATTTACGTGCATGTATAAAGAGCATAATAAAAGTAGATGTAGTGAAAGATGTTGCTAATATCGCAGCAAGTGGAGATCCACTCTGTATATCCCTATATAAAATAAACGTCATGAAGATAATTCATAAAGCTTTGCCTCAGGCAAATATGAAAATCTTTTCATCCGTGCAGGAACGGAGAAAGAATACAATTTCCTGCGGCCGGGCGGCCTGTCGTAAGAGGCGACAAAACAACCCACAGCCAGGTGGTAGGGCGTTTGCCCGACTGGATGGCTACCACCCCTGGTCTAAAGTATGTCGCCATAACAACCTTGAGTTGTGTTCCGGCATTATTGACTAGGTTCCAGTGACCCTTAAGAGAGCAGCAGCGCATTTGTAGCACCTTCGGTGTTGCAAATGTCCATAGGCGATGGTAACCGCATTCAATCAAGTGGGTCGTCTGCCTGTCTGCTGAACTCCTGCAATAAAAAATTAAAAAAAAATCTAAAATTTGTTACGAAAGGGCAACTAACTAAATATGTTATCATTGGTACTTGAACAAAAGCTTGAATCGTTTTGAAACCATGCTCTATATAGAATAATCTCTTAGATAATATTTTGTAAGAACATATTTTTATTTATGCTTGGCTGGAAAATTTAGCAAAAGCTAGCTTGTTTTTAAACGTTTGAAATTGTTCGTGAGAATATTTATTTAACTTAAACAAGGACGAAATGGAAGCCGGACACTAAGCTAGCACAAAATGTATAATAAAAAGCCATCAAAGTGCATGTCAGTTTTCGCAAAATGAAAAATTCTGTTTTATGACTAATGTCTACTGTTTTTATCATTTGGCTACTAAATAACGTATTTATAGAAATTACTATATCTTATAAAATTACTATATACTGTATAACAGTCTGTCATAACACTGTCAACTGTCATAACAGTATATAGGTATAGTAAACTATATACTGTTATGACAACAAAGTGTTGCACCGACTTCAAGATGTTGTTTGTCTCTTAATAAACTAAATAAATTCATAGTCAAAATCTTTATTAAGTTACATACATACATACATACATAACTTCACGCCAGTTCCCTTGCGGGGTAGGCACGAACAACAGAGTGCCATTTAGGCTTATTCTTACACACCTCACTTGCCTCTTTGACATTCATAACTCTTGTCATGCAAGCTCGTCTGTTCTTAAGGCTCCTGACATCACCTTCTGTTAGTACACGATCAATTTGATCATGGAAGGTGTGTCGTGGCCTTTATTAAGTTAGTTTATACTTTTTTGTTTTTCAAGTCGGTTTTTTTATTTGTTACTTTTTAGAGTCTAGCTATGGATAGGCCTACGAAAGTTGCCGCGCGCCTTAAAAAATATAGGTCCCAAGAAACGGGAACGGTTTCTTTTTTCAAATGTTTATAAAATCAAAAATACTGGGCCAAACTATGTCCAATTTTTAGGGGATCAAATGGCAACTATTCCGCATCAAACTAAAGAAGAATCACGTAAATCTGATCATAAATCTCAGCGTAATCAGTGTACATACATAAGAAAAAACCAAAATTCAGCAAACCTAAAACGTATACAGTGTTACCAACTCGACTTCAGCAAAGGTCGCTAGATAGTAGGTTTAAAAGTTGCGTATGTTTAAAAGCTCCATATAATGCATTGTATTTAAATTTTGGGATTTTAGGAGAATGAGCAGCGGTTTAATTAATTTTAATTAAATATGAATAACCTAGCGAAAACATTGCAAAATTGGCATCACTGAATTTATGTTAATACCCGATACATCACCAACGCGTTGCCACCCTCAAATAATCTTAACCGACAATGTGTATTAAATACAAAAGATTTTTCACTTCGTGGCTGTTCAACGAAATTACGCCGGCTGAAAACTTAATTATTTTCCTAATTACATTTTCAAACTTTCAGCATGTTTTTTGCCTCAACAGGGCAATTAAGCGCTGAAGTTGTTAGTAGCAGTTTAATTTCATGTTTTAATTGCATTATTAAGTGTTGGCCTCTTGAAGAAATGGCTGACGGCTGTATATTTATTTCACTTGAAATTTTATTTGCAAGTTGTTACAATTTATTACAAAAACTCGGTGGTCCTTTGTAAATATATGCTGTCAGCACGTGTTAATTATTAATACACATATTACATATATCAGAAAACTGTCTACAACGTTTATGCTTCTTCGGTCAGGATTCGAACCGAAATTCGAATATAATAATATATATAAGAACTAAAAAACTTCCACTTTTAAGAGTTTTATACACAAAAATTATAAACATCGATGTTCACTATTCTGATCTCACTTCTTTCTGTGTGTCTCCACTGTCTTTCTGTGTGCCATTAAACTATATCACAGGAGTCACAAGAGTAAAACATTTTGGTTGTGATCCAGGAGAGTAAAATATTTCCCGCGGACCATGATGGTATCTCGTAAGGACTATAGCTAGCCTATAGAACTTCTACCTACGAAAGATACATCACATCAAAATAATAAACTCCAATGTTCAACTATTCTATACTTACTTCGCTGTAACAAAGTCAACGAAATTTATTTTGTTTGAAACATGGAATTTTTTGTAGATGTTATGCTAAATATATATACACCATTTGTTGGACCTTATTACCATGTCTTTCTATGTGTCATTACACCATAACACAGGAAGCACGGGAGTAAAATTTTTTGGTTGTGGGTCAACAGAGTAAAATATTTCTCGTGGTTCAAGGGAGAGTCACGTACAAACTTGCCTGTCTATTGAACAGGCTTATAAGACCTGAATAATTCTACACGAGGCCTACGTCATGCTTAAAGCAAGGCCTTACATCATGTCTTCACGTATGTCAACAATGTGAACGCGTTTACGAGTATATTTTATTGCTAGAGAATTAATCAAAGACATGCGTGTGACCTACATTATCACTTGGCCAACGCCTTAGGTATTAAACAATGGAGTCTAGCTTTTCGACCTATAATCGACTGTAAAATTATATATAAGAAAGATGGCCATACACACATAACAAAATTTATTGATAGCGTAAACATATTGTTACATGCCGACAAAAGTGAATGCATATCTGCCTGCCATAAAACACAGTTTATTACCTTCGCGAATTTGGACTTCTTTTGTTTGCTCTGTGCTTAAAATTTGTAATTAGAAAAGCCGCCTATTGTTTATTGTAATCCTTTATGGTGGTCGTTAGCCAGGTGTAATTCTTGGAAAGTCCACGCTGTCGAGTGTTGTATTGTATAGTTTAGTATATAACAATGCCCGAACGGAGGGGTGAGGCAGTCAAGCGACGATTGCGATACGAGCAAAACGTGTGTCCGTTCGATGAGCTATATAGTGACGGACTTTGCGCGTGTTATTGAATCGTGCAGTTTGTACTGGTTGTGTCCAGTTATATTTGTACCTGTGTTATACGTGTTTGTATAGTTCTAATAAATTCTATAGTAATTCCAATGGAATTTTTAATTCGAGTCCCACACTCGTAACAATATTTTATATGGTATAAAAATGAAATTTAAAGATTCGCTAAGTGTAATATTAATACTGATGATAATATCCTTGGTACAAAAACTATAATTATCTACCTATGCCTAAATATGTATTGTATATTTAACTAATATCTTACAAAATAGCATAGCCCCATAAATTTTGACCCGTTCTATAAAACTTATGACGTTGGTCTCGTACAAGTAAAATAGTGCATTCATTATTACTTAAAGATTAAGTTTTAAACAATATTTCTATCAAAACATTTTTAAAAAGGTGATAAAATATATATTTAACGACTACTATTTTCTTTAGACATAATTTAAGGGCCTAACTAAACTCTCGCTCACACATTACCATATTTTCAAGACATAAACTCACAAAACTTACTTACCAAATAAATTAAAAATCTTTCACAATAAAATCGTTATAATTTCGTAAACATTACTATATATACAAATAATTCCTGTGATGATATCTTGTCTGAATCAAAACGATTATATTGTGAAACACTCGTATTTTTTTTAAATGAAGTTCTGTTGTGTAGTACGCATTTGTCGTATGTAAATTCTATGAAATTATATCTTCAAAAATGTAGTGAAGCGTATGCGAGATCCTTGAATTTTATTATAAAATGTTTTCATTTAACTTCTGACAAGCATTTATCTTTATTTGGCCGGAAAATGTCCCTGACATTGGTTTTAATAGTCCATGATATCTTCATAATTTTTTTTTTGGAAAAATAAATATTTAAAAAAAATCTTGTTCAACCCCGTATTATCTCAAAGAACACTTTGAATTCGTCTCTTCCTCTCACAATTTACGACCTTCTACGAATCTTAGACTTAGTACTCCCAAGCATCATTCATCTTTCTTCAATAATTCTTTTACTGCACAGGCTATTCGACTCTGGAATGAGCTACCTGTTACTGTTAGACAAGCTAAATCACTAACAATATTTAAGAACATGACAAAAAAGCATTACCTACAACATAGTGATATTTTTACGTATATTTATGTATATGTATATATATATTTATGTATGTGATATGTATATATTTATGTATGTGATATCAATAGGTGTATTTATATGTGTCTATTAAGTATAATTCTTACTTATATAATATTTCACATACTTATATGTTTATAAATAAATAAAATATATGTAAGTAACTGCATAACCTCTAATATTTATTTATACCAAGCACCTTTGCCAATACAATCTGTTTTATTCCTGCCACGGGTTGTCTGGAAGAGATCGCTTCTTAGCGATAAGACCGCCCATTGTGCACATTTAGAACATTTTTAGGCTATAAGATTTTTTTGTTTTCTGTAATGGTGTACAACAAAGTGTTATCTATCTATCTTGTTACCAAAAAAATGATTAAATAAGCCCAATTTTCCTACCCACCCACAAAAATAACCCATGACAAATTCGGAAATGTACCATGGCTCGACAGTTAATTCATAAACATCTAGAGGACCATATATCAACGTCTCAAGGGTTGTTGTCGTCATTCAAGGGATATTTACTACATTTGAAAATATACCACAAAAAATGAAATAAATATCATCAACAAAGAATTGTAACTCAATTTTTGCAAACAAAACCGATTACTCTTTAGCGTAGTACGATTTTTTACCAAAAGAAGGATAAGATATTGTTATATGGACTGAAATAAATCTAATCTTCGCCTAGTCTGACCTTCCCGAAAATACCCTATCAAAGTCGGTTATATTTCCAATTTCCTATAAACATTTTTTGTGAACCTACATCTGTTATCGTCAATGTACGTGTTGGGAAAAACTGTATTTTCAAATAAACATTCTATAATGTACGTTTACGATTTTAATGGACAAAAATGGACAATGCAATGATAAAGGAGAGTGAAATGTTTCATTTTATAAAAGCATTCTTGTTTTTAAAGTTTTATCCTGAAAGAATTATTCTTGCTTACAAATTCATTAATGAAGCCTGTACACATTGTTCGGATGTCAAAAATTACTCATCATACAACGGATCGTACGGTAAAATAGGTACTCTCGCTTAAATACCTATTTTACAGCACGGCATTTGGTACTTAGGTGCAAAAAAATAAAGAATTCCAGTGAGAAATTGTACATTACGAGTGTAAATAAGTTGAATAATCAAACTTCCTCCGAAACGCTTTTGATTGATTGATTCAATACATTTGTCTCATTTAAATATTTTAGAGAAGATGAGACGAAAGATGTAATTTTCACCACGCGCGTGTGACGCCATTTGCAAAAGCGCGCCATTTTTATACTAAATATCAAAGATTGGATCGACTTTTATCTATCCATTTTTATTATTCTATTCACATTATCGGAAGCGCGAGTATCAAATTTTCAATAAGTTGTGCCTTAGATACTCGTGCTGCCCATTTCCCTCCCCATATTCGTGCTTACGTCCATGGAAGTGGGTATAATGTAGCTGACGAATTAAATTTACAGGAAATCGATGTATGCTTTGTAAATGTTGTTTGAAACGACTAAAATATAATTAGGCAGGTGAGATCATATTTTAGAATAAATTTGGAAACAAGGCTCCTATAAAAAAGCAGACGTTAAAATTACCTGCTAGCGTCTCAATTTAAAAAAAATATGCTAACAATTATTTAAATTCCTATTTTAAAACAATAGTTAATATGTTTTTTGACTCATTAAAGTTATGACGCCATAACATGCTACGATCGTACAAAATCTTGAAGGCAGCTTATGATAAAAAGTGATTCGTATGTTTCGACTGTTAACTACCCAATTGGACATATTTATACAAGTTTAACACTTAAATATATTTTGTCCGTTTGTACAATTCTAACGAACTCACGCCCATAGCTAGCGCGATTAGCAACTAGGCGTCGGACGGAATGCGGGTATAGGAGGCCGAAAAAACTGAAAATGACATACTGCTGATACTACCACTTCAAGAAAAATTATCAATTCAGCCACTCAGCTATATTGTACTCTCTTTGTTATACTCTTTAAATGTATAATGTATTTATAAATAATAATCATACAGTCCATTATTACGTCGAATTTTCATTTACAAACCCGAGGTGCAACTGCCACCAATAGTTTTTTGGTACTTCGCCGCCGGATAGAAGAATCGCAAAGAAGAAACGAGCAGTGTCTTTTGCTCCATCGAAACCTCAAGAAAGAAGAAAGACCAACTCTATACGGTCTCGTAGCGGCACCCTAAAGAAGAAAGAAGATTATTATAGAAGATCATCGTGGGCAGCCCGGACTACGTACTAGGAGACCAAGAGTTCCTGCCGGACTACGTACCAGGAGACCAAGAGTTCCTGCCCCGGACGCCGAGGCTACGCGTCTGCAGGATCAAGACCGGAAGAAAGAATAACGTTACTTCGTACCGTGACCGAGTGACTGTCCACCTAACGGTGCCAAACGGCCAGTTCACAAAGTCATAGACGGTGCGCTGTTTCCAGTTAGGTCGGTCAAAGGTCTCAGTGTTTAGTGTTTAGTGTAGTAAATTAGGATCGTCGGTTATACACACACATATATACACACTGGTCAGGGTAGTCGGTCATACGTGTTAGGCTAAGGCAAGGACCGAAGATGCCGAACACCAGGAGCAAGACCGCCGAAGACAGAGTGCAGAGAGCGTATCAAGAACCCCCCGCGTCGCCGTCCGTACATATATCCGCGTCCGCGTCCGCGCCGAACGTATCGCGACCCGCGTCGCCCGGAATGCAACAGACGACGACCGCGCAAGTACACACCGCGATTCGTACTGAACGCCAATCGCGATCACCGTCCGTCCGATCACACCGTTCGCAGCTCAGCGCCGCCACTTTGGTGAGGCAAGTGGAACTGGAAGCAGAAGAACAAATCGCCGCAATCCGTCGGGAGGAGCTCCGGTTACAAGTGTCGCTGATCAAGAAGAGGGTCGCTGCGAACATAGCCGCCCTCAAGGAGCAGACAGACGGGAACAGCGTGTGTGAAGACGATGGGGTGGAAACAGAGAGAAATATAACAGAGTGGTTGAAGAATACCCGCATACGGGGGGAGTCGCCGAGCGCAGGCGACAGGACCGAGCCCGGAACGAGAGGAGCCGGACCGCGACCACCGTTAGACGCTGCGGGAAGAGCAAGGGAAGAGTATCCAATGGCGCGGGACCGGTCTGCAGAAACGAACGACCAGACCGCTCGTGTGACGTTCAGAACGCCGCGCAACGCAAGATCGCCGACGCCGACCAGATCCAGGGATCGTGGAATCGACCGTCTAGCAGACGTACTGGAGCGCATGACACGCAACAGGCCGACACCGCGACAGTGCCAGGAGCTGCCTACCTTTAGCGGGGCCCCGGGAGAGTGGCTACCGTTTAAAGCTGCAATGCGCGAGTCGACGAGCTTACACGGATTTTCACCTGCGGAGAACTTAGGCCGTCTACGCACTTGCCTTAAAGGCGAAGCAAGGGAGTGCGTGACAGCCCTGCTGTATACCGCCGTGGACCCTGCGATCATTATGAAGACGCTGGAGCGCTGCTATGGACGTCCAGAGATCATAATCAGTCGCGCATTGGAAGACATCAAGAAGTTGCCACGATCGGGTTCGTCTGCCAGCGAACTCAACAGCCTAGCCACCAAACTGCAGAATATAGTGACGGTCATCTCGTGTGTCGACAACAAGGGATATTTACTTAACCCTATGTTGACACGACAAGTCGTCGAGAAGCTCAGCCCGCATCTACGAACGAAATGGTGCGACTTTGCAGATGAATTCTCGAGCCGAGACGAGCCGGAGATTATGACACTATCGAAATTTCTAACGGGCGAAGCAGACAGAGCAATGAAGTATTCTTTCATGACGTCATCACTGCCTACGACGAGTGTAAACGTCACTAAAGAAAATAAAGTGAAGCCGCCGAGGATGAACGAGCGTCGCCGTGTGTATGCTACAACGGAAGCCAAGATCGTGTGCTACTGTTGCGGAGCTGAGCACCAGACAACGCAGTGCGGCAAGCTGGCTTCGATGTCGTTGCCAGCCAGATGGGAGTGGGCCAAGGAAACGAGAATATGTTTTTTGTGCCTACTAAGTAAACACAGACGGTTCCGTTGTAAGGCGAGGAAGTGCGGTGTTAATGAATGCCGCGAGCCGCATCACGCACTTCTACACCAACGAAGGGAAACTGGAGCCGTCAGTGGACCGATCGACCGAGCGGAGTCGGTCAGTCAACCGGCCGACAGAGAGGAGTCGGTCATGACGGCATCGGCACACAATTCTAACACCGAGAGAAGAGTGTTATTGAAGGTGTGTCCGATTACCGTCAAGGGGCTTAACGGAAAGGAAGTGAGCACGTACGCGCTGCTGGATGAAGGGTCCACGATCACGCTCGTCGACGAGGAGATAGCCGGGATGCTAGGGGCAGATGGCCCGAGGAGGCCATTGAACATTCACGGCATCACGTCGAGCCAGCGGGAAGCGGAAAGTAGGATGGTGAGCGTCGCGGTGCGCGGAAGAGCGCAACCGCACTACCATCCTATCAAGGCGCGCACCGTGAAGAAACTCGCACTGGGAACTCACTCCGTTAAGTCTGAAGTCATACGACAGTTACACCATTTGAAGACGCTTCATATAGACGACGTGTGCTTTATGAACGCCAAGCCGCGCGTATTAATTGGAGCTGACAACTGGCATCTGATCGTGACTAGAAAACTGTTGGCAGGAAAGAAGAGCCAACCAGCCGCTTCCCTGACCCTCTTGGGGTGGACCATACACGGGAGTGCACCCAGAGGCCTGGTGACGCAGGGAAACGACACCGTATTACACGTCCGAACGTGGCAAGATAAAGAGCCGCGGGAAAAGGACGAATTATTCGAAATAGTGAAGTCTCATTTCGATATCGACGCACTCGGTATATCGAACAAGGTGAAACCTGTAGCGGAAGAACAACGGGCGCTGAAGATATTTTCAGAGACCGTGAAGAGAGAAAACGGCCGCTTCGAAGTCGGACTGCCCTGGCGAAACGATGACGTCACCATGCCACCGAGCTACGACATGGCAGTGCGTCGTCTACGCGGGATCGAGCGCAAAATGGATAAGTCGCCGCAGTTTAAACAAGCATACACGGCCCAGGTCAACAGGCTACTAGCAAAAGGATACGCCGAGCCTTGCGAACGAAGCCACGAAGGAAACCAACGCATGTGGTACATGCCTCACTTCGCCGTTACGAACCCGAATAAGCCTGACAAAGTGAGACTGGTATTTGACGCTGCCGCCCGTTCAAACGGGGTGTGCATGAACGATGCGTTACTGGATGGGCCAGACTTGCTACGTGCCTTATACGGAATCCTGTTCAGATTCCGGGAAGGGAAGATCGCCGTAACAGCTGACATACGTGACATGTTCCTTCAGGTGAAGATAAGGAAAGAAGACAGAGCGGCGCAGCACTTCTTATGGCGCGGTGACGACCGCCATAACCCGCCTCGGCGCTACGTTATGACGTCTATGATATTCGGAGCACGAAGCTCGCCATTCCTCGCACATAGCGTGAGAGATAGGAATGCGAGTGATCATAAGGAAACATACCCACGGGCGTATCACTCAATCACGCAAAACCACTACATGGACGACTGGGTTCAAAGCTTCGAAACGGAAACGGAAGCGGCCAAGGCGATAGCGGAAGTACAAGAAGTGCACAGGAAGGCCGGCTTTCAGCTCGCGGGATGGGATACGAATCGCGAGCGCCTTATGGAAAATATCCCGGATGAAGAGAGAGCCAGACAGCCCAAAGAGCTCGGTGCTAGCGCGCATCCCTACGGGAAGACATTGGGTGTGTTATGGATGCCGGAAACGGATGAACTCGCGTTTAATACCGCTATGCCAAGAGTTCCACACAGCATAAAATGCGGCACGCAAACACCCACCAAGAGAGAGGCCCTGGGCATGGTCATGTCACTTTTCGACCCATTAGGCTTACTCAGCCCGTACACTATAAGGGCGAAGATAGTGCTACAAAGACTCTGGAGGCTTAAGCTAGGCTGGGATGAACCCTTGCCAACGGAAGAGGCAAGTGAATTCGAAGAATGGATCCGTGACTTAAACTCTATAAAAGAGTTAAGATTACCGCGGTGCTATGGAGGGGATAGAGACGTCGTAAACATGCAATTACACGTCTTTACGGACGCCAGCGAACAGGCCTACGCAGCAGCGGCTTACTGGCGCTTTGAGCAGCGCAACGGGAACGTCGGCGTCACTTTAATCGCGGGAAAAGCGAAAGTGGCCCCGATGAAGGCGCAAAGCATCCCGCGGATGGAGCTACAAGCCGCGCTAATAGGAGCCAGGTTAGCGGCGGAAATAAAAAAGGAACATAGTTTCAAGCGTTATGACGTCATCTTTTGGAGCGACTCGAAGACCGTTCTTCACTGGATAAGAAACGACTCGGTACGATATACCCCATACGTTGCACACAGACTGAGCGAAATCGGCGAAATAACCGAGTCTGAGCAATGGCGATGGGTGCCGACAAGTTACAACGTCGCCGACGACGCAACCAGGATTAACGTCTCGAGTATGAAAACGGACGACCGCTGGTTTAAAGGCCCGGAATTTCTCCATGGACCCCCGACGAATTGGCCGAAAGAAGAACCGACGGAAACCGAAGATGACGAGGTCGTGGTAACTTACACGACCGATGAAAAGCCACTCGTTGACGTCACAAGATTTTCGTCATACGGAAAATTGCTACGAGCGACCGCCTACGCGCTCGCCTTTATCGACAAGTGCAGACGAAGGACTCGCACTATGGAAACGCGACACATAGAGAGAGCTGAACGTTTACTCATTCGTCAAGCGCAACAGGAAAGCTTCCCGAAGGATTACGAGCGTTTGAAGAAAGGAGAACGCGTGTCACGTGACAGCCGGCTTTATAAGCTCGACCCCGAATACGGGGGGGACGGGGTAATAAAGCTAAACGGCAGGATCAATGCGGCCACCCTGCGCGAGCTTACCGGCAACCCACCGATCTTAGACGGGTCACATCACCTCACTCGGCTGATTATAAGAGGTGAACATGAACAGCATCATCACATAGGGAGAGAACATGTCGTAAACAACGTCCGGCAAAAATACTGGGTGCTACGAGTGCGACCTACGGTGCGAAACATCCTGCGGCAATGTACGGTCTGTCGTTTGAAGAAGACTGCGCCGACAGTACCGGTGAAAGGAAACCTGCCAAAGGACCGTCTAGCTGCCTACGCACGGCCTTTTACCAATTGCGGAATTGACTGTTTTGGCCCCATATGGGTGACCATAGGACGTCGCAAAGAAAAACGATGGGGAATGCTGTTTACATGTATGGTGACTCGTGCCATTCATATGGAACTTATAGCAAGCCTTAGCACAGACTCTGCTATCATGGCCCTAAGAAGGATGGGAGCACGACGCGGCTGGCCTCAAGTGATATGGTCTGATAATGCAACGAATTTCCATGGAGCGGACACAGAGTTACTAACGGCGTACGCGAGATGGAAGGAAGAGATGCCAGATCACGTAAAAGGGAGACACTTAGCGTGGCGTTTCATCGATCCCGGCGCACCGAACCAGGGGGGAGCTTGGGAACGGTTAATTCGGTCGGTGAAGACGGCACTCCACGCGACATTGGCGGAACAAGCTCCCAGAGAAGAAACACTTACGACTGTCATCACGGAAATAGAACATACCGTAAACTCGCGCCCGCTAACTCACGTGTCGGTGAGCCCTGAAGACGACGAAGCGCTCACCCCGAACCACTTTCTAATCGGGTCGGCGACGGGCTTGCCAATCACGGGAACGAACGAGTTAGCAGACAGGAAGACATGGATCGCCACTCAAGCTTTAGCGGACATGTTCTGGACTCGTTGGCTACGCGAGTACTTACCTACATTGGCACCGAGGGACGACGTAAGACGACGTGAGGAAAGCATACGTGTTGGAGACGTCGTTATCATTGCGGACGGTCTGTTGCCACGTAACGTATGGCCCCGGGGTCAAATCGAGCGCACTTATCGCGGACCGGACAACATAATACGGAGCGCGGACGTGCGAACGCGGGGAGGCATCTTCAGGAGACCAGTAAGGAGGCTCATCGTCCTGACGAGAAGAGATGGCTTCGAGGATCTGCGCCGGGGGGAGGATGTTGCGGACAGAGAGCACCCCCCTGACCCGCCCGCCGGAGCACATCTACACTCCGCGCCCCGCATACCGCCGACGCCCATAGCTAGCGCGATTAGCAACTAGGCGTCGGACGGAATGCGGGTATAGGAGGCCGAAAAAACTGAAAATGACATACTGCTGATACTACCACTTCAAGAAAAATTATCAATTCAGCCACTCAGGTATATTGTACTCTCTTTGTTATACTCTTTAAATGTACATTTATAAATAATAATCATACAGTCCATTATTACGTCGAATTTTCATTTACAAACCCGAGGTGCAACTGCCATATTTACTCACCTTTTAAACCATACCTGAACTTCCACAAATAATTCAAAACCAAAATTAGCCAAATCAGTCGAGCCACTTTTGAGTTTTAGCGAGACTAACGAACAGCTATTGATTTATATATATATATATATATATATATATATATATTCAAAACTTTTATATGTGTGGCAAAAGCCTCTGTGAGACACGTATAGACACCGGAATGAGATCTTATGTTTCCAATTTATATTAGATACTAGACCCTTAAATTAGATCTACATTTTTGGTAAAAAAAACCGTGGAAATCAAAACACACACACATATATATATATATATATATATATATATATATATATATACATAGTGCACCTGTTTCCCATTAGGGTAGGGGTAGGCAGACGATGGACCTGCTACGATTCTGACAAACGTTTTTCGCTTCATCAACTTTCATTAATCTCTTCATACATACACGCTTATCTAATGTGCTTTTTACATGACCTTTGTTCTAAATATCTTCAATTTGATCATGGTGAGTACGTCGCGGTCGACCGGCACCGACACTACCACTCACATTACTGTTGTGCTTTGTGTGTACATGCTTTGTGATTCTGCTTTCAATCGTTCATCAAAATACATCCCATTCTATAATCTTTGTTTAAACTCAATGGAACAATAAAAAACCATCGCAAAGCCCTCGAACGTTTACAAAACAAGTATTTTATTTCAAAACTAAAATAGAAACGAAAGACACAAAACACAAATAACGAAGCCATCCCAAATGAACAGACGTAAACAAAGCTGGGCTGCTAATAGATGAATTTGAATTTATATGGCCGAATGTTTAGATTTCTTGTAAGACAGTTGCGTTCGAAAATTTTTCAGCAAGCTCGATTATAATATTATATTCTACTGTAACTTTTCTCAATACTTACTGGGCTAGCTTACTTTATGTATAAAATTTGATACGAGATGATTTGTATGCAGGGCTTGCAAGGTATCCCGATTGTGGTTTTTCCCAAAATTTTTGTTTGGGGTTTAAAATTTGGAGGAAATTTTTTGACGCTGGGATATAAAATTTTTAAGTCAAACACTAAAATCTAATAATGGTGATGGTTTGGATGTCATACTACTTCCGTCATAGTAGGTATATTCATTAATTTTGATGAAATTTCGAAAACTCAATCTGGACATCCTGATTATTTGGGTCACATACATAGTCTATAGTAACTGCTAAATAATTCTATGGAATCCTTCATTGTGTTTATACTGACACGCACTTGGCTCATTTTATTTTTAATCATAGGAGATTTTGTTCACTTTAATATATGTATTTAATAAAAACCTACTTCCTTAATAATGGACTTCATTAATGAAACTCCATATTCATGAGCTCCATTTAATTCGGTCAGTTGTTGCCAGTCCAATTCTTAAAGCGGGAGGTTCTCGGCTGCCTGTAAAGCTCGGTGTCCACCAATGCAGAGAGGAGAGGAAATGTGTAGAAACAAACGGAGTATCCCGTAGTTTTCACCACCAATGTTTAGTGGAGAGGTTCCGCTGCAAATGCGTTTAGATAAGAAAGAATTCTCCTCTCCTCTTACCTCTTCTCCGATTGAATGGTATCATTATTGTTGTTACAAGAACGTAATATAAAATATGGTAAAGTAGTGTTTAAAATTATACATTTTTTCATGTACATGTTTTGCAAAGATATTTTTATTGACTTATTTTTCTTAGTCTAGTTTGTTTCAAGTATTGGGTTACTCTCTTTAATAATATATATTTATTTGATTCTATATCTATATATATATATATATATATATAATATATATATATATATATATACGTGAAGTAAAAACTTTGTACCCCTTTTTACGAAAATTGCGCGGACGGAGGAGTATGAAATTTCGCACACTTATAGTTTATATAGAGAAGAAGCGACGAATGCTAATATTTTTTTTTAATTATGCATAAAAAGTACATGAAATCAATAAAAAAAAACATTACACACAAACCATGTATTTGACACATATACAAATCATCAGTGTAGCCTTGGCGAAATCTGTGATTATAGAAAGCGTAGTCTTTGACATTAATTATTATGGTCAAATTTCGAGGACGGCCGACCACTAGTATTTATAAATTCATAATTTGTACATGACAAATAAAATAATCTATGACAAATTGTCTATCAAAGACACGCTTTAGTTCATTTACAAAGCATCTCCTTTCCACTGCAGTTTAGTGTATACCGGGCCTAATGGCGGCCTGTCACAGTCATGTTGATTATGTTATATACACACAGGTGAATTTTTAAGTTGGCCTTCAGGGCCAAATCTTAAACTATGCTAAACAGCGAAAAACACTCAGAGGAGTCTCGAGGCCGATTTTGACGAAAACTAAAAGGGTATCATTAGATTTTTGAAAAGTCAATTACCACCCTTGCCAGGAATCGCATCTGCTGATTTTGAAAAATAAACACATTCTGTCTTATAACACCAACTCATAGCGAAACGACACGGTACGAGATCAACGCAGCAGAGAGTTTATTCGACACAGAGTAGGTATTACATTGATATTTGACACATTACAACTGTCACTCATTACGGTGACAATGACACATATTACAACACCCACCCTCAATGTAATACACATATAAATTTCCAAAAAGAAACTATAATAAACTTACATTACAAAAACAATCTTAATTTACATCTTATACAAAACTATGTTTAAGCAATCAAAAGAAACACAATACTTATATTATGAAACCTCTTTATAAATATCTTTTTCAAACCAAAAATTAAAATTTACATCACTTTGTTCATTACAAAAAAGACTATACAGCTATCACTTATATACTACATACTTTAATTACTTTATTATTAACTAAACTTACACAAATAAAAAAAAACTTTATACTTAACTACAATTAACTGATGAGACTACACATTTTACAAAATTTCATTAACATATCTTTTCTTAACCATTTTGTAAACATATCAGCTATTTGATCTTCAGTTTTTAAATACTGTAAACATATTGTACCATTCTGAACCTTTTCCCTAATAAAGTGATAGCGAATGTCAATGTGTTTTAATCGTTTCACTGTATTTGTATTTGCTACTTTAATTGCTGACTGATTGTCACAATATATCAAAACAGGTGTTGTTTTACATATCTGAAAATCTTTCAATAAATTGATAAGCCAGCATGCCTCGCTGACAGCCATACTGGCAGCTATATATTCAGCTTCTGTTGAAGACAGGCTAACACTACTTTGCTTTTTAGAGCACCAAGTTATAAGACAATTTGAGAAAAAGAAACAATAGCCTGTGGTAGATTTTCTATCCACTAGATCACCTCCCCAGTTTGCATCACAGTAACCTTGTAACACATCCTTATCATATGTATAAATTAACTTATAATCAATTGTATGTTTAATATACCTTAAAACTCTCTTAAGAGCACTCAACAAAACATGAGATGCACAATTTTGGTATCTACTAAGTATAGAAATGGTTGCACAGAGATCAGGCCTAGTGCAGGAGGCGGCATACATTAAACACCCTAGGATTTGTTGACATTTATTTTCTATGACCTTATCTATAGGTATATCATTACATTCAAGTAAAGAAACATTAAAGTTCTGATCCATTGGAGTAGACATTGGCTTACAATCTTCCATATTAAATCTTTTTAAAACATTTAAAAGATAATTTTTCTGACACAATTCAGTTACATTAGTTTTCAAGTTTTGTTTTATATTTATACCAAGAAATTCTGAGGCAAATTCTAAATCTTTCATACTAAACTCTTTATGTAAAATCAATTTAAGGTCATTGACCATTTTATAACAAGAACCAAATATTAACAAGTCATCTACATACAATAAAACATAGATTTGTTTACCATTGTTACATTTAGTATATAAACATGAGTCACTTTCAGATCTTTTGAAACCTGCATTTAAAATTACAGAATTGAACTTTTCATTCCAGTATTTAGGTGATTTTTTTAAACCATACAAAGACTTGTTTAATTTTACTATTTGTTTTCCATCAGAATAAGCCCCTTCAGGTAATTTAAGATATACATTCTCATTAATTTCCCCATACAGGAATGCACCTGTCACATCCATTTGGTGAATAGGTACCTTTAACTTTGTAGCAACTGAGATAAATAACCTAAATGTTGACAATTTTGCTACTGGAGAATAAATTTCAGAAAAATCAAAGCTTTATAGTGACATTTATTATCAAGATATTTTATTTTAAAAACCCATTTACTACTAATAATTGGATCAGTTACATTTTCAGTACAGATATCCCAAGTATTATTATTAATTAATGTTTTTAACTCACAGTTTATGGCCTTTGTCCATTCTTTAGCATTATTGCTTTCCATAGCCTCCTTGTATGTCTTAGGTTCTATATTGTTACATTCCGCTAAAGCAAGTTGACACTTATAGAATGATGGTGGTTTTCTTGCCCTCTTAAGTCTTTGACAATGTTCTGGAGTTATATTTACTTCACTTTCACTCACTTCACTGTCTGTACACGGTTCATAAATGCTACCTTCATCTTCTGAAGAAATAGGGTTGTAATTATCTTCCAATATCGACTGCTGACTCATTTTTGTGTGTATAATTGGTTCCTCAATTGAATTATTTTCCATGGGTCCACAAAGATCAGCATGGATAACTTCACATATCCTTGTTGTATTTGATTTACTGGTTTTAAAAGGTAAGCGATGTATCTTTCCCTTTAAACATCCATGACAAGAATTATCAGTGTTGCCATTAACATATTCGCTGACTTCAATATTGTTGTTTTGTAGCACAGTTTTCACATACTGTATGTTCTGATGAGCCATCTTTTGATGCCATTCATCTAATGTAGACTTAACTTGAGTTACATTTGCATATACACTTTTGTAGCGAACATTCATCATATACATGTTCCCAACTCGATTTGCAATAGCACGTAGTGCCTTTCCTTTGTAAAACTTGCACTTGTTACCATCTGTCTTCATTATATAACCTGTATCCATTGCACAGTTGACAGAAAATAAGTTTGTTTTTAATTCTGGCACAAACAAAACATTATTTATAGTTGTATCAATCCAGTCTTTTCCATTGAATACTTCTAATTTTATCTGTCCACATCCCAATACTTTAATGGTGTCTCCATTGCCAATAATTACTGACTGTGTTGTCGGTGAAAATGTTGTATACAAGTTCCTTTCACAACACATATGTGCACTTGCACCAGTATCGACTAGCCACTTATATTTTTGTAGATATTCATTATTATTCTGTTGTACCATGAATGCATTACTATCTTTGTTTTTCCTGAACCGACATTCATTTTTAAAATGACCCGACTTGTTACAATAAAAACATCTTTTGTCTGTTTTTATGTTTACAATATTCTGTTTGTTCCTGCATTCCGATGCATAATGTCCTAGTTTATTACATTTAAAGCATTTCATGTACTTCTTTTTCTGTGCATTGCTTTTCACAATAAATGCAGATGCTGTTGATGGAGTATCTTGCTTCTCTTTCAATCGTTCTTCTTCAATCAACAAGCGAGCGACAAGATTATCATATGTTTGCTTGTTTTCTGGAGCTGACTCCCACGCAGATATAAAATGCCTGTAGTCATCGGGCAGAGACATCAATACTTTTGTGATTACAAATTTTTCTGATATATCCTCTCCCATCTGTTTAAGTTGGTTTCTTAACTCTTGAATCTTAGACAAAAATACCGACATTTCAATGTCTTTTACATATTTATATTGAAAAAACTTTTGTTGAACAATATGTATACTTGTTTCAGTCTTCTGCTCATAAACGCTGCTTAATTTGTGCCACATTTCGGCTGATGTATTGCACGTGATGATGTGAAGCATCACTTCCTCAGTCATTCTTGTAACTATTTGTGTTTGAGCCTTTGCATCCTTCAATTGCCATGAAGCTTGTTCTTCCGCCTTGTCTGGCTTTGTAAAAGTGCCATCGACGATACCCATGAGGTTTTGTCCTCGCAATATAACCATTGTTTGAAATTTCCAAATGTTCCAGTTTCTCGCACCCTCCAATTTTATAATTGTTTGATTTGCATCCATCGTATTGCTTACGATACCTTCCTGCCTTTTATTGTTATCCTTCCTTGTTCTAATTCGATTTGTACGAACACTCCGAACAAGTATTGCTTGAGAAAAATATGGCCGCACACTGTCGCGCCGTATTTTAACTTTTATTTTCGAAAAAAAGACTTATTTTACGAAACTAAATATCTGGCAGTATTCTCTGAACAATCCTTTATCCTGTAACAAAGTTGTGTGCCTGGGCTCATAACCTGTTTTAGGATTATTCAGGATTCTTTTATAATGAAACGACACGGTACGAGATCAACGCAGCAGAGAGTTTATTCGACACAGAGTAGGTATTACATTGATATTTGACACATTACAACTGTCACTCATTACGGTGACAATGACACATATTACAACAATAGAGAAGGATGTAAGCAGAAGAATAAATGTAGCGTGGCAAAAATGGAGACAAATAATCGGTGTGACATGACACTGAAACTAAAAGGTCCGATATATAAATCTCTCATACGATCGGTAATGCTATTCGGGTCCGAATGTTGAGCCACTAAAGTGATAGACCACAAACGGCTCCACAGGAGATGAGCATGTTGCGATGGATTTGTAGTGTTATAAGAATGGATAAGGTGAGAAATAAGTAACATAAAGGGATCTTTGAAAGTTGCACCCGTGACTGAAAAATTGAGAGGAAGAAGACTGAGGTGGTATCAGCATGTAATGAGGATGGATAAAAGTACCTGACAAAAAGAATGTTAAACTGCAAGATTGATGGATATAAATATAAAGGTAGACCAAAAAACAGACGGATATATTGTGTGAAGGATGATATGATGATTTGTAGCGTGTCAGAGGACGTATGTGCCGACCCCAAATAATTGGGAGAAGGTGAAAAAAAAGAGAGAGATCTATACAATATCATCAATAACCAGCATCAGATCGGTTCCAATTCATCCGTACTGGGCTCCTGTATCGATATACAAGCACCTAAAGCTAGGTGAAATAACAACTCCCATTTTTGCCGTCTTCACGGATTCTTAAAAATAGGCACAGGTCGTTAGCAAACTCTAAGTCAATTTAAACGAGCTTTGATTATACGCTCAGAGAATACCCTAAAGCGAATCAAGTCAGTCACGGATCAGTGGAGCCTGTAATCTGCCCTGTAAATCCAGTACAAGTTTAGGGAAAAAACTGTACCAAAACTGGATTATATCCTAATCCAATTATTTGCGACTTCATTAAGGGAGCGGAATTAACAAACCGTTGACGAAGGAGCCTTTAGGAAATGAAATGAACATTTGAAATATTCGATTATGAATATGGGATTTTAGACTTTAATTGAATGACTGTAAGGTATCGATTTGTCTTGCATTTATTGACTACGTTAGAATTAAAGGGATTTAAACAATTCTAAAGCAATATTACTTGAATTTACCCTTTGACTGTGGTGTACATATAGTTGTATACTCTTTTATTTACTATTTAAACCACGAGTCCACTTATAGTTTAGTTAAGAGCCGACTACATCCAATCGAGGCGATATTTAGTAAATAACCTAGTGCTAGAGCAGTGCTCGGCAAAGCGCGGCTCCAGAGCCGCATGTGGCTCTTTGGCTCCTTAAGTGCGGCTCTGGCTCAAATATCCACGGAGGGCGCAATAATAAATCTTATGATGAGAACTTGGAATCATGGCTAAAATTAAAAACAACAACATACAAACCTGACCTACTCAAGCTTTCCAAGGAGATGCAAGCACGTTGTTCGCATTAATAAATATTTATTAAGTATGAAATTTAGTTTTATTTAGTGTACTACTTATTTAGTGTGATAAAAGTTTACTAAACAAGCAGATTTGGCTCCCATTTTTTTTTACGTTTTTTTCATTTTTTTATTAACAACTACGGACTCTAGTTAAGTATCCTTTTTTACAATTTAATTTAAGAAGAAGTTAGGAAGTTGTAGAAGAAACTTCAACTGCAACTGCTAATCTCAATTTGCATTAATATAATAAACTATCTGTAGTTCAATACATGATATGTCCTCGATACTTTTCGTAAAAACGTTGCTTTACTGTCATTTAAATGCAATAAATGATTTCCTTATTTATTTATTTACAAAATAATTTTTCAAGGTAGAATAATAGCTTTCTAGCTAATTCTATTATATTATAATAAAGGGCGGTTCCGGAAGACGTTGTGTTTGAATTTAAACCATCCATCCCACTCAGACACAATTTTTTTACACCTTGGGTTACATTATTGAAGTTTTAGTAGGGATCTCTAATTTTGCTATTAATAAGTATAGTCTATATTAATCTGGGATAATGTAGCATTCTAATCATGAAAGAATTTTTGAAATTGGTCTAGTAGTTTTTGATTTTATTTGTTACAAACTACAAAAAAACACAAAAATACAAACCTTTCCTCTTTGTCAGTATAGATTAAGTAAGTATACCTACATATAGAATAGAATATAATTTATGAAACAATACACAAAAACAACTTAGAATTAAGTACAAATGGGGGCCTTATCGTTTGCAGCGATCTCTTCCGGACAACCTTGGGATGGAGACCAAAGGCACAAAAGCTAAGGCAGGGTTTTGTTGCACAATATTAAAAAAAAATATTTAAAAATACATAATAATATTTATATATTATATTGTATATTATTATATACATACATAGATACACATATAGATTTATAAACATACGTACATACACATCATACATATATATGGGTTATCTCAAATGGTTGGTTCCCTTTTCCTCAGAGGCTCGTTAAGTCGAAGGATTTGCGTCTCCTCGTCCTTTCCTGTCATGAATTCACAGCTCTAATCGTCTAGTTTAGTAGGTTGATAATTTTGTGCCATTATTATCCTTGAAATTTAGGTTAAGTATCATTATGTTATCTCTGTATTAAATAAGGCATCATACTTGATACAGGTGTAGTATCTAAATCGCATACGGCTTATATAACTTGACTATGGAATAACTAATTTTTAATAAAATTGTCTATTGCGCAGGTATCTCTTTCTGCTTTTTATTATAAGAAAATAAGTTTATATACGTTTGTAGAACATCATTTGAATTGCAAAGTGAAATTTTTTTAACAAAAAAGTTACGGTAAATTAATGCGTTAATCATTCCATCTGTTCGCTTCTTCCTGTTTCGTACTCAAAATTACCTCCGACTACCCTCCTTCCGCTCAAAAAGAGACGTCGCGAAACTCATCCGCTATGCACACGTGCGACCTCAAAAAGTTCTACTCAAAACCTTTTAATAAGAGCTCAAAGTAAACCACCGCGCCGCGACTTGTGGAAAACATTATAATAATAAAATTAGAAGATATGAGAGTGTATTATTGGTTCCTGGGTCATACAAGCTATCAAAGGAAGAAAAACAGCGAATCACGCAAGATGCATACATATCTTTTTATCTCACTATAATAAATATTGTTTAACAATATTTAGTTGAGATATCGGGTATTTTTGATCACAAGTTTTTTTTAATAGTTCACAGCCAAATGACAAAAAACAGTGCACGTTTATCATTGCACAGAAACCTTCACAGTTTGTGGACTGTCATCATATTGTCTGATTTTTAAAAAGACTTAATTCCTGTACTCATTTTTTAAGTTATTCAAGTTTAAAACATAGACAAATATATTGTAAATCATTCCTCGAAAATGTATATTTTTAAACTTAAAAAAATGTTTTCCAGTGATCTATTGGTCTAAACAAAACCCATTAATCAATCAATTCAGTCACAAAACTCATATCTCAATATAATGGAAAAGCGGTGTCGAAATGGTAAAAGCATATTTTCATTTCAAATCCTTTGAATTTTAACTAACATTTATGGATTAGGTAACTGCCAGTCTGAATCTTAGCTTGGAATTTTTAAAAATGTTATGTATGTGAGAAAAGCTAACGCTGTGACTTACGAGGCGACACTGTTATTTTATGCAGGAAAAATGTATTGGGTTATTATATGGTGGTGATTCAGGGTATTTAATAAAATTATTGAGCATGCTCGAGACGAATGAGTTGGTATTGTCATAATACGTAATAAATATATTTATAAATAATTATGTCAGGAGCCTTAAGAACAGACAAGCGTGCATGACAAGAGTTATGAATGTCAAAGAAGCAAGTGAGGTGTGTAAGAATAAGCCTAAATGGCGCTCTGTTGTTCGTGCCTACCCCGCAAGGGAACTGGCGTGAAGTTATGTATGTATAAATAATTATTTTATACAAAGTTATATTTTATTGCTCTTCTTCTGTGCTAAACTGTGTTCCAAAAAATTGCGGCCTCTCCTATAATCTTCTGAAATTCTTTTTGACAATAATATTATTCAATAGTTAATATTGCCAAGGAGACATTTTAAAATAAATTTTAATACACTTTTCAAATAGCAGGCGTTTAAATATCAAATTATCTTAATATTTTTAAATAATTTATTACGTGTTTTGACTGGTTGAAGAAATGTGGCCATAAATTGCTGCGCTCGTACAAAATCTTGCGGTTCCGACGTTGTCAGATAATAAGAAAGTATGTCAGCGCAGTTGACTGTCAACTACCCTATTCTATGATTTACATACATACACATACATAACTTTACGCCAGTTCCCTTGCGGGGTAGGCACGAACAACAGAGTGCCATTTAGGCTTATTCTTACACACCTCACTTGCCACTTTGACATTCATAACTCTTGTCATGCAAGCTCGTCTGTTCTTAAGGCTCATGACATCACCTTCTGCTAGTACACGATCAATTTGATCATGGAAGGTGTGTCGTGGCCTTCCACGACTTCTGCATCCATCCACTTTTGCATTGTATATCTGTTTAGTCATTCTTTCATCATGCATTCTTTCCACATGCCCGAACCACCGGAGCATTCCTTTCCTTACCTTCACCCCGACACTCTCTTTCAGACCAACTCTCTTTCTTACTTCGGTATTACGAACGCGGTCCGCGAGCGATTTTATGATTTCATTAGTAATATTAACGTATGTATTTTTTCCATGACGCGGTACACTTTCATATCTAAACGGTTTAATAGTATCTGCATTGGACTCAATTTAACAATTTTTCATTGTAATATCTTCCAATATGTTGATTACTTTTTCACTGGTGTTTTTGTAATTTTATATTTAAATGGGAAATATTGAAAAATAATTAGCTTATATATAAATTATTTTCTTTAAGGTTGTCAGACATAATTTCTTCCCAGAAATTGATTTCCAATAATAATTTAAGGTATAATAAAACGTCATATTTCGAAAATAAATAAACAGTAATCCGCAGACAGTCGTTTAAGATGATGGGTCCACATTTATTTTTATAGATATTTGCAAGCTATGTGAGGTACAAGTATCTTGGGTATAATATTCCTACTTCACTTGAGGTTGTAAAGAATTCAAATTCAAAAGATTTTATTCAAAATATGTTCCACTGGAGAATACTTTTCGAAAGTAATACATATTTATAAGTTAAAATTAAATTTTAATTCCTAGTCTATGTATACCGCTTCGCAACTTGTTATTAATGTTAAGGAGAAGAAGCGGCAAAAAACGCCCCAGCATCACGTCTAACTAAAAATGGTTTTTCTTTATACCTACTTCTTATTATATTTATATCTCAACCTTTTTTTGGAACGAAGTTCCTTATCGCGCGTTGCGAAAGGGGGCTAGAAAAAATTAAGACCAAAAGTTGTAACGACACTTTTTGCTATAGTTGTAAGCCGTGCAGCGTGCGCGTGTTTCTCTGTCTGTCTCTCTCTCTCTCTCATAGAAAGCAAGCCAGTTATTTTCGTTTCGTCTTTCTATTTCGCATTGAACAGTGTGGTGTCGCGACGATTATTTTTGTTGAGTGTATACAGGTTTGTTGTACATATAAATAATAAAAAAAATATTATTATAACTTAAAAAAAATTAAATTTTATTACAATTCCTTCACTAATTAATCGAAAGAAACTTCGTTCCATCCGGGTGTCTATTGACACCTCTCAAGATTTTTTTTTAAGTTTAATACAGAAATATGTTACAGAATTACTTTTTGAAGAATGGTTCGAAGTTTGCCTAGATTAAAATGTTATACAGACGATAGTATAAGAGGCTAGAGCGAGCTGCTACGTCAATGAAGTTCTGTCTTTTAAATATTCTTCAACAGTGTAATACGCCTTTGAATGATATGCGTTCCTATGTGTTACTAATATTCAGAATAAAATATACCGAAATTCGTAAGCAATGATATAGCAGCAATGTGACTGGTAGAGTCGGTGCCAGTAGCCCATGACGTAATCATCATTACAAACTGAAGATATTTCGAAGAAAGGTCAGGTAAAAAATACTTATCATAAATGTGTATCTATAAAGAGATTAATGAAAGTTGATGAAGCAATGAGTATGCTAGAATCTTAGCAGGTGGAGATTCATCGTCTCTGCCTACTTCAACGGGAAACAGTCGTGATAATATGTAGGTATCAAATTCCTAAGTGGGAAGAAAACGGACCTAACTCGTCGAAGCGGATGATGCTACTTTAATTTCACTCTAAGTTCATAATCTAAATGCTATAGGTTTCGTTTAATAATAGGTTTCGGTAAAAATTGTAAGCCCATGTAAGTTTACGTAGTCATCGTAGCGGATAATATGATGACTACAATTAGAATAAAAGATGATGAAGACCTTAGTGAAGTTAGAAAAGCAAAACTGCAAAACTTACAATACATATTGTAATAAATAGTATCAGCCTATAAACGTCTCACTATTGATCTCGGTCCTTCCTATTATTAAGGGTGCACGAACAGTAGAGTAGGGTTGTATAAGATTGCGCGGTCGATCAGATTGTGCATAAGTCATAATAGGACATGAGGCTGACGTTTGAAGCCAACTTGTGTTGTATTTATGTTCCTGGATGGAACCGAATTACGCTCCCGAAATAAAATTTAAATGACTTAGAAACCAAAAGAAGTACGCCAGTTAAAAGTTTTTACTTGCCTTTGACCTTATTTTTCAATAATTTTAATATATTATAGACAGAGAAACTCATAAGATTTTTTTGATTAGCCAATATTATAGTATAATAACATAAGGCCAGTTTCGGACTCATACAACATAATTATACAATAATATACGAGATAGCAGTTGTAACTCGATTTTTAAAGTGGCGTCGAAGTGTGTAAAACTGCGCACTTTGAGTGCATATATATTCTGCTGCGATTATCAAAGATGCTTGCAAGCGAATTGCCAATGGCGAAAGTAAAAAGGCAATGGCTCGGACTTTAGGAATGTTAGAGTCAGCTTTACATTTTCGTTTGTAACAAACACGACGTGCCAAAATATTAGACAAATTCTTGAAGACTATTGCAATCATGTGAAGATATAGACCAAATTTTTATTGATCTTACAGCTAAAGGTTTGAGAAACGTAGCACATGCATATGCAGAAGTGCATAATATCCCCCACCAGTTTAATTTACGGGTTCCGCAATATTATTAAGCTCAATGCGCAATTTCATACAATAGAATGGATAAAGTTGCGCAAATCACGATTTTTCATTGTTGCAATATTTGAACCTTTATTAATTGAATTAATATAGTTATTCATTGTAAAGGGAACAAGAGTACTAAATAAATAGTTAGTATCAAATTTACTTTTGAATCTTTAATTTGCCGTTGTTTGAAAATCGCGTAATCTTACATTACCCTACTCTATACCCAGCACAATTTTCTGAGGCGGAATTGCGTGTTTTGCATTCGCAAATATGCATCACGATGTTTTCTTGCATCGTTAGAACGTAGTAATTATAATAATCACAAAAATGCACATTTTGACTTCATGTTTCCTGCCCAAGATTTGAACACATGTGGCATTGCCAAGCGACTTTGAAAAGCAAGTGTGTTGGACACTAAAGGACTATGATTTAATTTAGCATAACGATTATGATGTTATTGATGTTACAGTTTGATCATGACCTGTTATAAGCGACCTTTTTTTACTATATTACCTATTCCTCCACTTCCTTTCTACACTTCTTCTCCGCAATATCCCATAATTGAGACATTTATGTATATACTCGCTCGCAAAACAAAACTTAATAAACGTCTCGACTAGCGACACTGTGTCCTTAATTACAGTAAAGAAAATAATTATTACCTACAATATTTTGTTGATGGAGCGAAAAGATAAAAGGACGAGCCGTGATGAGGTTCTATCTAATCTTTAAGAGTTTCGCTTATATATCTCCCCTTTGGCGCGGATACAGACTCTTTGGTCCCTAACTAACGAGAGGTGGTTAATCAATTCTTTGAGGCGTATTTATTTTGTCGAGGCGACCTTTTATTTTCTTTCAACTTCAAATTATTCGATTTGTTAGCATTAATGTAGAAAGAAATAAGCTTTGTATTTATGTTAGTAGGTAGAAAGATATCGTCGTAAAAATGTCTGTGTCGCTCAAGTTTTCAACTATCGGAGGTGCGTATAAAAAAAACTATATCAATATATAAAAAAATTAAACAAGATTTGGTTTTTTTTTTGAGAAAGGCGGTATTTCGGTTAAATATTTTTCGGAGCATTTAGCAATGACAAAAAGAGTATTATATCCTGCATTGTTCCGGGTCCGATTTGCAATTGGTTTCATAAAACAAATTTATTTTACATAAGATTTGCGACTTAAATAATAACATAATAGTTTAAATAAAATAATAACAAACATTATCTACAATTAAAGTATCTATAATATTATAAAATTGTACAGCTGAACTCTGAAGCTATTAACAAAAATCAACTAGAATAGACTATAAACGATGGAGAATACGATACATTTTTTTTTTGATTTCTTGTCTGTTTGTTCAGGATTCACGTAAAAACTACTGGGCCGATTTAGATGTGTGGAGTTCTATGAAGAATTTATAAAATAGTTCGCCTGTAATTTGTCGATGTTTATGTTTGTATATTTGTCGCTTACGAATTTCTTCCATAACAAGCTCGATATAATAATCTTCACGAGCCTGCCCAGATTTATCAGGATTATGGGATAGTGTAGGGCTCGTTTTCAAAAATGCATACATTTGTGCATGCATACAATGCATACATTTACATAAGTGTATGTAATTAATTATGTACATATATCTATGTTAGTTTATTATTGTTTGCTTTTCTTTAATTACGATTGAATTAGTTTCAATTGAGTTAAACCATCAAATATTATTTAATTTTTCTTGTAATGTCTCCTTAGTCACCGGGTTGCCTGGAAGAGATCGCTATAAGCGATAAGGCCGCCCATTGTTCTAATGGAAATGTATTCATATTAAATGTCTAGGTTTCAGTTATGGTGAACAACAAAGAGTTTCCATTCATTCATTCATACATTTTTGTGGTACACTTTACTGAGAAACTATCACACTTTCAGATTTGGGCTTTGACATAGTAATTTCAATTTATTTCTAGACATGTTATCTATCATAAAAAAATATTATTTTATAAACATAAAAAAATAGAAAATATAATTTTTTTTATTCATTAGAATTTTATTGTATTCCTAATGACATCTGTCGAAAATTATAAAACCAACAAGACAAGTGTAATATCAACTGGACTGTTACTACTAACGCCATCTGTTCAAAAATTAAAGAACTAATATCGATATAAACATGTAAACAGAACATTGTTTAGTTAAAAATACGCCGCGGATTTGTTTGTTTAAGCACAAGTAAATAATCAGTAACTAATTAATTATTACTAAGTAGAAAACTTCGCGAGGCCTCCTAAAGCACCGCTTTTTGCTAGTTTATGTATCTCTTGAAAAGTACACAACTGAAAGCGTTATTGAAATACATTTTATGTAGAGTTATGAATGTCAAAGAACCTAGTGAGGTGTGTAAAAATAAGCCTAAATGGCGCTCTGTTTTTCGTGCCTACCCCGCAAGGGAACTGGCGTGAAGTTATGTATGTATGTATGTAGTTTGTGTAGAGTTTTTCACGTTGGTAATAATAGTAAAGGATGACTTTCAAATTTTATCACATTTGTGCGAAATGGAATCATGACCGTTAAAGTCAAAAGCGCTGTTCGATTTTGAGAGGAGACATCGATCAACGACACCAAGTGACAGATACAACGGGGCGTGATAGATGGGTCGCTTTAATGCGATACGGTACATCCGATATCCTTACTAAATAATTAGCATTTAATATTCTTAGCGTTTTATTAGGTCTCCTACGTATTATTACATAAAATCACATATTATACATGGATAGAGCCATGCTGGAATCGATCGATTACAGCTCTAATAACCGACTTAAAAAAAGGAGGTTCTCAATTCATTGTGTAATCTTTTTTATGAATATTCAGCCATAACTTTGTTGGGTTGGATTTTGATGATTTTTTGTGTTCTATTTAGCAAAGCTTAACATGATTTTATATAAATTTTATTGCTATCAGATTTTAAGTTTCGAAGATATAGCAGATTTTTGCCGTTTTTTAGCCATAACTTTTCTGTTTCTAAACCGATTTAGGTCATTCTTTTTGCGCTCGATTTAATATAGTTCTGAATGATCATATAAAAATTTAATTTTTATTAGGCTTTGAGTTCCAAAGATATAGCAGTAAATCCTTAAAATCAAGTAATAAACGTTGTAGTGATTGATGTCCGATTCTTTTTACGTTGGATTCAGAGTACCTTCATTATAGTCTGGTATAGATTTTATTGCTATCGAACTTTGGGTTCCGAAATAAATCAAAAAGTTCGTTAAAATTATGTAAAAATGTTTCGGTTTTGAGGTAGGTACTTCATTCATAACTTTTTTGTTTCTGAACTGATTTTGATCACGCTTTATGTGTTGGATTTAAAATAGTTTATTGCTATTCGACTCTGGGTTCCAAAGATATAGCACAAAATTTCTCAGAATCAAATGAAAAACGTATTGAAATATTGTTAGGTTCATGACAATCCAAAAACCAGTAGACACCTAATTAAGATCAATAACGTGCTATACTAGACTCGACTAGGACTAGGAAGGCGTGCAATGGAAATTCATAACCATAAACAGCACGACCGCGTAAATCGAGTTATGAGATCTGTAGTATTCTGAAAACATCGACGATCGGAGTTGAGATTCAAATGAAAATGCCGCCTGGTGAAACCAGACGACGAGTGAAATCATTTTATTAAACAATTGATCATCAAGCTTACACAAATCGGACTTTTAAAAGAAGGTATAAAAATGTAGCGAGACGCGGCTGAAGATTGCGTCGAGCAGTTTGTTTTATGTAAACCAAAATGTATATATAAGTCGCGCCGCGGTAGCGGCCGGCAAGTGCCGAAACAGACTGATATACATTTACTTGCTGACTAGCATGTGCTAGTGAAATTTCGTTTGGGTTACCATAATAACGCGTGTTTATTAGCGAAATTTGTCGGTACTTATTTGAGGGTCATAAGTACATGTAATCTATCTTCGAGCTTCACTCAACATTTTCTAAATACGCTTCTGTTTCATCCACTATCGTTTCCGCATTCGAGGAACTACTTTAATAGGGATACCATATAAAGTAACTTAAAAATGTAAATAAAAAAAGTCCAATTTTTTTTTTAAATAAAAACAAAACCGACTTCACATTAGAAACAAAAAAATAAATATGTAACCGACTTCTTTCTACAACATGTCAAAGTCGATTCCTGTATTGTAAAAAAATTCGCCATGAGTTAATTTGTAATTTTACTATTGAAAAAAGAAACGAAAGATAGGTTTTCAAAAAACTCAAAAAATGCTTAAGATAAAAATTTGGGTGAATTATTTTTTTTGATAACAAAACGATACCCATAATAAAAGTAGAATATGGCGCGGGGGCAGTTTTTACTTAGAAACCCTGCTATACTCTTTACAAAATATAACATTTTTTATGATTTACATGACACCGACTTTCAGGTGTTGAAGAAAGAAGTCGTTTACATATTTACTTTTTGGTTTTAGTGCGAAGAAGGTTTTGATTTGGTTAAAAAACCTTTCTTACTTTTTAGTTGCGTAAATACTTCAATAGCTTTAGAAATAATATATTAAGCACCTGTAGAAATTGTACAATTGGTATGCGTATACAAATTTGCCACCTCATCCTTCGGTGTTATGCTCTTCAAGGGTTGCTCTGGATTTCCTTACGATCCACAAAAACAGATCCTGACTTGATGACCATGGAACCGTCTCGCGAGTTAAAAAAATCAATTTGAAAATCGGTCCACAATTGAGGGAAAAATCGCGTAAAAAATGCCCACAAAAATTTAAGCGCCTGTAGTTCGACTTCTTCCTAAAACTTAATAATATGTATGGTTGTACAGTATTGATGCCATACAAAATATACTTTTATTTAAATAAGCCGTCTTGTTTAGCGGAAAATATAGTCTATTCTTTCGTCTTATGCTTACAGGGTGTGTGAACAGGTTAAGATTGATTTGATTGAAGATGTATTTTTTGGTTTTTAGTGTGAAGTCGGTTTTGTTTTATTAAAAAAAAACACTTCATAACCGCACCTACCTTATATATCTGTCTGTTCGACTGTCTGTCTCTCATTTTCTTCAATGTAATTTTTTTCAAAACCACAATATCTTATCTACAGATGCGATTCGAACAAAAAACCTCATATTGTATATTTCATTTTATCTATTTAGTTGAATATTGAAAAGAGATAGGGACATGAAAACGTGTTTCAGTATCTACATACTATATATATAATCTCGTCTCATGATGTTTTTGGTTGAACTACGGCGAAACGGCTTAAGTAATTTTAATTAATTTTTTATATATTTGTATATACTAATATATGCCCGCGACTTCGTCTACGCTTGATTTGAAATTTCCATGGGATTTCCGGGACACAAGGAAGAAAATGTAAAAAGAATGTAAGCTATAGTTTTAGTGAAAACTGTGTCGGAATAAGAAATTTTTTTACGCACCCGAACAACTAATAAAGAAAGAAACACATATCAGTCGCATAATAAAACTCATTATTATAGGCCTAAGATATTCAAATGTTTCACTTTCAATAAATCATTCTCTACGAGCAATATTGTTTAACTTTTGGGTAGTTGATAAAACTTTAGCTTCGAAAAGGAACAACAAAACTTTCTTAATAATGAGAATGTCGTAATCTGACGAAGATTGAAACGACGCATTTGCATATAAAAGCCGAATAAGTCTTCAATGCGTACAAATAGAGTTATTAACATAATTTATTCCGTTATTTCCTGTAACATCGCGTTAAATATGACAAGGATATTAACACCAGTATTTGTATAATTAATGTATTCAATGTATACCTAAATTTAAAAATTAAATAATAGTGTAAACAAGCCTTAATACTCTTTAAATTGCAACGCTTATAAAATATAATGTATTCCAAAACATAACCCTTTATGTATATAACTATATTCTTCTGAATTCAAATTCAGAATTCGATTTTCAAATGCTTCTTTTTACCTTTAAAAATGTAGTTAAAGAAAAAAACCTTAATTTCATAAAGCGAACCATAAACAAACCTTCACATTGTCAACACTGACCACATTACAAGTTTATCATCGGTCATTCGAATGAAGAAAAAATGTACCACTTTAAACCACTCGCGCCAAACTTGTACGCGCGTTTCGCTTACGTCATGAAAGCTGCCGCGGGAACCGTGCTTTCAGCGAAGCGCTTTACACCCGTCTGGCGGCTTGGGCCTGATTCGACCCCTAACTAATGTTCCTTTAACTGCATTGCGCCCGAAGCTTTGCCCATCACTAGGTAAGACACATTCTGTAGTTTAATGAAGCGTTATGAAGTGAGTTTATAGAGCGATGCAGTTTTAGGCGCTTTACGTAGCAGTCGTGTGACGTATAACAACCGCTGACGATTTTGGTGTCATTAAGAATTAAAGAATTGAATTATGAATATATTATTAAATGAAAAGGTATTCTAAGTAACCAATATTATAATAAGTTGTTAATTTTATTTTTTTATGGTAAAACCAGTCTTCACTTTCCATCTTGAATGTATAAAATTATAATAGTCGAAACTTGGAAGAAAAATCATAAGCTTTAGTTGTATTTTTCCACAACACAATACACGACAAAAAATGTAATAAGTTTAAACAATTAATTTGATATTTTACTTCTTAATAATACATTTTCTTGCTAATAATCTAAATGCATTTTTTTATACTTGAGGCCTGGTAGCCTTTATCTTATATATTTAAATACACTACCTATTATGACTAATATATGTCAATTTTTTTTTAATTTTTTTTATCGCAGGAGTTCAAAAGACAGGCAGATGGCCCACTGGATGGAAAGCGGTTACCATCGCCTATGGACATTTGCAACACCAAAGGTGCTACAAATGCGCTGGTGCTCTCTTAAGTGAGTCTGGAACCTGGTCACTAATGCCGGAACACAACTCAAAGTTGTTATGGCGGCATGCTCTAGACCAGGGGTGGTAGTCATCCAGTCGGGCAAATGCCCTACCACCTGGCAAAATTTAGTTAATATTTATAATAATATTTTTAATTTATTATTATAATACTAATGTAAAAATGATTTCGATCGAACAATAAAATAAATAAATCTACCTCTTTTAATAGAATCTGACGACCGTAGTATATAACACGTCTGTTACAGGTAAAATCTGTTTCTTCCACAGTAGATAAACCATCGATAGCAATGAATTTTCTATTTGCCCTAGAAAGCTCCTCTCTAGTGCTATGGGACAATAAATCATATTACGGGCTGAAAACTTAATGCCTTGACAAGAAATCTGTCTTAACCGTCTTCAGTGGCTGTGTATTGGGTTACTGGTCGAAGAAATGCACGCCGAGTCGATTTAAGAATTAGTTATCAATCATAATTAGGGTAGTAGAAGTGAATATTGTTTTTAAAACATTAAACAATTATTTATAGTTATTTTTGAAATTCCATTCAATATTCCTCATTTATATATAGGTACGTGCATATAGATATGTATATATAATAAGCTTACTTTATTTTAAATTGTATCAATACGGTGCCAACTAGTCGCCGAGTAAAATGGCTATGTGGCGAGGTCGTGGTAGCATAGTGACTCAGGTACCCCGTGTTTAGCTACCATGACGTAGCTTGGGGCGTGACTTGGAATCAGTGGCACTTTTTCTGATCTAGTGTGCATATTGTTACAACTACCACATTTTGACGAAGAAGGAAAGCGTGAGAAAAGCTGCGTATGCAAATTACCAATGTGCGAAACTTTTCAATACATCTCGGACAAGTGTGGTGGTTATTCCAAACACCCTCTAAAATAGTGAGGCACGAGTATACCGGTGGAAACGTTTTTAAAACAGGCGTGACATATGAAGTCATAAACTCAATTATTCGTAACTATGTTACACGTCAGGGTTTTATATACGAGTATATTATATATATGTATTACTAGCGGCTCGTCGCGGTTTCACCCGCGCTCTGTCCCGCTTCCGTGGTACATAACGTCATATTATAGCCTATGACACTCCATGTTAGTGTAGCTTTCCAACAGTAAAAGAATTTTTAAAATCGGTTCAGTAGATCCAGAGATAACCCATACAACGTCACAAACTCACAAACTTTACCTCTTTATAATATTAGTATAGATTACTAAATTTTCAGTTATTAAGATTTACATTATTTGTCATCAACCTTTATAATCCATGAATTCCTTCAAACTATAGAAGGTGTGCTGGATTAGCCACTTCTTTAGCCGACAACTAAATGCATTCAAACTGCCGGAAAGTGTGATTTTGTTCGGTAGTTTATTATATATAGTCGGACCCATAACATGCGTTAGCGTGTTAGACTTTTCCAATCGCCTCGGCAACGGTGCAATCTTATCTCTGTTCCGAGTCCGTTATGTATACTGTTACGAGCTAGCGGGACTTGAATTAAAATGCAGTTAGAATTATTATAGAGTTTATTAGAACTATACAAACGTATAACACAGGTACAAATATAACCGAATACAACAAATCCAAACGTAATGCAGAACGTTGTAATTCAATAAAACGCGCAAAGTCCGTTACTATTAGATTCCCGAATGTACACACGTCACGCCCGTATCGTAGTTGAAGCTCAACTGACTCCCCTCTCAATCAGACCGTCGTTTTATACTTCACAAATGCAAATGTGCCCGCCCGGCAACGTCGACACAAATTCCTAGAATTAGCCTGTAATTGTAATCTGAAACACCTGGCTAATGATGCAGCCTGCAAGCGGCCGTACACGATTACAATAGAACAATAGGCTGGTCTCCACAATAACTTAGAAACGTATGACAATAAATAAGTGAACAAAAGAAGACAATCATAAAAGGATTACAAATAGTTCAAATGCCGACAGGTAATAAAATGTGCTTTTATAGATCTGTAGGTGGAATTTGTCTTTCTCGGGGTCTAATTTGTAACAATACAAATATAAGGACGGACGGTCATGACAAAATTATAAGGATTCCCTTTGTTTAATTGTTGAAGTTCTGAAGTCAAGCTATGGATACTTGCAACCAATGTGCCGGCCTTGAAGAAAATATTTAAAGAAGTTTGTTTTAAAATCTAATGGAGTTATGAAAAAAAAGTTAGTATCGCAGTATCAGGGTAAGCCTCTATTGGGACCTCATTCCAAATCTCTAAAGTCCCCAAAAGAAATGTTCTTGAAAACAGTTCTGCGCACGACTGTAATGGCTCAAGGAAGTGAGGATGACCGCCAAACGAATAGAGAAAAGTACGGTAATAGAACGAATATCAATAGTATCATTCTAAACACTTCCTTGGAAAGGTCTCAACTATATAGAGGGTAGAATTTACCATTTCACTCAACCCTAAAAACGCTCATTATGTAAAGAGCCCACTGCGTAAACTTAACCTTAATTCACTGGTGGGTCTAGGAAACGATTAAATTACCACAAAACGCTGGGAGAGGCGAATGACAGCAATAAAATCGTACACTGTTATGACGCCACTCAAATCTTGTCCATTAAGCGGAACGAGTACCGAGGTTTATTCGCCTATTTTTTTTGCAAGCTTTTTTTCGAATTGAGCATTTGGATCCATTTTTAGTGTGGCTCATTAAATGGTTGAGGGTGAAATGAGTTACTTGTGATTGTTGATGTTAAATGGTCGTTATTAACTCGTTCTCTTCTGTTCAGCGTAGCTCTTATCATAGACGCGATAGAGCGTAATAGCGTTTCATTTTTCACAGTATAACAAAAGTTTATATATACAATAACTGGTACAATAAGAAATCTTAATAACACTAATTATATGGTTGTTTTACAATATTTTAAACTATTTATCAAATATCAACCAAATTAAAGCACAAAATATCATAACTTATCTAATAAAATATATATACAAGTGTTACAGTTATTTAGTAGCATAGTTGTTCTTGTCATGTTTCCGTTTAAAGTTAATAATTCATTTTCTTATGTACCCTCTTATTTCTAAACGATACAATCAGCCATTTCATTAATTGAATAATAATGTTATATTTTTATTTATACTGTGATTAGCCTCTGTTTTGTATATAGTAGTTAGTTGTATATAATTCACCATAATTTTATATAACAGTGTTATCTCTAATATGATGAGGTAATTGTGTAGATTATAATTCAAAATCTCTCAATTGTATATAGATGGTATTCAATACATTATTTTTATTTTCATGTTGGCAGACGCGATAGATTTATACTGTGTTCGGTTTGTTTTATTACATGTAAAACTTTAAGTTTAATGTTTTATATAATATATTATATAAAATATTACCTGGAATTTCCAAACAGTAATGTATTAAATTCTTTACATTCATAACACTTTCATTAAAATAGTTTATCAATGACTTCAATCCGCTATCGGTTGTGCCAATTGCTAAGTTTCATGTACTGTAAAATTGTTGGAGGGATGGCGAGGTGTTCTAAAAATGCTTGTAGAGTGTGAACAGTTAGTACACGTAATGTATTAAAACCGTAAAGTTCTCTGATTATAAAGTATTGTGACCAGTTGCTGTTCTTTTACTACCATAAACCCTTCTGAGTTGTTGCAAGTATTTTACACAAGGAGCTATTGTCAATTTATTTGCCTTACTACTACTAATTAAAATTTAAAATAATCTCTACTAGTGGTCGCCCGTGGTCGGAATTCGACCATAATAACTAATTTAACTTATAAGTTTCAACATTATTAAGGTTCTGTTGTCAAAGACATAGATTAATCGAATATAGCCTTCTATAATCACAGATTTCGTCAAGAATATACTGTTAATTTGACTTTAACAATAAACAAAAGATTATATATGCGTGTATGTGTGGTCAAATACATGGTAGTGTGTGTGTGTTTTTTTATTGATTTAAGGTATTTTTTATGAACAATTAAAAAAATAGCATTCTACACTCCTTCTCTATATATAACTAGCTGTCCCGGCAGACGTTGTTCTGCCCTGAAGAAATAAAACTTAGAACCCGATTGCAGCGCCACCTACCGGGTCCAAATGTAACCTATCCTATCTTTCAAGTTGGATCAAACTGCACACGGTGTGAAAATTTGATTAAAATCGGTCAAGTAGTTTAGGAGTCCATTGAGGACAAACATTGTGACACGAGATTTATATATATTAAGATAAGATATAAGTGTGCGAAATTGCATACATCTCCGTCCTCGCGATTTTCGTAAAAAGGGGTACAAAGTTTTTACTGTGTTTTTGCTTCACATATTAATATATAAATATAGGAGCTCCAAAGTGGCTGTCGCGGATTCGTATAACGAATATGACAAGTAACAGAATGAGGTGGAACTTTATGCTGTGTCTTACACCTACCAGTATATCTAGACAAGACTGTGTCAATTTCACTAAGCGATTCTCCAAAAGCGGCCATTTTAAGCCTCCTGGTCATATCAATTTTTCTACTAATGTTTAGTTAAATGAATGGATACATAATAAAACTACGTTTTAACGATTCTAAATGTGGTAATTTATTTGCTTTTTATTAGGCCGACGTTTCGGCTACTTTTCAGTAGCCGTGAATGGCCGTGATCACGGAAGACAAAGATGTCAAGTGTTAACGAGTACCTATTTTAAAATTTGATTTTGCCTACCACCAACTTGGTCATTTTAATTATTTAGTTTTATTTTGTTTATGGCTATCATTTACTCTATGGGAGCCTAATTTAATTTAAAACCACTTCGCAACATGTTGTGGCTTGAAGAGAAGAAGCGACGCAAGAAACTCTTCAGCAAACATGCCTAGCTCTAATAACTTTATACTTATACTTTATAATATTAAAATAGGTGGGAAGTAAATTAAAGAATAATAAAAATCAAATAAATGTTCACGCTTCAAACCGTTAAAACGTAGTTTTATTATGTGTATTATTCACGTAAACTTACGAAAATACAAAATGAATTGATTGTTTTTATCCGTGCAGGAACGGAGAAAGAATACAATTTCCTGCGGCCGGGCGGCCTGTCGTAAGAGGCGACAAAACAACCCACAGCCAGGTGGTAGGGCATTTGCCCGACTGGATGCTACCACCCCTGGTCTAAAGTATGTCGCCATAACAACCTTGAGTTGTGTTCCGGCATTAGTGACCAGGTTCCAGTCCCCTTTAAGAGAGCAGCAGCGCATCTGTAGCACCTTCGGTTTTGCAAATGTCCATAGGCGATGGTAACCGCTTTCAATCAAGTGGGCCGTCTGCCTGTCTGCTGAACTCCTGCAATAAAAAAAAATGTGTTTAGAGATTGTCTATATAGAACGATATAAGTATAATATGTACATAGTTTTGAATTTGCTTAAATATATTATATAAGTCGTGGTAGCGTAATGGCTAGCACACGCATCCCAATCTCAAAGGCTGCGGGTTCGAATCCTAGCCAGAACACATGTACCACTTAGGCAGTTTTCTGACCTAATGTGTATATTTGTTACAAATACCACGTAGTGACAACGGTGAAAGAAAACATCGTGATGAAACCTGCACATCGAGATTTCTAGTCTGAAAGGCTACCACCCCTGGTCTAGAGTATGCCGTCATAACAACCTTTAGTTGTATTCCTGCATTAGTGCCCAGGTTCCAGTCTCCCTTTAGAAAACAGCAGCACATTGGTAGCACCTTTGGTGTTACAAATGTCCATAGGCGATGATAACCACTTTCGATCAGGTGGGCCGTTTACCTGCCTGCTGAAATCATGTAATAAAAAATAAATAAATCGTGCCTCTAGACATTTATAACACCAGACATGAAGCCAACGCATTGCTAGCCTTTAAGATGGTTTTTTTAATATTAAGTCTCTTCCGCCGGACGGACAAGCTCATCCGGACTTATTTTACTTTTTGGATTTTTATATATCTTTTAGTATCTTTTATTCTTATATTTATCTTTTTCTTTTTATTTTCATTTTCTCTTTTTGCTTTCTTTCTTTTTTATTCTTTGTTTCAAAAACAGCTTATTACTATTATATTGATTCCTTATTTTCTATTCCATCTTTCTTTCTTGTGAACATAGTTTTAGAATTTCGCTTATTATGTCTATTGCTACATATTTTTCCTGTTTCTATTTCTATTATCTATGCTTTACTTAACTAACTTTATGGTGGGTTAGAAAGGATGGGATAGAATCAGAAGAGAAGAGAAGAAATAGGGAGACGGGGAAGTGGGCTTTCTGAACTCTCAATCGTCGTACAAAACACTATTAGTTCAAAGCAGAATGTTTCACGATGATTTTTATGGGAAATAAGTTAATGATTCCAGCATGGATCTATCACATAAATTTATTCAAGCTAAGTAAATAAGTTACTTTTACGTTATATATAACAACATAATATACAATGAACAACTAGGGACGATCCCAAATTCTGACACTTGAATAAATAAGGAAAGTTCAGTTACGACAGTTATTCTGTAGGGAATCAAACTCTAGTTCTGTGCGCTCCAGTGAATTAGGCGGGCCAATAATTTTCACCTTTAGACCCCAAAGTAAGTAAAATGTTTAAGCGTTATGATAGCCTCGAGGGTACTCATGTAAACGTCAGTAATGTACTGAGGACATGAACACATTTTTTTATTGCTCAGCAGACAGGTAAACGGCCCACCTGTTGGAAAGCGGTTACCAGCGCCTATGGACTTTTGTAACATCATAAGTGCTACCAATGTAGTGCTGCTCTCTAAAGGGAGACTGGAACCTGGCGACTAATGCTAGGACACAACTCAAGGTTATTATGGCGGAATACTGTATGCTAGAGATGGTAGCCATCCAGATGGGGAAACAGCCTACCACCTGGCTGTGGGTTATATTGTCGACTCTTACGACAAGCCGCTTGGCTGCTGGAAATTGTATTCATTCTTCGTTCCTGGACGGATAAAGCATTTTTGAGCTACGTTTTTAATGTACATATTTAGTATCTAAATTTGAAATTAAATTTCAAAGAAACTCACTTGCATATTTATTCAGTTAGGCTATGCCAAGACAAAAGACAGCTATAAATATATTTTTTGTTTCTGTTTTATGTTTGCAGGTAAGCAAACTGGCACACGGTCCATCTGATGGAATGTGGTTACTACCGCTCATTGGCATCTGCAACACAAAGAGAGCCGATGTGTTTTCTACCACGTTAGGAATTTATGAATTTGTTTACGCCCTTTTTGAAAAGCCCCATATTAGCGGTCTGAGAAAACTACGCAGCGAGCTCATCCCAGATCTTGAAGATATTATGGTATAAAGGAACGCGCTCCACGTCCGGTCGAAAGTGTCGAGAAAGTGTGAATGAACCCTCAGTCGCCGGCAAGTGGGGCGATGGTAGAATGGCAATGAGGACACCGGTATTAAGCATATCTTTACAAAGAAGATTTTCTATATAAGTTATAGGTATATAGACAGCTGGTGTGATATAGGTACACTGTACAATGAACTCCCTTATGCAGATTCCCCAGAGCCTTACATGTAGGGTACTTCCAAAAAAGAAACAGATACCGTGAAATCTGGCAACTTAACCAATGGTTGTCAATTGACAACCATTGGTTAAATAATGACAAAATTTAGCCATTATATGTTTTCGTTTACAAGATTGCTATTACTTCTCACAAAATGTCTTTTTTGAGTATATGACTCATACGTGACGTTATTTGCTCAAAAAAGTAATTTTGTTACAGGTACCTAATTGTAATCTCGTAAACGAAAGTCGAAGACCTATAACGGCAAAATTGTCAACCGTTGGTTAAGTTGCTATATTTCACGGTATTTAAAGTTTTTAACGAGGTGGGTAACGCATCTCTCTTGATATTGTAGACGTTAATGGGCAACAGTAGTCACTTACCATCAAAGACTGTTTGGCAATTTAACCACGAGCAAACATAAAAAAACTTTCATTATACATTAATATTTATCCTCTAAAATTGGTTATTTGACACATACAGGCACTCAAAATATGAATACTGAAATGAATTATGAATATTGCTGTGTAAGCTTGAACTTTTAGCGAGGGTAGATTGTTTATTTTAGCGCTATTGTATAGGAGTGAAGTTTTTAAAGGATTCTGCCCTTTTCACGCAGCAGTTTAGTTTTAGGTGTGACATCGGTAGGATTTTAACGTGGACAATATTTATAAAGGTGATTCTAAGTATATTTATTTATACTGTAGGGACCTTGTAAAAATATCGTTAAGAAATGTTTAGCCACCTCTTAACTGAGTACCTTTAAGTTCCTAATCGATACTTATTTCTGTTAACTTATATGTATATTTAAATTGGCTTTAGCTTATCTAAGAGGTGGACAAATAAAAGAAATCGACTAAATAAAGAAAAGTTATGATTTTTGAGTTAGTATCTCTTAATTTTGACAGCTGGCGTCTAGTATGTCTCATTTTTGACAAAATGTCGGTGATCATCAGCTGATTTAAATAAAAATCGCCATCTTGCCTTTTAGCCAATGCTTAAACTACGTCTCAGAATTGATTAATTGTAACAGTTACATAAACAATTCTCACAATTACAAAGGGTTTATAAGTAACACTTTTACTAATTACATGCTAAACAATTGGTTAAAATTTAAAAGCCGTTTATAAGTACGACCGTACCCAACCATACCAAGACCATAGAAGTGTAGAGCTTGTTTTATTAATATAAAATTTAAAAAAATATTGAGAAATCGACTTAATAATTAAATACTTCTGCTTAACGCATTGTATTTAAGCCGGGGATTTAAACCTGGCAAGCATTCACCGTTTATATTTCACATTTTTTTTTATCTTAAGTGTATATTACTAAAACTACCATGCGCTAAGAAAAAAGATTGCAATGAAACAGGCACATCACGATTACTGATGTATGAAAACCGCTTATCAATCTTGCACAAACGCGGTGAGTATACCGTTTGCTCCCCTAAAATAGAGAAGCCTGAACCCATGAGTGGAATGTTCTGGAACAACATTAATACATAACATAACTCAGAATTGAAAGCTTAATATAATAAGCCAAAATTAGAAGTTTTAATTTCTGTCTTTCATCTTGTATAAAATTGAAAATTGAAAAAAAGAACTTAATTTAACAAAAAGGTTTCAAAAGTGACTTTTTAACTGGTTTTTCATTTTCTTTTTTTGTTTGTTATTTTATTGCAAATAGTTCCAAATTTTGTTGTTTGTATTTCTATTATTTATGTTCTTGAAAATGCTACATTATCTAAGAAGTACCATTGAATAAAAATGAAGCAGATAAGCAATTAAAACTAGTCACATATGAAAGCTTTTTTTAACAATTAAGTACGTTTATATTTTAAAGTTGACAATGTTTCATTTCAGCATTACGCGTTGCATATTCTTTCTATCACACGTACAAAATGTGTACGTATATATACAAAGAACCAGTACCAACAATACCAGTTTTACGCAATCGGCCGAATAACGCAGGTGTGTAAACACACGGTTCTAATGTGCCTGACCTTCCGAAGCAGCTCCTTAGGAATAAGTAGCGATACATTTCTATATTGCTATATTAGCATCATTTTTGTGATAAAGTGTAGGCGAATTTTACGGTAATAGAATTTAGTTCATATTTTTGTATGATTTTTGCAAGCTATAGTGGTGAGATGAATAACTAGGCAACACTTCGTTGATTCATTTTGTGTTCTTTTATTGCTATCTACAGCAGACAGACTTGATGGAAAGTGGATATCACCAAAAGCACAAGATACTAACGGCGCTACCGATGTGCTGCTGGCCTCGAACCGGGGTCTAGAACCTAATCACTGATGCTGGAAAATAACACAATGTTATTATGGTGGCATACTCTACGCCAAGGGTGGTGGCCATACGAACGGAGAAATGCCCTATCATCTGACCTTAGGTAATTTTATCGCCTCTTAGTACAGGTCACTCGGCCGCAGGAACTAATATTTTTTTACGTTCCTCACACAACACGCACTCGAGATTCGCCTTTAATTTTAATAATTAGTCCTAAAGAATTCCAAATAAAATCTATTTACCTTATTATGCAAAAAAGGCAAGTAACAATACTTTCTTCGTAAAACAATAGGCAGATTTATCGCTTATAGCGATCTTTTACAGACAACTTAAAATATACTATATTCATGCTAATCTGCAACATAGGTGCAGAAAATGTTATATAATATTGTTATGACTCTGGTTCCGACAAAAACAAATTCACACCTGCATACCTGTCAAAACACATTTTGTTCCCTTTCGGCACTTGGACTTCTTTTGTTTACTTTGTGTTTAAAATTTGTGATTAGAAAACAGCCCATTGTGTATTGTAATCTTTTATGGCAGTTAATAGCTAGGTGTGTCGGATTTAAAGTGCAAACTGATTCTATAAAAATTTGGTCCACGCGGCTGAGTAGATATATTGCATTTGTGCAGTATAAAGCAATGCCTCGATTGAGAGACGAGTCAGTCGAGCGAGAACCACGAACGAAGCGAGACGTGTGTACATATCGGGAATATCTATTAGTGACGGACTTTGCGCGTTTTATGGAACTACGACCTTCTGCATTACGTTTGGCTTTGTTGTGTTCGGTTATATTTTTACGTGTATTATACGTGTTTGTAAAGTTCTAATAAATTCTATAGTAATTCCAACGGCATTTTTAATCCGAGTCCCGCACTCGTAAGAATATAATCTTTCATTCGAACATTTTAGGGCTAGAATCTTTAAATGAATGATTAAAATGATACAAATACTTTAATTTAAATAACTGCTAACAATATTATTTAAGTTAATATTGAATCCTAGCTCAAATAATGGAAATTCATTTCTGAAACCAGTATTTCGTCACAAATGGAGACCATTGACGCATTTCCGGTCGACGCCGCACCGCCAAGCGCGACAAGTTCCTAGGAAATGCACGGCACTTCACTCGAGTGGAACTTGTAGAGGCAATTCTATGTAGTTCAACTAGAACTAATCACGTTTTCAAATCACGATTGGAATTGGAGTATGTACTCACAGAATCTTGACAATTTATTGTATTAATACTATTTATGTAGTAAGTAAATGTCTTAGAGCAGAGCGTTTTTTACCTATGACGTCATCACTTGCGGTACCGAGACGTGGCTACTGGAGGAAGATTGGTTAATATAGAAGACGTATACGCTATCATACATTCTTGGATGGTAAAATGATGAGAGTTTTAAGATTTATTTTTATTGTGTTGATATTTTGTATGATTGTAGTAGGTTTACTTGTGACCTTATTTTTAAATTTATCATCTTCCAAATAGAATTTAGGGTTGATGTTCACCATTTTATAATAAAAAACCTTATGACGCTTTTTTAAGCCATATCACAAATCATTATATTTCTTCGTCTCAAAAGTCCACATCTCCTTTAAACTTACTCAGTGAGTTATGAACCAAGTTATTTTAGGTGTTTTTCTTGTGGATAAAACTCCAACAAATATATTCGTGAAAGAATCTAGGTAACTGATATAACTCGTAAAATTAATAATTTTAGGCGGCAGTAGGCCGTTCACGGATGTCGCAGGGCCGATGGTCGATGAAGCAGATGAGTCCTGGAGTGGAAGCCGCGACCAGCCCTATAGATCGACGCGACCTACGTGAAGTTGCTATTATTATGAAGCCAGAATATGTGGTGCAACCTTAGAAAGGTCCAGCAGGGAATTGTTGATTATTTCTTATAATTATTTTGAAAAATTTTACTTTAAATTTACGAATGCTATTATCATTACAACGCAGAGGCTCCTATCGATTATATGTTTTGTAAACGAACTTTGCGTTATTTACCATGGTCTGGGTGTCTCGGATCAGCCTCACAGCGGTCCCTTGTGTATTTCCTATAACACAGGCATAACTTGCTTAACTTGGATATATACAATGTATGTGTTTTTCTGCTGATTATTAAAAAAAAATGCCATGAAATTTTGTTCACATAGTATAAGGCACAGTATTTGTTGTTGGATATGAAACTACGACAACAGTTTATCCACAGTATATAAAGCAAAGGATAAGAGTAGAAAACTGCAAAGGGATTTAATATGAAACTAAAAGAAATGCACGCTATAACATTTTATATGAAACCTGTCTTAAAGTTCAAGCTACTTATTGAACAGTGAAGCACTATTTTCTCAACAGTTCAACGAACAGACATCGTTTGGTTCAGAAAAGACATATCAAATGCCATATAGGATTTTACTTCACATATTGAACATTGGGAATCTGCATTTTAGAAACAAATTGGATCGCATAAAAGAACCGGCCAATATATGCCTAGAGATTGCTGAATGGAATAGCCAAATTGTGAAAAGCACTCACCTATCATACAGAGATGTCTGTGAGTGCTGCAGAGACCTTACTGGATAAGATACAACAAAATTTAATGATTTAAATTTTTTGTACTTTCGTGTATTTAAAGACTATCCTTTACAAAGTTAATTGAATAGATCACGTAAGATATAAAATCGGTCAAGCGCGTGTCTGTTCGTATTTAATCTATCACAGTGAAGGGTTATTTACTGGAGAATTACATCTGCTGCTTTGTCTTTAGGTAACGGAACCTTAAAAATCATTTAAATGAAAACACCCATCTTTTTATTGCTGGAGTACAAAAAACAGGCTGACGATCCACTTGTTGGAAGGAGGTTACCGTCGCCTATGAATATTTGCAACACCAAAGGTACTAAAGGTGCAATATTCCAACCTTGAAGTGGTATTGGACGTAATTACACAGCTCTAATTTGTTATGGCAGAATACTCAAAATTATAGGAGTTAGCCATCCAGGCAAATGTCCTATCACCTAGCAAAATCCTCAATATCTCGAAAACCAGTTAACGCTTTTATTTTAACCAAATATTGTTTAAGTATTTTACTCGATATTTTAATTTTAATCTATAGTTTATGAGATATATGCTTCTAATGTAATCAAAAGTATATACAAAATTGTTGACACTTGATAGGTATAAGACGTAAAATATTACGTAAAATATTATTTAAAGTAGTAAGATAGATCCTAGTCGACTTCTAAAAGTTGTGCGTGGTACGAGTGTACTTATGTTAGACGCTGTTGTCATTGAGCGCTCAGATTTGCATGTCACTACTGAGAAATATTACTTGAGACAGTAATTATGCCTTTAATAAAACACAACTGTTCGTAATACAACATGCACTAATAACAAGTACTACGATACGAGTAGCGTCTAAGCAGATATCCAAGGGTACTTAGTCCGAGTATACTCTAATTGTTTTAACGCTGTTTAAACCACTTTTAGAATTCTATGTGCATGGCGCGAGTAAAATGACATGAATCGGATTGGAAACCGTAGCAACGACACACGGGGCTTTGTGAAAAGTGATTTGGCGAACAATGCCAACACAATGGTTGTATATAAATTTATTGTGTTAGTTCCGTTTTGTTGTCATGAGATGAGTAGTCACAATTGTGTTGTGTCGAAGTTATGAAGTATCCTTTTGAGTTTAAGATGGTACTTAACGCAAATCCCACAGCTAATAAAATTATTTATTATCTCCATACAATCCTTTATTGTGTATTGGTGTTAAGTCTCGCCGAAAATTAGGAAAATCAAGGTTTTTATTAAAATTAAGTTCTAATCAAAATTACATCTAAAATCTAAACAATTGACGTTCTATCTATGGAACTATTCATTATAGAAGCCACGCACTTGGCTGTTAAGTATTATTATCTAGTCTACTTTTTATGAATTTCTCTCTATTTCGTAATTTATAAAATTTACTTTTATAAGCTGAACGGACCAAATATGATGTTAATTTAAAACTTTTTATATTTCCATTCATATTCTATTTGTAAACTCTAATGTTCGCGAAAGAAATAATGTTTATCTTTGACATCAGGGACTTAAATTGGCCATATTTGGAGAATAATGCTGCGAAATTGAGAAGTGTCTAGATGTACTGGTAGTCGCAACACAGTGCAACGTTCACCATATTATCTTGACACTTCTCACAGTTCATAATACGAATCTATGAAAGTGGTTATTTCACTCCAATAGTTCTTAGCGGACAGAGCTCTCAATTTGCACCACATATCCCAGACCTTCGCTTACCTCACCCAACGGTTAGCCTTGTACTACTAAAAATTACAAGCCGATTTTTAAGAAAGCGAGGTTGAACTACAGTCGAGACGACTGAGAGTCATTTAGAAACCTATTTCAAGTGGATCTGTTTTCATGCACAGTTTATTGTTTATTATAGCTCTGTTCCAAAAATATTATCTTGTCTTGTTAATCTCACCTATTGTTGCATGAAAATGTAGTCTAGGATACAGCACACTTAGTTAGAAGGTACCTATTCACATTTATAAACATACGAGACTATAATCTGGGGTCCGGCTGGTCTATTATAAATTCGGATTCAGCGCATCAAAATACATAAGAAAGATGGGACAAAAATGGTCAAAAATACAGTCCACTTTCCTTTTTTTGTAGACCAGTGTAATAATGATCGACAGACGATTAACACACATTGTATATTAATCATTATTATAAATTAAGCAAGTTACGCTTGTGTTATGGATAATAAACTACGGCCATTCTGAGGCCGATCTCAGACACCCAGACCACAGTACGTAACAGAAAGTTCGTTTATGAAAATTACCATGCCAAGAATTGAACCCGCAGCCTTTGTGTTCTAGTGAGATCATGGCTCAACCATAGGGGCGAATATTCATGACACCTCTAGTTAAAACGTAATTTAATTATCAATAATTTGTGATTGAAATATAAGTATATACATTTTTGAGTTTATGTACGTTTATTTCTTGCTCGATTTGATGTTTGGTATTAGCCCGAATACTACACGGTATTTGGCCGAATATCGAATAGAAGGCGAACATTCGTAGCACCTCCAATTTACTAGCCTGTTAAGGCTGTAGTAATTGAACTGCAGGATTTCATTAGACTTCTAATAAACGACTAAACTAACATTTGCTATCGAGTCGTGTAACAGAATTAATTTAGAGAGCATCAAGTTCTCTACTGGTTTCCACTAAATTTTAACCAATTTATACCCTTTGGAACCTTCCGGAATATTCCGGTTTAAACGAGGTTTCAAAATATGAGGGTAGAATATAATTAGTGGCCCCTTTACCAGGTAACTCTGGTCGCCGTAACTCCATCCATCCTGAGATAGATTGCCTTAATCTATTGGGATTTTCGGTTTGGTTTATGTTGTGATATTTATCTATACCACTTTTGAATTTATAAATACGAAGAAAGAAAGAAAAACATTTACATTAAAGCAAAAAATAAAGATACATATAAACTGAATTCTTACTGCCTAAAATGCTTTAAAATTGAGCCAAGTTCAGCATTAGCCCTATATTATAATATCTGCCCATAAATGTCCTACTGCTGGGTTCAGACCTCCCATTATAGGGAACGGACAGTATACGCGTCACGCTTGTCCAATGCGGCTTGGCAGGTTTGACACATCGGTTATCTCGATGTGCAGGTTGCATCACGATGTTTTCCTTCACCGTTGTCAGGGCGTGGTAATTGTAACAATATGCACATTAGGTCAGAAAACTAACTAAGTGGTGCATGCGTTCCGGCCAGGATCAGATCAGCGCCCTCTGAGTTTGGGACGCGTGCGCTAGACATTACGCTACCACGATTTGGATAGGACTAGCCGTATATTAGATACATGTAATTATGTACTCACATAATTACATGTATATAATGTACATACATACATACATACATAACTTCACGCCAGTTCCCTTGCGGGGTAGGCACGAACAACAGAGTGCCATTTAGGCTTATTCTTACACACCTCACTTGCCTCTTTGACATTCATAACTCTTGTCATGCAAGCTCGTCTGTTCTTAAGGCTCCTGACATCACCTTCCGCTAGTACACGATTAATTTGATCATGGAAGGTGTGTCGTGGCCTTCCACGACTTCTGCATTCATCCACTTTTGCATTGTATATCTGTTTAGTCATTCTTTCCACATGCCCGAACCACCGGAGCATTCCTTTCCTTACCTTCACCCCGACACTCTCTTTCAGACCAACTCTCTTTCTTACTTCGGCATTACGAACGCGGTCCGCGAGCGTCACTCCGCAGATTTTGCGCAGTGCTCGCATCTCGACCGCGTTTACTCTACTTTCATGCGCTTTCTTCCATACCCAACTCTCGCTTCCATACGTGAGCGTAGGTACCAGCACCGCGTTGTGTACGGCGAATGTACTCACATATATATTTTTTTTTTTTTTTTTATTGCAGGAGATCAGCAGACAGGCAGACGGCCCACTTGATGGAAAGCGGTTACCATCGCCTATGGACATTTGCAACACCATGTTGCTGCAAATGCGCTGCTGCTCTCTTAAGGGAAACTGGAACCTGGTCACTAATGCCGGAACACAACTCAAGGTTGTTATGGCGACATACCTTAGACCAGGGGTGGTAGCCATCCAGTCGGGCAAATGCCCTACCACCTGGCAAAATATAGGTATATGTATATATTGATACGTTAATTACCTACTGCATATTATTGTTTATTGTTTTTTTCGTTAAGATAAATCAGGGTTATTGATAATAATTTATATATTCATAGAACCTTTTTTCCTTTTATTAGCCATTTGCTTGTGTGCCAGGTTTCAGCAATAAATGAAATAAAAACGAGCAAGTGCTCATCAGTACATGAACAGTGGAGTTTCGTTGTTTGACTGGAAGTATTGAATTTAGATTATTTTACATTTTATTCAAACTAAATTTTCTTGAAAGTATTTTGAACCTCTGCAAATATTTTCTTTTCAAAATTTTCGACCTTATCTTTCAAAAGTTAGAGGGCAGACACATTACAATTCCGAAAAGGTTCCATTTTTGCCAAAATGGCTAAAAAACCTTTAAAATCTTAAAAATACATAACCATCACACAAGACATTTGTTTTCAAATGTACCTTCATTGGCCACTTACATGACTAAGCTAAACTTATATACTATAGAAGGGTGAGAACTCAACGGCTTGGTTCTTAATATTTCGCTGTTTCTCCTCCGATAGAAATGTATTGTAACCTATTTATTACCTACCTCCCAATTTATTTCATAGACTACCTACAGAACTGGTTTCACGGCCCTTAATGGCCATGTTGTAATTAGAAGTATTATAAGAATAGTCTAAGCTAGTGATTCCCAAACTTTTCTGAACCGTTATAGAATAGAATAGAATATAATTTATTATATAAAAATGCTACATAAAATCAAGAACATTAATATACAAGTACAACCGGCGGTCTTATCGCCCATGGCGATTTCTTCCAGACAGCCTTTGGATGGAGTATAGTAATTTGACCGCCTGGATGGCTACCACTCCTGGTCTAGAGTATGCCGCCATAACAACCTTGAGTTCCGGCATTATTGGCCCGGTTCCAGTCGCCATTTAGAAAGCGGCAGTATATTGGTAGCAACTTCAATCTTACGAATGTCCATAGCCAACGGTAACCACTTTCCATCAGGTGGGCCGTCAATAGTCGTGCAATAAAAAAAAAGATATTATCGCCCACTTCCAAGAACTCGTTTATCATAAATATATTTTGTACTTAATTTTGAGCTTAAAAGATTGACTAAGAACAATAAATAATCTTAAACGATACAAACAAATTTTACTTAGTGATACGCAATTGTATGTAATTATATTAGTAAGTTTTTTATTATTATTACAAAGCTTGTTTAGAAATACACACACGTAATTCACAGTTCTTACAAACACAACGGACTACAACAAGTCCTAATCATAATGACATAAATCGTTCAAAGTCCGTCGTTATAAGATACTCATTTGACGCAATCCCGACGGACCGAACTTATTTGTTTGTAGAATAGACATAGTTCCCCAGCAACATGCCCATTGTTCTTTGGAGGCTTCGAAGTCGTAAGCTTACTGACAGCTCCTAGATATATGCAACGAAATTCAAACAAAAGAAGAAAGGATTTATGATGTTTTACTACGGCGCAATATAAAGGAATTAACAAGAACATATATAATATATTATAGTATACTAGCTGTACTAGGCATACGTTGTCCTGCCTTTAAAAAATAAAAATATAGAACCCGATTCCAGCGCCATCTACCGAGACCAAATGTTAATCTAAACTATTCTCAAATCCACTTGAACAAACAAAAAAATTCATCAAAATCAGGCCCACCGTTTAGGAGGAGTATCGCGGGGCCACCTACTGGGTTCAATCGTTAATCTAAACCGTTCCGAGACAAACTTGAACACATATAATAACAAAAAAACACCTAAATTCATCAATACCTTCACGCCGGTTCCCTTGCGGGGTAGGCACGAGCAACAGAGCGCCATTTAGGCTTATTCTTACACACCTCACTTTCTTCTTTGACATTCATAACTATTGTCATGCACGCTCGACTATTCTTAAAGCTCCTGACATCACCTTCTGCTAGTACACGATCAATTATTACACACAATTAATACACGAGCGTTATTAAAATGCATGTTCTTCAAGCCGAGGCTATACTCCACCGAGTCGATATACAATGAGACAAGTGTCCTTAATATTCGCAAGCTATTTGTCCGTGCAGTAGTTATGAAACAACACAATTCTGTAACAAAAGAGATCATGGAAGAACTGAAATCGAAGCGTAGACAGAATCTAGTATTCCAACAACCTAAATTTCGTACAACTTTTAGTACTAAATCTGTGAAATTTCTCGGTATAAAACTATATAATACTCTAAGTAGGAATCTAAATTTAGTAAACATGACTCGCCATAATTTAAGAAAAGCTTTGAATAACTTTTTACAGCCATTTACATATAAAAACGCTGAAGAATTGTTACATACTGTCAGTTAATACTCTTTCGTCAATTATTTTTCAACGTAAACTAATACTTTCACGCACGTACTCACAAGCATACACTCATAACATATAGGCACGCATGCACACGCCCGCACGCACGCACCCACACACACACACACACACACACAAACACACCATTAATATATACTCACTCACCAACGCATCTAGGCACGTAGTTATGTAGTATGTAGATTTTATTATTATATATTTTGTTTTTTTTTTCCTTTTTAATTGTTCTTTAGTTCTAATAATAATAACAGGCAATAAAAGAAGAAGAGTTTCGAAACCAAAGCGAACTCCACTGTGGCCCGCCACACAGGCTCTGTTGAGACCTAGTGCGGGAACCAGAGCTGACTTTGGACGCTCCTACAGAATTGTCATTGTGTTGTTTAGTTATTTTATGTTCCCTGTACTCATTATGTAAATAAATTTCATTTCATTTCATTTCAAATTTCATTTCATTTCATTTCATTTCATTTCAAATTTCATTTCATTTCATTTCATTTCATTTCAAATTTCATTTCATTTCATTTCATTTCATTTCAATTTGATCATGGAAGGTTTGTCGTGGCCTTCCACGACTTCTGCATCCATCCACTTTTGCATTGTATATCTGTTTAGTCATTCTTTCATCATGCATTCTTTCCACATGCCCGAACCACCGGAGCATTCCTTTCCTTACCTAAATTCAGATACCTGATATCTACCTGGTTCAATTTTGAATCTAAATCATCCCTGTAGAACATTATTAAAATACTAATATCGCTATTAAAAATAGTGGTTAGTGGTAGAAGGGTGAAAATTTTGGGTTGTACGTATTTTTTAATGAAGAATCATAAAAAATGAAAATTAAAAAAAGTAGGGGTAGGTCACCCTTATCATTTAGTGGCATGAAAAATAGATGTTGGCCGATTCATAGACCTACCCGATATCTACACAAAACAATACAAATCGGTTCAGCTGTCTTGAAGGAGTTCGGTAACAAACACCGCGACACGAGAATTGTATATATTAGATTATATTATAATGTGTCTCTTTAGTTCAGAATTACATGTATAACTAGACAATTGTCATTTGCACTGTACTCCTTCCATGCTATAATATAAAAAGTTACCATAAGTTTAAAACATTAAAGTACGCAGTGGGTATGTCGTGAGCAGCATTGCTAGAATTCTCAAAAATTATTTAGAAAACAAAGGCTTCCCGTCGTGCATTGTTTAAAATTAAATATGTTGAATATATAAAGCTGACAAGTCTGGGTTTGGCAATATACTTAAACGCTCTCACATGTTATTCATTTTATTTGCTATTTTTATTGCGATGTCAATGACTGCTATAAAACGTGCTCTGTAACTACCTTATCTTATTTTGTAAATTTCTACTCTTTTTAGAACGAACCGGTCTTTTCCCGTGAATATATCAAATTTATAATAATATTATATGATATATAATAACACACAATCACCACACACATTAGACCGAAGTGACATACACACATTAGCCACGCAACATTCTCATTATGTGTTAAGATTCCTCATTACAATATCTCTAAGTCCCTAGGCGAAAATGTAAAAAGTTAAACTTTTCCAAATGTGACTTGGATAAGGTTAGGGATGAATTAAATTCGACAGATTTGTCTAAAATATTAGACCACGACGACGTCAATATATGCTGTAAAAACTATTATAATGCATTATTTAAAATAATTTCCAAATATACGCCAGTAACAAATATTAAACACCACACATATCCGATATAGTACAGCAAGCCCTTAATCAAATGCAATGAAGAAAAAAATAAGTATCATAAACTATTAAAAAAATATAAGAATCCCCGCGACTATGATGCTTTTTCACTTCTTCGGAAAAGATGCCAGAAATTAGCTGAAATTTGCTACAGTAATTATATCTCTTGTATTGCAAATTCTATTGATAATAATATTAAAGTATTTTGGAGCTATGTTAACAACAGGAGTGCTCGTGAATCGCATAATTCTATCCCACATACTATGCAGTTTGGCAATACTGTTGTAGCAGACGGATTGGGTATCAGTAAACTTTTTTCTGAATATTTTAGCTCTGTTTACGAAAAAGATAAATTTGATGATATTTTGAATTCTCGTTTTGAACATAATATTGTATGGTATAAGTTTATATCAGATACATAATAATATATTATATAATAAAACTAATAATGTTAGACCTAATTAGAGAACTGAGCCTAGGTTTCAAGACTGCAATCACTGCATAGAAAATATACAGTAATATGCAGTGTGTCTAGTTCTTCTTTATTGTTTGGAAGTATAGCTCCAACGCTTTTGTCATTGATTTTGCCAATGTTACAATGCTGGATAAATAATCGTTAATTAATCTGGAAAATTCATAAAGTTTTCATTAATAACTTTTTCAAGTCAATTAATCAATCAATAAGAAGTCTACATTCTAGTAAAAAATATAGTATATATCATTAAGTGACGACGCTTTTAATGTTCTAAAAAGTAGTGCCCCTTTCAACCTTTGAATGATAAACAAGAAAATTCTGAAGAAAATCAACCGAAAATTTGGCGGGATAAAATCCATTACATAATTTTTGAGGTAAGGATTATTTTAATAAAGTGGCCGTTTTAGGTTCTGAGGTTTGGTAGCGCCGGTAGATGATGAATGAGGAGAGTGAAGGATCGGAATTTGTGGCGCAAAACTTGGAGAGACCTATGCCCAACAGTTGACTGCGATTGGCTGATGACCACGGGTTCTAAAGCCGCATAAATATACGAAACCAGAAAGCGGACGTTGGTTATGCATACAGAACCTTTCATTGATACTGAAAATCTCTAATAACAATAATTCTTCTATGTTCATCACCACGGTCTCATGTACGAATATTACTTTAGTATGTAGGTATACATTAACATAAGTTAAATTACGAAAAAAAATATCTAGGTGATATTCGCCCGAGGAAAATTTACTTAATTTTATCATGAAAACTATTACATTTCAGAAATTAAAAGTATTATATGTCCATTCTCTACATTGAAACTGCATATCTGCCAAATTCCAAATGAAAGCATAATAAACAGACAAACAGAAAAAATAAACGTAACATAAGATAAGTAGGGCGGCACGGAAATTGTTAAAAAAAAACAATTTATTAAGACAAGTTTATTCGAAGACAGTTCTTACAAGACTAATTAAAATACAATTAAATTATATTAACTCTAAAACTTAAATTAGCACTAATTCTTATAAAGCGATGACTGGCCGGGGCGTGGTCAGCAGGTTTGTAGGCAAGCGCATGTCCAGCGATTGCCTAACTCATAACTAAACATCTTAAGCAACAAAATTTAGGTACGTCACTTTTTTAACGTAGGATACAGCTAAACTAATTTAGATCCTAATACAAACATGCTTATGGCCATATCTGCAGATCTATGAGTAATATACATTAAGAATAATTTGTAAAGTAGCTTTCCTGTAAAATCTTGCATGTGTCGTTTACGACGTTCTTCTATATCAAGCTCGATATTGTGTTAAACCATCTCTTGATCAAACATGCGACGGAAACAATCAAAAGACTTCACCATCTTCTGGTTTGTACATTGATCAGAAACTATTGATTTCTGCTTGCAATCTATCAAGGTGAAATTACTCCATTTTCTAAATTCAACGACATTTCCGCAACACGATCAAAACGTTTCTGTTGTACAAAGGACTCTGATTACAGCATCCAATTAAGCAAGTGAATCGAGCAATAACGCCTGTTCAATGTAACGTCAGAACCAGGCCTGGTTTTTGCACTATTGTGGAGGGTAAGGGAGGGTTGAAGCAACGGTAATCTGATATTAGTTTCATCTGTTACATGCGTATTGCGTGTTATTTAGAGAAATAAAGGCTTTGTTGTTATAAATCTACTTGAATGAAGTTTTGAATTAGGTTCAATTCGATTTTGTGTCTTGAATGAATGAATGAAAACTCTTTATTGTTCATCATAAACTTAATTCTAGACAATTGATATGGATACATTTGCATTATAACAATGGGCGGCCTTATCGCTTATAGTGATCACTTCCAGGCAACCCCGTGTCTAAGGAGATTTTAAAGAAAATTTCAATAAACGATTTTTGGTGGTATACTAAACTAAAATAAAAGTAATAAAATCACAATCAAATACTAGTAAAAATAAAATAATATATAAATAAATTACTATATATACATATATAATTAGATATATGATGATATTGTTACGAGTTTAGCAGGACTCGAATTAAAATGCCGTTAGAATTACTAACACAGGTACAAATATAACCGAACACAACAAATCCAAACGTAATGCAGAAGGTCGTAATTCAATAAAACACGCAAAGTCCGTCACTATTAGATTTCCGAATGTACACACGTCACGCCCGTATCGTAGTCATAGCTTGACTGCCTTCTTCTCTCCACCAGGCCGTCGTTTTATGCTCCACAAATGCATGTTCGCCCGGCAACGTCGCCACAGTTTCCTAGAATTAGCTTGTAACACCTGGCTAATGATGCTAATGGGCGAGTACAATAGGACAATTGGCTATTCTCCACAATAATTAGAAACGTATGCCAATAAATAAGTGAACAAAAGAAGACGATCATAAAAGGATTATAACTAGGTCAAATGCCGACAGGTAATAAAAATAATATATATATATATATATATATATATACATTCGAACAATTACATACATTCATGTAACGGAACAATTTTATTTAATAGACCAATAATGGTCAGTGACCATACGTTTAAATATAATCATTGATTTAGCTTGGCTGATTGGTAATGGGAGGGAGTTCCACAGTCGAAAAGCCTGTACGGCAAAAGAATTTCCTTTTGTGTATAAAAAAGTGTCGTGTCCAGTTGGTATAGAAATGGGATAGTTCTTTCTAAAGTGAAACTTTTTTATTAACATTATGGAGAAATTTAATACGGTATCTATATATTAATACGTGAAGCAAAAACTTTGTACCCCTTTTTACGAAAGTTGCGCAAACGGAGGAGTATGAAATTTCGCACACTTATAGTTTTTGTAGAGAAGAAGCGACGAATGCTAATATATTTTTTTAAATTATGCATTAAAAAAACATTACTAACACTACCACGTATTTGACACACACACACACACACACGCATATATACTCTTTTGTTTATTGTTAAAGTCACATTAACAGTGTATGTAGCCTTGACGAAATCTGTGATTATAGAAGTATAGTCTTTGACATTAGTTATTATCGAATTTCGAGCACGGGTGACCACTAGTAACTACTATTATCTATTTTTAAATGTACTATATAAGCTTCGAGGATATTTTTAAAAATTTTGCAATATTTATTGAAACTTGGTTCAAATATATCAATATCTTTGTTGTTACCCGCCACCTTATTGTAATGTTACGAGTTGCGAGACTTGAATAAAAATGCCGTTAGAATTACTATCGAGTTTATTAGAACTATACAAACACGTATGACATAGGTACAAATATAACCGAATACAACAAGTCCAAACGTAATGCAGAAGGTCGTAATTCCATAAAACGCGCATCACTAAAAGATTCCTGATTGTAGTACGCACGTCTTGCTTCGCTTGTGGTTATCGCTCGACTGCCTCGTCCATCCATCGGGCCATTGCTTTATACTGTACAGATGCGATATGTCCGTCCGGCCGCATGACTGAATTTCTTAGAATCAGTTTGTAACTTAAATCCGACACACCTGGCTAATGAGTCGACCTCAACGGTAATAAACGAGTACAATAAAACAATGACTTGTTCTCTAGAATAATTAGTAAACGCATGTCAAGAAATAAGTAAACAAAAGAAGTCCAAATGCCGAAAGGTAATAAAATGTGATTTTACAGATATGCAGGTGTGAATTTGTTTTTGTCGGCGTCTAGGTTGTAACAGTAGGAACGAGCCATTCTGACAATGGGATTGAAATAAGATATACTGTATTTGTGGACTTATAAAGCGAAAATTTACGTACGGTGTGATCTTCGGGCCGTAAATCTTTTCACTAAAGAATTGTGTAATGGCATATAGATTACATATACTTACTAGCATTTAGTAATTTCTGAAATAAAAGACTGTCACATATGGTAACGCCATCTGGCGATAAGCGTCATCCTCTCCCCAATCCTTCCTCACCCGCCGCTCGCTAACTCGCTGGCACCTACTGGCAGATATTTAAATCGATCGGGCTTTGAACGCACGCGAGTGACGTAATAGTGCCGCTATTGTGAAGCTAAAGGAGATCAGACCACAGCCGGCCCGCTAGGAAGCCTTCAGCAGCTGTCCGACTATTTAAACTAGGTCCCATTTCACAAAGATGTTTTCGGCCCAATACAATGCATTAGCCGCCGCACCAACATACATAGACAGTCGATGTCGTCATGTCGATTTCGTAAGGCGATTCGCATATTGCTCCGCGTAACGTCGCCTGGCGCGGAGTGGCAGATTTTAATACTGTATGCAAGTACATCGATTAGTATAGAAAACACGCCAGGTACAAAACACCGAAAACACGCCACGGCGTCTTGATTGAGTTCAATATTACCCATTGTAACATAACTAACACCACGACGACCAAATGGAAAGTAACCTTTAGTTTGGTGCGGGCCGCGTACAAAGCCGTCAGACGCGGAGGCGCGGTAAAATCTTCTCGAAGAGGCAGATCTGCTCCTCCGTCGCCGCGCGCGGGATCTGCTGCCCCGCGCCTCCACGCTGGCGGGCTGGGCGCGTCGCCAATGTGTGAATCGCCTTAGGGTTTTGTTTTTAGCAAAATAACTAAGGTACTACAAAAATATTATAAAATCTGGGTCTATCTATTTATATGTCTAATTAAATCTACATGCTTTGTTGTTACAATTAACAATTTTTGATGAGAAAACTTGGCTAAAAATCATGAAATTTAAATGGAATGTCCAGAAAGTTTTCTAATTAAAAGGTGCTCCAACTGAAATTATTATTTTGGGTAGTTAGAAGTTTTGCTACCCAAAGGGACAGTAACGATGTTTAGTGATGAAAATACTTCATTACTGTTATGAAACAGTTATGCGTATTCAAGTTGGATGGAAAACTAAGATACATGGTAAGAATAAAAAGAGGGATTTAAATAAAATCATATTATTAAACTACACGCCAACAAATTATTTTTAATAAGATCCTTGTAAAAGGGCACCTGGAAGAAATTGCTTTCAGCAATTAGGCCGCCCATTATACTATACTACCTTATAGTCTTAAGACAAAGAAATGTGTTACATCAACTTGGTACAATAGAAAGTTTTTGAAGTAAAAATTCTTTAGAATCGTTGTGATTTGAAACTTGATAATACGAAAAAGCTACACTAAAAAGAGATAAAGACATAAATTTAGTTAGCTACGAAGCTGCTTCAGTCGTAGTAGCTGCATCTACGTCTCCTTCCAGCGATATGGAGACGAATTCTGCCCGGAAAGCATGTTTTTTTTTTTAATTGCAGAAGATCAGCAGACAGGCAAATGGCCCACTTGATGGAAAGCGGTTACCATCGCCTATGGACATTTGCAACACCAAAGGCTAAAGCTACAAATGCGCTGCTGCTCTCTTAAGGGAAACTGGACACTGGTCACTAATGCCGGAACACAACTCGAAGGTTGTTATGGCGACATATTTTAGACCAGGGGTGGTAGCCATCCAGTCGGGCAAATGCCCTACCACCTGACTGTGGGTTGTTAAGTCGCCTCTTACGACAGGCCGCCCGGTCGCAGGAAATTGTATTCTTTCTCCGTTCCTGCACGGATGGATGTACCTTTTACACAATTGTTCACTTACATATTATCACAATTTACAAATAAAGAAAAGAGAAATTTACTTATCGAGGTAATAATCAATGAATAAAACTCGTCAATACGCTTCAAAGACAGCGTGTAGAGTATATAGAGTATATTGATGGCTTCTGTGTTTGAGCGGGTGAAGCCTTTGCCGGCCTATCTCACTGCAACGCAGAGGTTTCAGGTTCTATTTCTGGATGGCAAATTTCGGAAACGAATTTTCTGCGTTATTTACTATGGATTTGGGTGTCTGGAATCGGCCCCAGAGTAGTCCATTTTGTATTACTCATAACACAAGCGTAACTTGATTAATTTGAGAATACACGGCGTGTGTGTTTGTCTGTTGATTATTATTGTTATTATTATAGTAATACTTAGAACTTTGTATTCAAAAAGAAAATCCTTCAACACTTAAATTTAGCGCTGTAGCACAACGGGTAACAAGAGCAGATTTATAGCTTTGCTTTTACAGCTCTCTTCGGCAAGTCGATTGTTGTAGACTGGATTTCAATTTAATTCCAACTGGTAATTCTAAACATAAGTGCTTAGGCACACTTTAGCGCAAATAACTCATAGTATCTTACTGTAAATATTGTTATTAACGTGGGAGTGGCCTGAGTGATAGCCTGCATATTTCAGAGTAACAATTCAGAGTTTTTCAGCTTAATCTTGATAAAAATTTCTTAAGTTTTCGTAATTAGTAGAAAAATTTCTTCATCAAAGTTTTCGTTATTTAATTTGGACTGAAGAATTTTTAAGACACTGAAGTTTTCCGTTTGACATTTCTTCACAGAAACCGATCCTTACAAGCAACTTTATAGGTGCATATAATAATAATAACAGACACTTTCCGGCTGTTCATAAAGAGTTCAGCGCTCCACCCACCTTATTACCTGCTATTACTCTCATATCTATATCACTTTCATGCTTTCCGTCTTTTAACAAGTAATTTTATAATTGTGATGTATGGGGTGGCTATAGTAGGGAGATTGGAGGCCACCAGGCCAAGTCGGGACCAATTTTCTATCAAAGTACATGTGTCAATATTTTGCTGCAAAAGTATTGAATAGATTCAATACATGTGTCAATATGTTGCTACAAAAATATTGAAGGTATTCCTTTTCTTGCTTCTGATGTTACTGAGTATATGTATTTATTCATATATTTTGTGAAGACTCGACGTTCCTTACAATTGCAGTACGGATTCGAAAATAGATAGATAATTACTTTTTTAATGAATCGCAGGTTGCACAATACTGCAGTTTCCTATTCCCATTTAATACCGCTTTCAATAGATATTTAATTGGATTTTCCGCGTTCGCCACACAATATCCGGACGGACAGCTGGCTCGACCGCCAATCGCGTGGACTTCTATTTGATGAGTGTATATGTTGGTTCATAATAGTAGGAAGAAAAATTAGAAACTCTCATATGTAGGCTCCATAATGTTTACAATAGTTATGCGAGGCAAAGTATAATGCTTTTTAACACAATCCCAGAAAACGCTCAAGAGCTTCCATTAAACAAACTTTAAAAATTAGTGAAATAACGTTTATGCGAGAAGGATTTATACGAGGAAAAATTTTACACGACCGCACCAAGCTCGTTTGGTAATCATTCATATAAATTACTTTTTATTAGTTAAAAACTATCTAAAAAAGACGAATAAAAGTAAATATTTTTACGAGTTGCAGGACTGGAATTAAAATACCGTCGGATTTATTATAGAGTTTATTATAACTATACAAACACGTATAACACAGGTACAAATATAACTGGACACAACCAGTCCAAACGTAATGCACAATTCAATAACACGCGCAAAGTCCGTCACTAAATAGATTACCGAATGTGCACAAGTCTTGCTCATCGCTCGACTGACTCGTCCATCAATCGAGGCATTGCTTTAAGAGAGCAGCAGCGCATTTGTAGCACCTTTGGTGTTGCAAATGTCCATAGGCGATGGTAACCGCTTTCCATCAAGTGGGCCATTTGCCTGTTTGCTGATCTCCTACAATAAAAAAAAAAAAAAAAAAAAAAAACTGTCCGGATGCAATATGTCTGCTCGGCCGCGTGACCGAATTTCCTAGAATTACACCTGGCTAATGACTGCCATAAAAGATTACAATACACAATGGGCTGTTTTTCTAAACACAAATTTAAAACACAAAGTAAACAAAAGAAGCCCAAATGCCGAAAAGGTAATAAAATGTGTTTCAACAGACGCAGGTGTGAATTTGCCTTTGTCTGCACCTCAGTCGTAACAATATGAAGCAAAGTAAGTAATCTGTAAGATTTTGAAGTAGATTATTTTTATTTTTTCAGAAGAGTGTGGAAATACTACCTTTCTTACCAGGTAGACGTTATATCCTATTCATCTCTGATATTTAGAGAAAATATATCTACAACACGCAATAACAGTTTTTCTGTAATGGTGTACAATAAAGTGTTATATATCTATCTAACATAAAAAAAACTAAAAAACCAATTGCGTTTTTTTTCACGTATAGTCCATATTTCAAAAATAACTAAACGCATCGAACGACACCGCACAGCGATTTTTATAATCAGTATTTTTTTTAAAGCTCTACTACATAACTTTGCATCTTTTCAGAATTTTTTCACCATACAGTTTAAATCATCTATACGATGTTGAAATAAAAAATCCGCCCATTTTTTTATTTGAATAAAAAAGTCATTAAGGAAAATAAATATAAATACACCTGTCCACCCCACATTGATAAATCCATTCCTCAATTACATGTATGATGTCTACTCTTAAATTTTTTTCTGTATAAACTCAGCAGTTTTTGAGAAAAATGACTAGAGCATACGAAGAGAGACAGTAGTCTTGTTCTTTTATTATTAATATAAACACCAATTATAATATTCGTATTATATTTCTTTTTATGTATTTTATATGAACTTCTAGTTATTATTAAAACACTTATATTATAGTATAAGTCCTTATGACCGTGTCCAGTTCAACCATTGGAAGGGGGCGAGGAGCTCGATGATCTGTTTTGATTGACATTAATGACAGTGACGTTTGCATTTTACAGATTAAATACCACTGTTAGTACAACAGTAGATGTATGGATATTTATAACGATGTATGATGTGATTGCACAATGATCCATTTTTGCCAAAATTGTTACAACCTTATATAATTAAACATTTTTAAAAATAATATAAAATCTTATCAATGTTCACGTGAATGACGAAGTGATCCAGCTCCTCGATAATACAGATATAACGAGGACGCTCAAATGGCTAAAACGAATAAATTAGATTTTAAATAAAATGTAGTGTACTAATAATTATTAATAAAGGACACAATAATAATGTTTTCGCTATAATGGAGACAATAAGAGAAATGTTAATTGATATTATTTCCAAATCCCTAGTACCACTAGCAATTCACCCAATAGCCCAGTACTTTTTGTTCTCATTTCCCACAATAGTCCTACACTGGCCGGGGCGTGTCCTTGAGTGCATTATTATATGATGTAGACGGGGATTATCGCCGGTCAGTGTTACGCCACATTTAGATTAAAATGTGTCAAGGGGCCTCCACGTGTTGGCCTCTCCATGGCCCCAGGCGAGCCCTCCAGAAGTGCGGGGCATTTTTATGGCCCGTGGTCTTCAAAGACATACATTACAAAAAGTTTTCGCTTTGATGGAGACAATAAGAGGTGTTAATTTAACACGTTTTAACACGTTCTTAGTTAAACATATACTTAGTCTTGCCATAAATATTGTAACAAAGATTTATTTTCTATTGCAAATAACATTTATAAGTTTTACAGTGTGTTAGTTTAATACATAAATATAAAACAATTTAAAACATAAAAAGCTTATTCGAAGTAGTCTCCATTGGCTGCAATACAGTCCTTTAAACGTTGAGGCCAGTTATCAATAGTAGCACGCACTCTTTCCATGGAAAAATTCTTCACTGCCAATCGTATGGATTGTTTTAGGGACTTCAAATTATCATGGCGTTTAGAGCAAGCCGTAATCTCTAAAACTGACCATAAATCATAATCCAGCGGATCAAGATCGGGACTAGACGACAGCCAGTCTTCAGCTCTGATGAACTCCGAAACGTTCGTTTCCAACCAAGACTGCGTGGACCGAGTTTTATGACCCGGCGCCGAGTCTTGCTGGAAGGACCATTCTTAGTTATTGAACATGGTGTTGTTAAGGGTCTTAACTGCTTTCTCAAGAATGGTATCTTGATACACTAGTGCCGATGTTTTGATACCTTTTTCACAAAAATATGACTCAGTCACTCCTTCATAGCTAACACCCCACCAAACCATCACTGAAGACGATTAATGCCCACGTTGCACTCTGTCGACTAATTGAGAAGCTTCCTTAGAGCTTTAAGCATAAACACGGTCATTTTGTTTGTTAAAATGTTGCTCAATTGTAAAAAATTTCTCATCCGTAAACCAATTTTTCTGTGACCTCCCTTTACATACCGCTTCAGTAGTTGTTTCGATTTTAACACCCTATTCTTTTTTAAACTATGAGTTAAGAAATGACCGGAGCGTTCCTTATACGGTGCAAGTCCTAAGTAATCTTTTAAAATACGCGACATGGTTCTAGGTGATATCTTCATCTCCCGAGATAAAATCTTTTGCTTTCGGATAGGATTTCTTCGAATTCTTTCCCTCACTGCTTTGGCCACCTTTTTCGTACGAACACTACGTGGACGGCCAGATCTTTTCTGTTACAAACAGAGGAGGTCTCATTGTACCTATTAATAGACCGGTACACAAACATTTGACTAATAACAAGCGTCTGGAGAGTTTTAAAAACTGCATTTGTCTCCATACCAACTTTGTGTAATGCAATTACAGCGATTCGGTTCTCTTTATCGCCTCACTCCATTTTAATATCGCAAAATGTTGTACAATGTATTAGCGCCAAAATGAGAAAACACAATGAACAATCATATAAAAATGACAGATTCTAAATTCAAATGTAATATTTTGTTTCTTTTTAATTGTAACAGTATTTATGGCCAGATTAAGTATTTTTAATGTTGTAATTGAACCCATATAAAAAATTGTAGACAAAACTGGATCTGGAAACAGAAGGATCAGCGCTCACAATAAAGCTGAAGGTGTATGATAACAAGAACAATTTTGTCTGTAACATTGATAACAATGAAGCCCTTATTGAGTCCTATCCTATTGATGATGAGAATACATTTCATTGATAACTTCACTCTTGTTAAGGACTCGGGCAATAGTGATATTGCTGAAGTTTATACTACTTTTATTTTGGGCAAAGGTCAATTCCAATAGGTTTTTTGTAATTGATCAAAATGGTTATTTACTAAGTATATTTATTTAAGCCGTTGACGATACATTTCTATCCTTTAATTTGGTCGAATCAACCCGAAATAATCCTAAATATAATCGATCCGAAGTCGTTGAACACCGTCGTGTTCTGTGCCTTCAACCAAATTGATTTAATTTGGATGAACTGTCTAATACCAGTATTAGGGGATGCGTAAATTACCTACTCTTTAGATTAGATTGATGTTAATTCCCTTTTCTTTAACTTTCTCCCAATTATTTGATGTCGGCACAATATGTATTTTCTTTCCACATTCTTCTATTCTGACATTAATCCTCTGTCACAGCAGAATGAAATCTTTCACACAATCCATCCACCTGCTGTTTAGTCTACCTTTACATTAGTACCCATCAAGCTTCCAGTTTAACATGTTATTTGTAACATGACTTTCATCCCTCCTCACATGTTCTAATGTTAATGCGGTAGATTTAAAAATATCATATGCAAAAATATGGCTAATCAATGTTAATTAAGCGTAAAATACTTTGAGCAAATGTAAAATAAATTTACTAACTTATTCAAATATTCAGATTCGTTTAGTCGCGGTACATTAGACCTAATGGACCGAAAACTAGTAGTTTCCACTCGAACGAGTTCCATCCGATTGGGTTATGTACTAGATATTTAGATAACACAAAACACACCAAAAGGTTTATTGAATTTTAGAGGTCAATCATCTCTTGTCATGCAAATTGATTGGAGTAATTAATCCTCATGATTGTTGTTTTGTTATGTCTGGCAAACAAACAAAAAAGGAGTGGTAGTTTAGACGTTAGGGCACTCGGTTTGTTGGAAGTTTGAATCCTGGTCGGAAAGCATGCACGCCTCAGACAGTTTTCTGAGTACGTGTAAACGAAAACATCCTGATGAAACCGGCACATCGAGATTTCGAATTTGTCGAACTCAGCAACCCGAAATCAACACAGTATTTTCATAAGTTTTCGGACTAGTACACACAATAAAAGTACGTTTATACGGTTTTAAGCGCAGTCATTTATTTGATTTTTATTATTCCGACGTTTCAGCTACTTTTTAATAGCCGTGACTAAGGAAGACAAAGATGTCAAGTGTCAGTGAGTATTGTTAATGTTTTATTTAGCGTACTGCCAACAGAGATGTAACTTATCTAAGAGAGAAGTATCTAAAATACAGATACAAGATACAAAATACGTATTTTGTATCTAGATACTTTTTGAAAATGTATTTTTTATCTTGTATTTAGATATCATTTAAACTGCATTTTATTTCCATACATACATCAGTGCATCTCGTTTGTACAATGTTATATTTACAAGTGGCGTTCAACGATGGGATATGTTATATGAAATGGAGCTGACGAACTAACAATACTACAGTACATCCTGTGGATCTCGAACCGATATTAGACTGGTCATTTCTATGTTTCAATTTGGATGAATCAACCTAAGATATCCATATAAACATAAATTATTCAATGCCATTAAATGGCATAGTGTTCGTTAACCCATAAGAAGTTATCACTTCAAAAAAAGATACCATTTGTTGAGTATCTTAGTATTTTGTAAATACTTTGTTTGACTGACTGGCGCCGTAACGCGTTACGTAACGAAGCGGTTAGGGTAAACCGCTTCGTTAACCCATAAGAATTTATCACTTCAAAAATCGAGTAAATTGCTGCGCTTAAAATCGTTAAAACGTAGTTTTATTACAAAATCAACACGTTACATTTTTCGCTGTCTTGTCATTGTCGTTGCTATGGCGTTGTATTTGTTATTGAATTGCAACGATGGCGCCAATGATACACGGTTGGAGCGTCGTCTTTTCTGTTATATTCGCTTATCCCTCGGGAACAATAGTTTTATTCTTGATGAACCCTATGTCCTATACACCCTGACAACTCGCATGCAAAAATTCGTAACGAAACGTCACAAACAAACTGACATTTACATTGATAAGACGTATTAGATAGGGTTATAGTAACATATAATAATTATGTAGACGGTTAATTGAGAAGAGTGATATGTTGTCAATGTCACTCTCGCGGAGCGTCGTGACTAAGTGAGCGAGGTGGCCGCTACAAGGAAGACATAGAACCTTTTGCAGAGAATGGTCACCAGCGCACCAAGTATTCGACGAATCGCGATCCATTGCCTTAATCAAAGTGAATTATAACGTAATCAGTGTTAATATCGAGAGAGATGATTGTTATTTAAGCAATAGAAACATTATTTTGATAAAGATCACAAAAGATGTTAATTTCATAAATATAGCCACGTACATCATGCCATGCCATGATGAATTCTGATGAATAAAGCCTTCCTGAGCTTATATGAATCTGACGAGCTTATATATTTTTTTATTTTTTATTTTTATTGTGGGAGATCAGCAGACAGGCAGACGGCCCACTTGATGGAAAGCGGTTACCATCGACTATGGACATTTGCAACACCAAAGTTGCTACAAATGCGCTGCTGCTCTCTTAAGGGAAACTTGAACCTGGTCACTAATGCCGGAACACAAATCAAGGTTGTTATGGCGACATACTTTAGACCAGGGGTGGTAGCCCTCCAGTCACAAATACATACATAATTCGTAGACAGTCAATTATCTTATGCATGCTGTGTTTGCCTGGATGTGTGGTGTTACAAGAATGGATAAGGTGAGAAATGAGTACATAAGGGGATCTTTGAAAGTTGCACCTGTGACAGAAAAATTGAGAGGAAGAAGATTAAGTTGGTATGGGCATATAATGAGGAGGGATGAAAGTCACGTGACAAAAAGAATGTTATACTAGAAGATCGATGGGTACAAATTTAAAGGTAGACCAAAAAAAAGACGGATGGATTGTGTGAAGGATGACATGATGATATGCGGTGTGACAGAAGAGGTATGTCAGAATAGAAGAGTGTGGAAGGAAAATATGTCTTTTCCTGTGCCGACCCCAAGTAATTGGGATATGGTGAAAAAAAAGAGTTTGCCTAAACAGAATATAATGTTAAGCTATGAAACGGTTTAGTCAATAAAAAAAATCCTATGCTTAATAATCAATATTCAATTTTGCATGCCAGTAGAATTCAATTCGATATACCGAATACTATATTGGAATAAAACAATTTTGTGAAATAGGAATATTTCCATATGATGCGAATACGTGATAAGACGATTTTATCGCGAAATAACCACAAAAGTGTCATAAAGCAGCCATCATGGTGACCGACGTCTATCACACATACCGCTGTGTAAATACCATAGCAATCTGAAAATGTTCGCTCGTTATCCTATTGTACAATAGTATATAGTCCATATCAATAGATTTATAATATGTATGTGTGTGTGATTTTAAAATTCTACTACTACTACTAGGATAGGACGTGACTTCGTTGACGCTTGACTTCAAATTCCCGCGGGATTCCCGGGACACAACGTACCGCAGCATTTAACCTAAGCTATCGTTTTAGTGACAACTGTGTCGGAATAAACGAATTTTTAAGTACCTGAAGAACTTCGAACCGCTGCCGGCAAAACTTTCCCGGTATTCCCAGGATAAAAAGTAGCGCACATTTTAAGTCTAAGAATTTACTGCCGATCAGCGAAAACCACGTTAAAATCGACCCAGTAGTTTTTACATGAATCCCGAACAAATCGACAAACAGGCAAGCAGGCAAGAAATCTAAAAAAATTGCATCGCGTGCTCCATCTTTTATCTACTCTATTCCAGTTGTTTTTTTAATAGCTTTAATGTGCAGACACGGCATGTTTAAAAATCTATGATATTATTTTAATGACTATTTATAAATAATAGGTTTTAGAAAGATTGTCTGTTAGTCTATTTAAAATATTTGTCTCGAATAGGCTACGAAGCGGCTCAAAGGAATTCAATGAAAATTTTAATTTTTAAAAACATATTGTTTGAATGAAGCTTAATGTAATATTTGAGCTGCTTTACAATGTACTAATAAATCTATTAGAGAATGTCATTATGAATCAAAGAAAGAAATGCAATTATTTTAAAGCTTACGGTGTAGTAGGATCCTGTCGTCGTTCTTGACTATAAGACAAAATGTTTACCTGTAACAAAAAAATAATAATTTAGTACATTTGTGAATAGAGATTCTAACAATGGCTTCGCAAACGTAGCTCTAACGTTATATTGACGTTTGACAGCTTCTGTGGTTGAGCGGGCTAAGCCTTTGCCAGCCTACCTCACTGCAACGCAGAGCCTCCGGGTTCGATCCCAGATATAGTACATATATACATACATACATACATAACTTCACGCCAGTTCCCTTGCGGGGTAGGTACGAACAACAGAGCGCCATTTAGGCTTATTCTTACACACCTCACTTGCTTCTTTGACATTCATAACTCTTGTCATGCACGCTCGTCTGTTCTTAAGGCTCCTGACATCACCTTCTGCTAGTACACAATCAATTTGATCATGGAAGGTGTGTCGTGGCCTTCCACGACTTCTGCATCCATCCACTTTTGCATTGTATATCTGTTTAGTCATTCTTTCATCATGCATTCTTTCCACATGCCCGAACCACCGGAGCATTCCTTTCCTTACCTTCACCCCGACACTCTCTTTCAGATCAATTCTCTTTCTTACTTCAGTATTACGAACGCGGTCCGAGAGCGTCACTCCGCAGATTTTGCGCAGTGCTCGTATCTCGATATAGTAAATTTCGAAATAGTATTTTCTCCGTTATTTACTATGGTCTGGGTATCTGTCGGCTCCAGAGTAGTCTGTTGTGTGTTACCCATAACACATACGTAACTTGCTTAATTTGGGGATATACAATATGTATGTTTGTCTGCCGATTATTATTGTTATTATATTCAATTTCTAAAATATCTATATACCCTTCGTAAAAAAAAATCTCGTATATTGTCGTGAAGAATATAAAAAGATTAAAGTACGAAAGTTACAATGTAAATGTCTATAATATTATAAAATAAATATTAAAGCTATTTAAAAAAAAACAACTGGAATAGACTACATAAAATATGGGAACATGATGCAATTTTTTTAAAGTTCTTGTCTATTTGTTCGGGACTCGCGTAAAAACTACTGGGCCGATTTTGACGAAGTTTTCTCTAACCGACAGCAAATTCTTGGATTTCTGCGCTACTTTTTACCTGGGAAGTCTCGCGGAAGTTTTCTGGGAATGATTTAAAATGCACAGATGAAAAAAAATCGATTTGTAATTCGATTTTTTACTGATCGATAGCAAATTTTATGTTTTTTTATTGCAGCAGTAGTTCAGCAGACAGGCAGGCAGACGGCCCACTCGATGGAAAGCGGTTACCATCGCCTATGGACATTTGCAACACCAAAGGTGCTACAAATGCGCTGCTGCTCTCTTAAGGGAGACTGGAACCTGGTCAGTAATGCCGGAACACAACTCAAGGTTGTTATGGCGACATACTTTAGACCAGGGGTGGTAGCCATCCAGTCGGGCAAATGCCCTGCCACCAGGCTGTGGGTTGTTTTGTCGCCTCTTACGACAGGCCGCCCGGCCGCAGGAAATTGTATTCTTTCTCCGTTCCTGCACGGATCAATGTATTGAAATGTGTGATATTTCTCATCTCGGGAATTTTCCCGGGAGTGGTTCGAGGATGTTCGGGTGAATAAAAATTACCTTATTCCGACACAGTTTCCACTAAAACGATAGCTTGCAGTCTATTTTTAAATGCAATACTTTGTGTACCGGCAATCCCACGAGAATTTCAAGTCAAGCGTGGAAGAAGTCGCGGCCATATCCTAGTATGTTATAAAACTAATATAACATGGAAAGAAGATAGAAGAGTTATCTGAAGTACCATCTTCTTATGTAATATCTTTAGATGTTCGTCGTATTTTTGGCTATTGTGAAGATCGTATTTGCCTTTTGGGGCTCATTTCTACCATTACTATCTCATCAACGTCGCCGGACACTACTGTCTAAGTCATAGTCATAGTCATAGTCATAGATACTGGTAGTATTTAAATAAAACACCGAAAAATATGGCTGCCAGGCTTCGGGGGTGTGTACACGGCGTTGGAAATCAATTACAGCGGTTGCGCTTGCTTCGAACGAGGACTCGCGTGACACTGATTTTCAAAATGAGCCAATAGCACCGTGTGGCGCACCCCGTCGTGTTGCCCTTATTTTAATAAAAAAATAACAAATATTTCGCCGTAAATAGCGCGACTAGTGAACATAATAAGCCGCGCTGAAAAAAGTAGACACATATTTTTTTATTATTAACAACATATATATAAGTAAAATATATAATATCTATTATATGTGTGCGTCGCCTACACATAGGTTTCCCGAACTTCGGTATTCTGTTAATTCCAACGGGCAGCGGCGGCCTTACCCATTGCGAGGCTCCGGGCGGCAGGTCTTTGCGAGACCCTTTGTCCTACGGAAAAGTACTTATGTGATGCGAAAGTAGGTCTGGTTGTTTGGTAGGTATTCATTATGTTTGACGAGAAATGCTAAAGTTATACAAATAAATAAAATTTGAGTTTTAAAATATTTTACTTACATTGAAAGATTTACAAAATTAACAAATAAAGAGATGATAAATTTTAAAATTGATGTTTGCGGCTTTTACTAAGACTAGAATCTTTAATTAAAGCACAATAATCTAACGAATGAGCTATGTCATTTTCGATTGAAAGAATAGCAAGGGCTGAAAGCCGATCCTGTGTCATCGAATTCCTCAAATATGTTTTAATAATTTTAAGCCTCGAAAAACTCCTTTCAGCAGACGCAACCGTAACAGGTGTGGTGGCAATAATTCTCAGAACTATTTCGATAGTGGGGTAAACTTCAGTTAATTTTTTTTCTATTATGTATTTCAGCACCGAGATAATGTCATCGTTTCCTTCATACACACGGATGAACATATTCAGTTCTTCGTACAATTCATGTCCATCAATATCACATGATTCTCCTGCTGTCATAGATATTTGCAAGTCGCTGCATTGCTTCAAAAGTTCACTATCACTAATTTCCTTTAATCTTTTTATATTATACATGAAACCAAATATGCTCTCATGATGTTTAAGTGCCTCAAACCTAGGATGGCAGCTTGCGCGCACATTGTCGACAATAACATAAAAATAGTTTATTTTGAAAATCTCTTCCGCGTTCAATTCATGAGCTTCTTCTTCCCCTTCATAATCAAAATGCCTTTTTTTACGTCGTCTTCTGACTTCTTTAAACTGTCTGTCAATATCATTTTCCTCAGCTATTTCTCCCGCTGTTACAAGGGATGACTGAAAACCATTTTCTCGATATTTATCGAGCCAATTTGTGAATGCGTCTAGGTGTTGTATAGCCACATCTAAGTGCATGTTTTCGCTTTGCCACATTTTACTGATAACATTTATCTTTGTAAGAATGTCATACCATATGACAAGTGAAACTACAAATTCGTAGGTAGTTATTTCCTTTTCAATAGAATGACATTCACTGACCAACTGACAATCTGTTGTATTTTCTGCTAAATCCTTTAAAGCATCACATATATCGCTTAGTTGGTATTTAACGGCCTTCACCGATGCTACCCTGCACTCCCATCTAGTTTCAGAAAGTGGTTTTAGCGATAAGAATTTTACATGAGCATTTAAAATAGCCCACCTCTGACTTGAGCCGGCAAACAGAGTGTACAACCTTTGTAGCAAACCAAAAAAAGATTTTGCTTGGACACAAGACGATGCTGCATCTCCTAGGATGAGATTCCAGCTATGACTCCCACAAGGTAAAAAATAAGCAAGTGGATTAATTTCAATAATACGTTTTTGGACACCACTTTTTTCACCACGCATATTGGCACCATTATCATATCCTTGGCCTCTGCAGTTTTGCAATGATATACCTAACTGTTCTAATTCTGTGATTATATAATTAGTCAAACTCTCAGCTGTGGTTTTTTCGACGGCTATGAAACCAATAAAATGTTCTTCAATTTCAGCTGTTTTTGTATTCAAAAATCTTATAATAATTGATAGTTGCTCAACACGAGAAACGTCGCGAGTACAATCAAGAATAATAGAGTAATATTTATTATTAATTATTTTTTCAACAATTTTAGTTTTCACGTGACTTGCCATTAATTGTATGAGCTCATTTTGAATATTTTTTCCGATATAGTGGTCATTAATCGTTTTACTTGTTGTAAGTGAAGTCTCAGCACGGGATCAAATCGGGCTATTAACTTTACTAAATCTATAAAGTTGCCGCTTGTCACACTTGAACCTGAGTCAGATGTTAACTTCTCTCTATGACCCCTGAAGCCCAAATTGTGAGATGCTAAAAAATTTACAATTGCGAGCAATCGTTCTAAAATATCTCTCCAACGTTGCCTTTCTTGTTCAATTTCTGACTGAGCCAAGGAGTCAATAGTGGAACAGGTTTTTAAACCATTCTCTAAATTAATCCATTTCAGCATACAATCTTTGTGCTGTCGACTAGATTCGTGTGACTTTAGGTAATCACCCAAGTGTTTCCAATCACACACTCCTTCACTTGATCCAATCTTTGTATTTTCTAGCCCGAATATTCGACACGAAAAGCAGTAAACGGCATCCTTTGTTTGTGAATAAATCATTCAGCGCCTGTGAAGCTTTTCACCGTTAACTAATATCTTATTATAATGATATTCACTGAATCGCCGTCCATTATCATTTACGGGAAATAATTCAACTTTAATCCGGATTGGACCTCTTAATACAATCTCAGTTCGGTCTACATCAGTAATTGTTATGGGCCACAAGCCGGGGTCATTTTGAGGATTCAGATTTTCCATTCCAGCAGTCATGGATGTAGACATAGACTCGGGCTCAGATTCGTGTTCTTGACTGGATAGCGTTGACGGCGGCACCGGTGACCTAAGAGACAATGATGTAGTTAAATCATCATCATCCTCGATGTTTTTACTTGATGACGGCGGTGGCACCCATGATGATGTGGAAGGAATGTCTTCAGCTGAATCAGGATTAAAGTCACTTTCAATCAATAAATGTTTCGTATAGGTTTCTTGATCATCACTTTTTATATACTTATATAAAGATCCACGTAGATTTTCTTGTACCTGCTTTCTTTTAATAGCTCGTTTCCTTTTTGAACTACCTGACTCAAATTTTCTACCGGCATCACGATCACGCGAACTCATTTCGTAAATCTTGTTTTGTTTCGCACAAATAGTCAGAAATAATTTTTAAGTAGGTGTCGCAGTTCTTTTTTACTCTTTATCAGCTTACTCAATACTTAAAATACTATAATTTACACTTTTCCAGCTCACTCAATACTTGAAACACTATAAGAACGTAATATTAAATATAATTGAAAGATATGTACGGTACAGCAACGATCTTGTAACTCATACTGCAAGCAAAATAAAGCCAAAGTGACAAAAGTTGACGAACGAAATGAAACAAGGGAATTCCTCTAGCGACGGGGATTCCCCGAGCGATAGACGAGCAGAACATTATGTCCCGACTCCCGAGTCACAGACTATATAATACTATAGTAGTCCCGAGTGCTATGCGTTTAAAAAACCGATCTTCAAGTGTTTCGAGGCGCGATATTCAAGTGCTACAAAATAAATTTATCAATTATGATTTGAATGAATGAATTAGTTAACTAACTTTATTTTAATTTACCGTTATGTTATAACCTTAATAAATAATTAAGAATCAAAATCAAAAGTTTTAAATTTAAAAAAATATAGTTAAAATTAATTGTACATACATACATACATACATAACTTCACGCCAGTTCCCTTGCGGGGTAGGCACGAACAACAGAGCGCCATTTAGGCCCATTCTTACACACCTCACTTGCTTCTTTGACATTCATAACTCTTGTCATGCACACTCGTCTGTTCTTAAGGCTCCTGACATCACCCTCCGCTAGTATAAAATTAATTGTATTTTTTTAAATTTGGTTGACGCGAGGCCCCTGCAAGAGCGAGGCCCCGGGCGATTGCCCTGTTCGCCACCCCCTAAGGCCGCCCCTGCCAACGGGCGTGCCACGTTGCAGACCATTTATAAGTAGTTATAAACGAAAACTTGCGAAATAAATCTTTAAAATTATGAAAGCTTTTCAATATTCATTTTTGCTAACAGTAACTGCCGTTACATGGTACCTACTATGTTTTTACTATTATTCCGCAGCGACGACATCGAGAAGATATTGTGATTGTGAGTGATCGTGATTGTATCTGATTGTATCTGATTGTGATTGTGATTGTATCTGATTGTGATTGTATCTGATTGTGATTGTATCTGATTGTGATTGTGTGTGATTGTGATTGTATCTGATTGTGATGTATACGATATACGAATACGATAATACGAATTTTTGACACTATCGCAATGGAATCCCATTTTGAATATTTTTGTAATGCCAAGATATTGAAATATTATAATTGTGCCCCAGCTTGAATAACATTGAGATGACTCACAATTATTATTTTTATGGTAATATATAAAAATAAACGTCTCACTTATATTTGAAAAGGGTTTATAGATTGCTATTGTCACTGCAATTGACGTCCAATCGAAGTCTGTTTAAGATTTTACTCCAAGAGCTTTATTATTAGTGCGTTAAAGGATTATCGATTACGAGTGCTCTGTAAGGGCCTTCTTCTACTTGGAATAAATAATTAAATCTCTTGACTCAGATTTATTTAAGTTTTCGAAGTTATCTTTTATCAATTATATAGATAGTTATAAACTCCTTAGAGTCCACTCATCAGATACTGACATGGTGAAAATGGGTCCAATTCGGGATCTTTTGATTAAAGGAAAAATTTTGCAAATCTGTCCTCAATTGACGGAGAAATCGAGTAACAAACATACAAAAAAAAAGAATATACAGACGGATTGAGGACCTCATCCATTTTGAAGTCGGATAAAAATGACAGTTGTATGAATAAAACATTAGAATTGTTTCACTTTTAAATTCAGCCAGGTCATAATTTATTCCATTGATAACTTTTATTTGACGATTGAAAAATCGGCCTTTAGATTAATAAATTTATTCGGGTCGTTTTTGGTACACAACAAGAGAAAGGTTTGAACTGAAAATCATCGTGTTGGATATAATTCTGCAACAGCCATAAGCTGAGTGCAAACATTGTTTGCTAAAAATGCGATGTAGAAATATACAAAGATATTTTGTATACTATATCTAAGTACCTCGCTATTTTTTTCAAATAAAGTTGTTTCTTTCTTTCTTAAAAGCTTTATAATATCATTATTTCTGAGCATTTGGAATGAGCTGTGTACTGTATAATAACCACAGCTGGGAGCTCGTGGTTTTTATACACTAGGAAAATATGGGTCTTGGTAAAAAATAGTAAATAAAATTCCTTTGAAGTCGGTAGTGTGTTGGTAGCACCTACGGTGTTGCAAATGTCTGTCGGCGATAGTAGCAGGCGACTTTCCATGATATTTCCATATATAAACGGCCGTTTATAGAATCAATATTTTATTTGGGTTTCCGTAGTATTTAACACACTCGATTTTAAAAGTACATACAAATCGACAATGCCACGCGTTTTGTCGATTTACGTACAACTTCATTGTTGTATGGAAAATGTTAAGCTGAATTAACCAACTGATTACCATGAGATTTAATATATATATATACATTTCATAGCGAAGATCAATGATATATAAGTATTACATTTTTAACACAAAATTGGATAGTATCCATAGAATACGACTCCAAAGTTTAAGCCGAAATCGGACGTGTACATTCCCTTCTTACTTTGAAAAAGAAATTGACCTTGAAAAATCTCCATAATCTAAGAAACGAAAGAAATAGAAAGTTAAAAAATCACAGTGAAACTATTTCTTCAAAATTAATTTCTTAATCTTTAAAGTGGACAATACCTTACTTCGTATATCTTCGTACATTTTATGGCATTACGAGAGCCTCATACAGCCGGAACTGAGCTCCCCCAGATCCGGGGGGAAGGGGGGCGGCGTAGGAGCTCATGCGGCGGCCAGTTTAGACGGCAGGAATTTAAAATTTCGCAGATAAATACACAACTCATCATTCACGCAACTTTGACCACTGAGACATCCAGTACTTTACGCACATAAATATTACATATCGCGGGGCGCGTCAGGTTAAAAATTGCAGACGCACGCGTGCCCGGCGACCGATGCCATGCGTTTGTAAAAAAAAACTAGGCTTAATAGACAAAAAACACCACTAGATCGGTCATTGTGGCGTTATTTGCGGGAGGCCTGTGTTCATCAGCGGGCGTCTGATGGCTGAATTTTTGATGACGATTATGGTAAAAATATAGGCGAGCGAGGCCGGCATTTTTAAGTTTTCCCCCCTCCGAGATAATCCAAGATCTGGGTCTGACCTCACAGAAAACCCTACTGTGTACATCAATATTCAAGTCGATGTATTGGAAAATCATATACATTTACGATAATTTTCTCAAGTGCCTCTTCATCCGTTTATGTAAGGGTCAGGATGTTTTAAATCCTTGACCGTTAGGTTAAATTTAAAGTATTCTTACATGCATAAAATAATGAGGAATAAAAAGCGTTTATTGGCTTTAAAAAGGTAGTGTCTTCGTCTCACTTCTAATATTTTGTTATCTAGGAAGAAATATTCATTTTTTTATTATTAAGTGTATGTAATGGTTGCGCCGAGGAACACCTGCTTATAAATTCTGCCTCCCCATCCTCGGCGTCAAGAAACGAATAAACTTTCAAATTAAGAATGCGCAATACGAGACAGATTTCGTGTTAGTGCTGTCACCACAATGAACGACGCGTTCCATTAGTAGCTACAACGCCCAAAATTCTCAATTAGCCGTTCCACAAGGCGACCGCGATCGTTGTGGTCGTGGCGAAAATGTCACCAATGACGTCGTCATTTTCGATCACACAACGCTCACAACGATCCATGTCAAGAGGTGGGTCGAATAATCGTTCCACTTAGGTTTAGGATTGTAATGCCGGCAAGCAAGTGGACTGGAAAAATCGCGGTCGTGAATGTGGTCCTTGTGAGTCTCTAATGGAACGTAGCCATAGTGAAATGATTGTTGGAACACAATATAGAAGTAAAGCATTATAATAACTTAATTTCTCCTAGCAAATCCTAGTGAGTGTGTGAACCCCCGAGGGATGATAGCAGTGTGGCGGTGGGCTGGTGGCGAGGTAAGTTACTCTTCCCTTGCTTCTTCTTCCACGTCCCTTTCTCTTCTGCCATTGAAGTTGCAACAATAAAGCTGCGTTTTTGTTACAACTCACCTTACATAAATCAAACTACGTAGTTTAAATTGAAATTATTAGTTGCATTTTTTTTTATTGCAGGAGTTCAGCAGATAGGCAGACTGCCCACTTGATGGAAAGCGGTTACCATCGCCTATGGACATTTGCAACACCAAAGGTACTATAAAGGCGCTGCTGCTCTCTTAAGGGAGACTGGAACCTGGACACTTATGCTGGAACACAACTCAAGGTTGTTATGGCGGCATACTCTAGACCGGAGGTGGTGGCCATCCATACGGGCAAACGCCGTACCACCTGGCTGTGTGTGTGTTACGACAGGCCGCCTGGCCGCAGGAAGTTGTATTTTATCCCCGTTCCTGCACGGAAAAAGATAATGAAACTGATTAAAAAAATGTAGCCTGAAAATGACTTAAATATAATATTTTAAACCATCGCAAACAAAAGAGGAAGAAAAACAGTTTTGATGAAAATTATCGTCTTTTCAATGTAACAATGGATAACGGAGAAAAATTACATTTTGGGTGTGTTATGATTAATATTCAAAGGCTCTTGCCATTTTGAAAGAGGCCTGAGGCCAAGCTTGGCGAGTCTTGGGCCGTTGTAAGCTCTATTTTAATTATCTGATAAATTATTCAGGCTTCAAGAGGATTTGTTACGTAATTGACAATTTTTACGTTAAGTCTTCGGATTTTATACAAAACCTGGGAGTAGTAACCGAAGTTATAGTACTCGTGCTAAAATAAGAGGTCAGAAATATCATTTTATTCATATGAAGTTATACAATATACCAGAGTGTGAGTGAAACACAAAATGTTTTACGATTCTATTGTCATACGACATGTACAATTTGTTTTATTTTATAAGATTTTGTTATAATTTGCAACCTTTAGTATGAGATAAAAAGAAAGGGGTGAGATAGAGAGACCAAACAGGGCAACTGGGATAGATAGAATGGGTTATGGGATTGGAGTAGGGCGTGGGATAGGGAAAATGGGATGGGGGGGGAGGCGAAAATTATTTGACACCGGTCAAGTCAGCCCTAAGAGCTGTTATCAAGATAACAGTTGTAGTTATTTCAAACACGGCTTAACGAAACAGTAATATGACCGCCAAAAAAGTCACCAAAAGCTCTCGCGCGTGTTGTTTTTGTGTTATTTTTCTTGTTTCAGCTAAAATAAAGCGGCGTGTCTAATTACTTTTAAAGCTGTCTTAGATTTCCCTCGGCTTCTCGGCGGGAAAATAACATTCGCCTTAAGTACCGGTTTACTTAACTTCACTTACAGAGCTTTTAAGTTTAACTTGGATAAAGCTGAAAGTTAAGCTTTTTCCTTGTACTTTCCAAACGTTGTGCTTGCTTAATTGTTGTATTTTAACGCAACCGCATCTCATTTTAGTGGTCTACCTGAATGGATACCCTTGCTCAGACCTCAACATATTTTTGAAGATATAAATTGATGAAAGTCACCTACGTCAAAACTGTATTAAACAAATCTTAACAATAATATTATGAATGTTTCAAATAATTTTTATATTGATTTCATATACATATCGTATTCGTATATATAAATAAGTTCATATAAATAATATTATATGAAATTATATCTTAAACAAAACGATTTTACATACATACATAACTTCACGCCAGTTCCCTTGCAGGGTAGGCACGAACAACAGAGCGCCATTTAGGCCCATTCTTACACACCTCACTTGCTTCTTTGACATTCATATAAGTCTTGTCATGCACGCTCGTCTGTTCTTAAGGCTCCTGACATCACCCTCCGCTATTACACGATCAATTTGATCATGGAAGGTGTGTCGTGGCCTTCCACGACTTCTGCATCCATCCACTTTTGCATTGTATATCTGTTAAGTCATTCTTTCATCATGCATTCTTTCCACATGCCCGAACCACCGGAGCATTCCTTTCCTTACCTTCACCCCGACACTTTCACTTCAAAACGATTTTAAATAATATTTAATTAAATATTATTGTTGAGGTTTGTGTAATACTTTCTTTTCCGTGCAGGAACGCAGAAATAATACAGTTTCCTTCGGCCGGGCGGCCTGTCGTAAGACACGACAAAACCCACCACAGCCACGTGGTAGGGTATTTACCAGTCATGATGGCTACCACCCCTGGTCTAGAGCGTGCCGCCATAACAACCTTAAGTTGTGGTCCGAGATTAGTGACCATAAGACAGCAGCGCATCGGTAGCACCGATAACCGCTTTTTATCAGGTGGGCTGTCTACGCCTATGCTGAACTCATGCAATAAAAAAAATATGTATACAGATTTGTCGAAAGTAAATTCTCTTATTTTATATCTTCTTCCCAGTCAACATATTGTCACAACAATTAAACAATAAATTATAACACCACACAAAGTCACAAACACACAACTAACAACAAAATTTACACACATACCCACATCAACGCGCACTAACACCGCATTGCATTACACGCACACTTCACAAACACACCAAAACACACAAAGAGCCTAAAAATTAATAGCCCAGACACAGAAAGGAAAAACAACATACATGGCACTAGTTGGGATAATATATATAGGTATAGACATAAGGCACACACTGCACATGCACTTCCTCACAACACCAGCATGTAACAGATACACTCTATATTAGTATAAGTTTAGTATTAAAATTAGAATAAATTAATATAATAAATTATTCTTAAGGTACATCACAACGGAAAACATGCATTCATTAAATGTCACGCACAATAACAAAGTAACAAATAAGCGTGTAGAACTTCTTCTTAAATTTAATTGTAAAAAAAATGGAACGGAACTAGTGTCCGTAGAGTTGTTAATAAAAAAATTATTATATCTTCAAAAATGTGATAACGCGTGGGCAAGATATTGAACTCCATTTAATGCCTACCCTCGCTTAAGAGCATCGGTGATCTCGTCGCGTAAAGAAAAGTTGTATGCAATGCGGCCTTGGATATAAGTCTACTCCTATGAAATAGAGTCGTTATAAAAGACCCCGAGACTTGTAGTCTGTATCTAATGTGCCAGTTGAATCACAAAACATGTAATTGGATAATATAAATGTATGTGTGAATTGTCTTTCATAAAGTATCTATATTTTTCATGTGTGCGTGGAACACAAATCACAGAGAATTTCTCTATATCTAGAATATATTTCGTAGCATATAAGCTGTAAATACGAGTATAACATAATATGGACAGTATGGAGATGGGCCAAATTGTTGGGAGCGAATTTTGTACGTATATATTTGCATATAAGACTATCCGCATTTGTAGTCAAATCAAGCAAGCATTTATTTACAACGTAAATATATATTTTTTGGTATCGATCTGATTACTCCACACGATTATGTATACTGCTATTATTTCATTCTTGAAATATAGTCTTCAATTTAATGAAAAATTACTCAGCGATCAATGCACATCTATGTGGACATAAAAAACCAAAGACATTGAAACTAAAATACATTATGTAGCAGATCACTGCCAACGGGGAGCGTGCCCAGAAGGCTGGCTGCATTGCCACGCTGTATGGCAATACTTATTTGTTGTGCAAAATATGAGCCAGCCTTCTGATCACGGGTAGTGTCAAAGAGTTTCTTACATATGTCTTTAAAGAAACTCTTTGCCGACGGACCCCACGGGCCTAATGTTTCAACCCCAAACGACACAAATATGTAACCCCTTCCTAAGGCTCCATATTTGCGCCGTTTGACGCCCTCAGCTGAAGCGGCAGCATTGCCAGCCCCTGACTCGGTCATTGGAAGATGTGACGGGGCCAGTGTGTCAACACAGGTCGCATCCCACACTAGCGGCCGCCCCATCTTCCAAGGGACGAGTGACATTCCGTCCGGTCTCTTGCCATCGTCACGCACCAGGCCATTCGGTTCCAGAATGGCCGGGACACCGACGCTGACAAGAGCTCGGCGAATAATGTCTGCGCTTTTTAATAATAATGATATAATCATGTTAATACTGTCTAGAGCACAACAGTCGTCGTATTATTTGTACTCGCCGCTCCAAGCGATTGCGCCATCGGCTCTCGCCTAGTGGGGCATTACCACATCTAACACGGTTACCCACATTGACACAACACTCAAATTATAGGTACTTGACAGCTTTTTATTGGACTTATTTTTAGAACAATTTACAATTAAAATTTACAATTACATTTAAAAACAAGCAATATAAGTAACACATAGTAATAATAAAAAGCCTAAGTGTCTAAGTGAAACTTAAAGGGCGTGGTTTCGAATCTTGGTAGGAAAGCGTGTACCACTTCCTGACCTTATATGCATATTGTTATAATCACCACGTGCTAACAACGGTGCAGGAAAATAAGAGATAACCAATGTGAAACCTGCCAAGTCGCCTTGGACAAGCGTGGAGGGTATAATATCCGTTCCCCTATAGTGGGAAGCCCGAGCCCAGTAGTGGGAATTCTTTTTTTATTGCAGGAGTTCAGCAGACAGGCAGACGGCCCACTTGATGGAAAGCGGTTACCATTGCCTATGGACATTTGCAACACCAAAGGTGCTACAAATGCGCCGCTGCTCTCTTAAGGGAGACTGAAACCTGGTCATTAATGTCGGAACACAACTCAAGGTTGTTATGGCAACATACTTTAGACCAGGGGTGGTAGCCATCCAGTCGTGTAAATGCTCTACCACCTGGCTGAAAAAAAAGTTTATAGGCTGTTATTATTATATTATACTACTAAATCCCTATTATTAATATTATAAATGCGAAAGTAGCTCTGTCTCTCCGTCCGTTCCGTTTTCACGTAAAAACTACTGGACCCATTTGGCTGAAACTCAGTATATATAAGTATATATTTTCGATGCCGAGGATGAACATAATATCAATCAGGATACTTTTTATCCCGAAAAATGGGATTAGTTTCCGGGACAAAAATATATTTGTCTCTCTGTTTGTTATACTTTTACGGAAAAACTATTGAACCGATTTGCCTGAAATTCGGCATATATGTAATTTTAATAATGATGATGGACAAGGGATATTTTTCATCCCGGATAATGGTATAGATTTGGTCAATTTGGTCATTTTGGTCAATTTGATCATTTTGGTCAATTTGGGCAATTTGGTCATATTAATAATTTTTGATACTTTCGTCACTTTGTAGTTTTAATACCGAAAATGGACATAGATACTTTTCATACCGGGAAATGGGATAATTTGAGATATAAAATGAAGTGAATCTTTCGAGGGCAAACAGCACTAGCAGAAAATTTTAATATAAGTATTATTACTTGCCATTAAAACTAGAGGCACGCACCAGAGCTCGACTCGCGGTGCAGCCGCGGGAAATCTCTAGTGGACTATAAATGTTAGATTCCGCTCGTGTCCGAAATAATTGGAAATTTTTATATCACGATTCCGTTACGGTCTCGAATAGATTTTGATTTCGGATATCCAAAAGTTTCACCCCTGATCTTCATACAGATTGTAAATCATAATGTTCGTGTCCAGTTGATACGTCAATATTGTATCCGTCCAAATGTTGATTGTGAGTGGTCACGTTTCATTTTAACATCGGTCGTATGTGATCGTTTTAGCTCAAGTATGCCATATTGTAGAATACAAAAATCGGCCAAGCTCTTATCAGTCTACGTATTGTACAATAAAAAGATGTTCCCGTTCTTGTCAGTGAAATGTGTCCTAGAAATGATGAACCTCATTTTTTTTTGTTTTTTTGTCAATTCATTTAATATATCTTTATATATATAATTCTTCTGAACGTGTGTTGACAGTGAACTCCTCCTAAACGCCTGGACCGATTTGAATGAATTTTTTTGTGTGTGTTTAAGTGGATTCGAGGATGGTTTAGATTGACAATTGGACCCGGTAGGTGGCGCTGCAATCGGGTTCTAAATTTTATTTCTTCAGGGCAGAACAACGTCTGCCGGGACAGCTAGTTTAATATAAAATACCTACTAATACTTAATAGATCTAGTTGAGACTAATTTTCGTTGAAATATTATTATTTTTAATTCAGTCAAAGAAACTGAATTCAACCCGGAACCAAAAAACGCATCCATAGTCTACTCTAAAATTATGCCGCATCTCATCACGTCTAGTCTAAATTTATGCTTTTTGGTGACAGAAAAATACTAAGACCCCGTTTATATAGAAGTTTCACTAATTTCTTATCATCATATCTTGGTAAATACAACTTTAATGGTGAAAATTAAATCACAATATTATGTCACGATAAGCAATCCTCGCTTACGAGTTCCCGAGGGTAGGATCTGATTCTACGTCGAGTACTCGTTTAATAAGGCAGCCGAAATCTCATTACCATATGCTTCTTAACATAATAAAATACAACCCCTTTACGCACGAGTACTGGAATTTCATTACATTCACGTCTTTAAGAATAAATTTTTAGAACGTGACAAATCCTGTGACAAAATGTTTTTGCTCTGGTCTGGTGGTTTGGTAATGGTCTTCGTATATTCAACGTCGACAACCACGCGAAGTAGAGAAAAAAAAAGAATAGACAGAAATTCTGCATGTGTCCGGATTTCCAAAGAATACTTAAGGAATTTTTCCGGCCATCCACATAATAGTAACCGCTGATTAGCAAATATTACAAACTTTGCACACCCGTTGCTGTGTATTCAAATAGTAATAAATCTGAATACTTATAACTTACATAGCACGCAGAATATTTACATCTGCTAGCACTTCACACAATCACATAAATGTATAAGTCGAATAGTTCACTGGGCCGGCCTTTGATATTGTTTTTGTATATAGGTATATAATAATATGTTATATACATATATGTATCCCATGGTCCGTAGAGAAGTGTTGCAAAACGCGCCAACGCCGCTGTATTTCGCGCGTACTCGGTGTTGGGGGGAGGGAGATAGACATATATATACATTACTATAGTAAGAGAGAGAAGAGTATACTATGTAATGTAAGAAAGTGTAGCCTGGCAACCACGCTTGAAATTACCGCTTAAATAATAAACAAATTCCTTCACAAAAATTGGTCCTTACAAGCCTTTTTTGACAAATGCTGGCTAACAGGCAGACTGCCCATCTGGAGGAAAGAGGACACCACCGCCTGTGGACGTTTGAATCATGGCGTTTTCATCGCTTTGCCGGCCGCGAAGAAATTTAACAACGCCCTTCTTAAATGGCTCCCTGTCGTAGCTCAGATGGAAATCCGCGACGGGAACTTCCCTCCAAGTCGTTACTGTATACGGAATAAACTTTCTAGTGAACCGTTGCATATAAGCGTAGCTCAAGGAAATCAAGGTGAACATCCTGCCAATGGCGAGCGGCGCGGTGGTGAAGATGTGGCGTTGGCACCAAACAGAACAGTTCCTTGGTTAGAATACGCATCAATCAGTAAGGGATCGTCTACTATACGAAAGGTGCGACGCCGGATGGAGTCGAGTAGATTAGTTTGGTAAGTAGGTGCACCCGTCCATAGGTGTATTATCAATCAATCAATCAATAGATTTTTATTGTGCACCAATACAAAAAAAGAATTTACAGACTAAAATTATGTCTCATTATGACAAAGAGCGGTCTTATCGCTAAAAAGCGATCTCTTCCAGACAACCCCAGGAATGAATTGAGAATATAATGATGATAGTGGTATATACATAATACATAGTACAATTTCTTACATTCTAGTAATAAATATATAAATGCAGTATATACGGATGTTCTATATATTAAATAGATTATACTTAATATACATAACATTGAAATACATATCTACAAAAATATATACGTTATGATTTGGTCTAATAATACAGTGTCTTATTTTCGTAATCAGACGGTTTGATTCTTGACTAGACTAATTCATTTTTCCGAAATATAATGGATACCATTTTAGTTTTTATCAAAAAGAGCCTTGGGACTCCTTTTGGTATTTGCCGCTGTATCCCTATAATTTCGGATTTAGTCATAGAGGCCTACTTGACAAATTCACACCGTATACTTACCAGTTATTGATTATTTATTATCCATGTGCTGAGTTAGATTGATATCTATCTCCATAAATATTAAACTTCCATATCCATTTTCGTAATAACAATATAAGCTGGAGTTAATTGCATTAAACACCAAGATACGGGGTAAATTTTAACACAAGTGCTACCTTGTGAGGACCCTAATACATTATCAAAGTACTGCCATACTTTACAGAAGCTAGCAATTTCTGTTAAGGAAAATTAAGTGGCTACAAATTTTACATGTAAATTAGTTAATTTTCTATTCTTGTGCAACACGAGCCTTAAGGCTGATTTACATTGATATAGCTACTGACTTCGTAAGCGGACTGACCTAAAAATATTCAATCGGGAATATTGAAGTCAGCACTTACTCGGTAGTACAGTACTAACTTCAAATCAATTTACACGATGCCAGTATAACGTCAGCACTGGCTTCCTTCAAATTTGAAGTCAGTAACTGTCTCGATATAAATCAGATTTAAATCCTTGTCATATAATATTACTTATATTACTTACTCTGTTGTTCGTGCCTACCCCGCGAGGGAACTGGCGTGAAGTTATGTATGTATGTATGTATGTACTTATATATATTTATGTCATGAAGTCGGCATAATTCTTAGAAATGTCAAGCTTGATTTTGGAAGAGAAAATACCTATTTATAATACCCGTCATGCTTATAAGCTTAGCGAAAGTGGAACTAACTAAACATAAGAGCAACACGTTAAAATTGTCGATGTCATTATCGTTGCAATTACGATGTATTTATTGGTGCATCGCAACGGTGGCACTAATAAAACGCGGTCGGAGCGCCATTTCTTCGGGTATATTCGTCTATCCTTCAGGAACAGTACTTTTTTCCTGAATAAAGTGGACTCTATGTCCTTTTCTATATATACCCTTGACAACGAAATTAAGATTAGAGGTATACATACGCCTTATATAAAGACACTAGACCTGTTATTTGGGCTAGGAAACATGTTTTTAGGGTTCACCAACAAGTTTTGAATGAATAATGGGAAAAACAAAAATGCATTTGATAAACAAGGTTATGTCACTTTTGTTGTTTTTTCAGTTTGATTTGTGTTTATAAATACACTTACACCTGATATATAAACACTAAAACTGTTTTTTATTTTAGTAAACAAGTTTTGAATTAGTTATTATAATTTTAAAGTTCATAATAATAAATCACAGTACTGTCACTTTTTTTTACTTTACGATGATAATAGGCATAAGAAAGAAAAAAAATTAACAATTCGATATGTCAATAATATCGATTTTTAAATAAGAAAATTGTTTTTTTTTTGCTTATATATTGCGAGTTTGAATTAGTATGTTTTTAAACGATTTATTTTTTATTAAAAAAATCCATGTATAATTTGCTATACTCTATTTGCCGCCTTTTTTATTCCATTTCTCTTTTAGTTATATGAATGTACTTTGTGTTTTGTTATGGATTTTTCGACTACTTGCTCTGTTTCGGTTATATGGATTATTTTTATGTTGACTGGCTTCGTCACTGGACTTCGATTGCATTACTTAACTTTGGATTTTGGCGATATCCTCTATCGAAATTTTTGGGTGTGATATAGGTAAATGGGAGGTAAATCATTGGTGATTTGATTTAGGGATATCCTTACAGTTTATTTATAGCCATTAAGGTTGTGAGGGGTGATCGAAAGTCGCGACCAGTAACTAAAACGGTGAGTTGGTTGGGTTGGGTTAGTGTTTAGACCAAAGCGCACGAGCCGAGCGAGCGAAGCGAGTGTGCCGTAGCAGCGGCCGGCGAGTGCCAGAAACGACTGGTCCCCATTCATTCATTGATAACTATGATGAACTATGAACTTAAATGATGGTTATAAATCGGTTGTGACATTTGCTGACCGCTGTCATGGCACACTCGGTTTGCTCGCTCGGCTTGTGGACTTTAGACTGCGTTTTTAGACTGTATTAATTTTTTTCTAGATTGACCACTACCTTTCTTCTGCATTTCTCGTCTTTAGACATAAGAAATAAGTACACCATTTTGAAAAAAAAATTAGTAAAGTTATGTTTACAAAAAAAATTGTAATTACAAGATTCTTTTTTCATATTAGATAAGATCAGCAGACAGGCAGACTGCCCACTTAATGGAAAGTGGTTACCATGACCTATGGACATTTGTAACATCAAAGGTGCTACCAATGTGTTGCAGCTCTCTAAAGGAAGGCTGCAGCCTGGCCACTAATGCTTGAACACAACTCAAGGTTGTTATAGCGGCATAGTCTAAACCAACCATCCAGACGGGCAACTACTCTACCACCTGGGTGTGGGTTGTTTTGTCGCTTCTTACGACAGGCCGCCCGGCTGCAAGAAATTTTATTCTTTCTCCGTTCCTGTACGGATATTCCGTCTTATACAGACGCCAATGTTAAACAGCACGTACTCTCCACACCTACCAGTTTTAGTGAAATATGTGAACGGAAACACGTTCAAACTTTAACGCCTAAAACACATTAACCTTTTGTGACCATTATCTGAATATCATGCTCGTTACTTTAGTCTAAAGCTGAAACCACCTTTGGCAAAACTTTGTAACATTCCTCAATAAATGGATAGATAATTTGGTCCTTATTTGGTAGACTAACCTGATTAAGAACTGAAGTTAGTCACGGCTTAGTTACTTAGTTAATACTGGTTTAAACAAGTTTGTTAGGTATACAAGATAGTGCTGTTATATCGTAACGCTGGATCTGTTTGAACAACTTTATTGACTGAAACCTGAATTGAATAAACTTTCCAGTGATTTGAGAGAGAAATGTTTCTGCTAGTATATGTTGAACAAAGCGATGTTGAAGTTATTGTAATAACCAAACGTCGTGTATTTTTACAAGCTTTTATTTAACTTGCAATGGATGTATGTATGTAAGTTCGGGTGGAATCTTGCAAGTTAAATTTGACCAACTTCCCGGTTTCCGATTGAGCTGAAATTTTACACACATATATATATCGTGTGACAATGCAATAATATGACGTTGCTGGGGAGTTTCTTGCCGCTTCTTCTCCTTTACAGCATCAACACGTTGCGAAGCGGTGTACATAGAATAGGAAGTAAAAAAAAAATTAACTTACATGTATGACCTTCAAAAAGTGTTCTCCAGTAGAACTTATTTTGAATAAAAACTTTTGAATTTGAATTTGGTACCATGGAGCTGATCTGATGATGGAGTCGGAAGGTGGCCATAGGAACTCCTGTACTAAACAAGATAGACCCGTTGTGTTTGAGCTCGTTTTACTTGTCTTGGCTACCACTCTGCGGCTACGATATGCAGGATCTCAAAAGCTTGTATTTAAAAATCTTTTTAAAAAAGCTTATTTTTTTAGGTAGATAACACCTAATTGCTCACCACATATACAATTACAAAAATGCACGATTACAATATTGCCAAGGTAGAAACAATAGGCGGCCTTATCGCTTAAAGTAATGTGTTCCAGGCAACCTAACTTAAGGAATAATTTAAACTGATCTGGTGATGTAGGAGGTGCAGATTATTAGGTAGAACTAGATTGTTTTATGAATAATTGAAATTCGGTTAAAAATAAAATGCTTAATTTACTTTTCAGGTGATCAGGTGGCTGGTTCCTACCTAGAATAACGGATCAGTATGGCGATCCAGCGAGGTAAGGTTTTGGGCAAGGTGCCCAAAATACACTCGTTGACTTTATTGACTCCGGTGATCTAGGCTCAGTATTCTTTTTATAGTATTACGGCATTATAGGTAGAATACAATGTAATTAATGGGCATTAATTAATGAAGTTTTTGTACTAGTTCATAGCTCTTATACATATTTCTATATATATTCAGTACATATTCATATGTATTATGTGCTTATTATTTGTTGTGTATGTATAATAATATAAATTTACGTATATATATTATATTTACTATTGTAACTGCTAATGGAACTAGGGATCTGGGCTGTGGGGACTATGGCGTCTGTCCATCGCAATGTTCCGGGAACATGGAAAAACGGACATACGGTGACTCACCACTCCCTGCATGGGGTCCTAAAAAATGCCGTACAAGGTTGGCGAAGGGCAACATTGGTATGAGTGACTAAGGGGTGTGCTGCAGGTTCTCCGAAGCTACTTCCGACGTTAGGCTATTTATCACTTCCACCCCTGGAGCTTGAGTCTTAGCTCTAGCGATCTGCACTCCGTGCCGGCTGGTTAAGGCAAGCACGGAGGATGGTCCGAGTTGTCGCTAGTTTGTATATTATATAAGTTTGTAAAAATATAAAATAGCTATAGTTATATAAAAAAAGAAAGAAATAAAAAGAACCTCGACATTTTTACTTCATTCAAAATATTCAAAGAGGACATAAAATGCTGGCAATTACTAGTGTTATCACAATTTTGGATTATCTCCAAACGAAACTACAACGTTTGTTCAATACGGTTTTCGATGATAATGCTTAAAATTTACAAACATAAATAGCACAAATTCTATTTCATCAGATTAGGGAAGCCACTGCTAGGCTTCAACCACCAAAGCATTGGTATGTACTGAAATTTAAACTTATTCCTCCGTTTAATTTCAAAGTCTATTTGAACTGAAGTTTTCGAGTTCCCGCCAGTGACAGTAGCAACTCGTTAGCATAAAGTTCCCTGCCTACTTTGACGGAGCTCACTCATACAAAATGTACACTTATACATAATTGATACGGTGTTACCGGCAGGTACAGATATTATTTATTTAGCTTTTAGGATTTAAATAAAAGTCCCACTGCCGGGATTGGGCCTTCCATCATAGAGGGAATGGACAGTATACCCACCACGCTTGTCCAAGGCGGCTTGGCAAGTTTGACACATCGCATGTCTCGTTGTGCGAGTTTCATAGCGCTCTATTCCTTCACCTTTCTTAGCACGTGGTAATTGTAACAATAATATGCACAGCGTTGATAGTGTTACAACTTAGGTTCTGACAAACATAAATTCAACTCCTAATCTCTAAAAACACATTTTAATACCTGTCGGCATTTGAACTACCTGTAATCCTTTTTTTTTTCTTAAGTTTTCGCGACTTGTATACATAATAAAACTACGTTTTAACGGTTTTAAGCGCGGTAATTTTATTTGATTTTGGTTTTTCCGACGTTTCGGCCACTTTTTTGTGTGGCCAAAAGTGGCCGAAACGTCGGAAAAACCAAAATCAAATAAAATTGCCGCGCTTAAAACCGTTAAAACGTAGTTTTATTATACTTGTAATCCTTTATGATCGTCTTCTTTTGTTCACTTATTTATTGGCATACGGTTCTAAGTTATTGTGGAGAACAGCCTATTATTCTATACTAGCTCATTAGCATAATTAGCCAGGTGATGTGGATTACAACTTCAAGCTAATTCTTGGAAACTGTCTATCTGGTCAGGCGGGTACATTTTTCATTTGTGAAGTATATACAAAACGACAGCCTGATGGAAATAGGAGTCAGTTGAGCGAGAACCACGATCAAGGCGTGACGTGTGTACATTCGGGAATCTAATATTGACGCGTTTTATTGAATTACGACCTTCTGCATTACGTTTAGGTTTGTTGTGTTCGGTTATATTTGTGCCTGTGTTATACGTGTTTGTATAGTTCTAATAAACTCTATAATAATTCTAACAGCATTTTAATTCGAGTCCCGCTAACTCGTAACAATATGCTTGTGGTATGGGTAATACACTGACCTACTCTGGGTATTACTTTTACGCCGTATAATGTAAATATAAACGTAACCTTAATAAATAAATCTAAAGTTCTAGATTACGTAGCAGATCACATTATCTTTGTATATATTTTTAAAAACATAGAAAGACAGACACGTATATTCCGCGTACTACAATGATGTGAAGAGAACTTTCCGCCGCGGTTTGACCTCTGCGCTATGACATCGGTTTCTTTAAAAAAAGGCGTTGTACAACTTCTTAACAGTCGGCAACGCTTTGGCGACTTCTTTAGTGTTCCACTCATCCATAACCACTTTCCATCTGTAAATACATACATACATACATACATAACTTCACGCCAGTTCCCTTGCGGGGTAGGCACGAACAACAGAGTGCCATTTAGGCTTATTCTTACACACCTCACTTGCCTCTTTGACATTCATAACTCTTGTCATGCACACTCGTCTGTTCTTAAGGCTTCTGACATCACCTTCTGCTAGTACACGATCAATTTGATCATGGAAGGTGTGTCGTGGCCTTCCACGACTTCTGCATCCATCCACTTTTGCATTGTATATCTGTTTAGTCATTCTTTCATCATGCATTCTTTCCACATGCCCGAACCACCGGAGCATTCCTTTCCTTACCTTCACCCCGACACTCTCTTTCAGACCAACTCTCTTTCTTACTTCGGTATTACAAACGCGGTCCGCGAGCGTCACTCCGCAGATTTTGCGCAGTGCTCGCATCTCGACCGCGTTTACTCTACTTTCATGCTCTCTCTTCCATACCCAACTCTCGCATCCATACGTGAGCGTAGGTACCAGCACCGCGTTGTGTACGGCGAGCTGGGCCTTCTGGCTGAGGTTCTTAGCGCCTAGAAGTTTACCTAACGCTCCATTCACACTATTCCCCAAATTCACTCTTCTTTCTATATCAGCGGTGTACCTTCCATCCCTGCTAAAAGCACATCCAAGATATACAAACTCATTCACTTGCTCTAGCATAACATCATCGACCATTATCCTTGCATTCGTTCTGGTTTCTTCTCTTTCAAACACCATAACCTTTGTTTTCTTCGCATTCAAATGTAAGCCTCTCGCCTGACAGTCATCTTTCATCATTGTGACTAGTGTTTGCAGTTCTGATGGCGATTCGGCTAAAAGCACGGCATCATCCGCATAAAGCAAGGTGCTTACAACTAAATCACTCATCCGCACCCCAACATCCATCAATCTTATTCTCTGGAGACAATCGTCCAGATATAGGATGAACAGCAAAGCCGACAGCACGCAGCCCTGGCGGACGCCAATATTGACGTCAAACCAGGGCGACAGGCTGCTTTCCACCCGCACGCATGCCATACAGCCCTCGTAAGTGGACTGCACAGCACGCATCAATTGGCCATTAATCCCATATCCGGGCAATATGTCCCAGAGGTCCTTCCGCACAACCCTGTCAAATGATTTCTCTAGATCCACAAAACCGCAGAAAACCTTCCGGCCCATAGCCAGCTGCTTCTCTACGATATTGCGGAGAGAGAAAACTTGATCCATACATCCCCTTCCATTTCTGAAACCACCTTGTGCATCCCACAGTAATCCATCGGATACAACTCTCATTCTCTTTTCAATAATCTTCGCATACACTTTAGATGCTGTGCTGATCAAACTGATGGCCCTGTAGCTGGCGCACTCCATACGTGACGCAGGTTCCACCAGATTTGATCATCTCAGCAGACACACTATCGATTCCTACTGCCTTTCCATTTTTCAGACTTCTTATCGACCATTCGATCTCTTCCAAAGTGATCTCGGATGCTGACTCCTCGGAGTCGGTCACAGACTCAGTCGTGGTGCCAGCATCCGGGATATTATCATACATTTCTCTAAAATATTCACTCCATCGCGCTAATACCTCTTGTGGGTTAGCAAGAACGTCCCCTGCTTTAGATTTTATTCTTTCCATTCTGGAAGCTGACGAACAACCCCGAGACTTCTTAACCTCTCTCCAAAAGAGTTTGGTATTCGCCTCGAAGTTCTCCGTCAGCTTCTCTTCTTCTTTCAATTTTATTCTTTCACGCTTCTCTTTCACTAAAGCTTTGGTTTCATTCTTGCAGAGGCGATAAATTTCTTTCTTCATCTCTTTCATACTGTCATTCTGTTGCAAGGAAGCAACATAATCCAGCCAGGCTTTTCTCTTTCTCTCTACGCTGGATTTAACATCCGCGTCCCACCATTCATCACCTTTCGTTGTTATGTGCCTCTTCGCGCATCCACATGCTTCTTTTGCGCTTTCCACTATACTTTCTTTCATACTATCCCAGTCATTATCCACATCTAAGTCGGAGAAGTCCGCTTTTGCAAGCCTTTCTTCGACTAGGCGCGCATACATACTCCTTACACTAACATCTTCCAATTTTTCACACTTTATTCTTTCAAGCTCCCCGAAATTGGTACGCTCTCGCCAGTGTCTCCACTTCTTGAAAAGGCCCACAAACCGGCTTATCACCAGGTAGTGGTCCGTTTCAAGAGTGGGGCCTCTGTAGGCTCTTGTATCCATTATTCTGTTTCGGAGGCGACTATCAATTAAAATCAGATCAATCATACTTTTCTGATCATTCATTCTCCATGTATACGTGTGAATATCCTTATGATGGAATAGGGTGTTCGACACAAGCAAGTTTCTTTCCATGCATACGTCTATGATTGGCCTACCAGCATCGTTCACTCTCTTGTCACCATAGGGTCCAAGGACAGCCTCAAGGCCGTCTCGTTTGGTCCCCACCCAGCCATTAAGATCACCACACATAATTAGTCTTTCGTTCCCTTCAGCCAGATCCAGAATTTCTCTCACAGACTCCCAAAACTTCTCGAGTTCTTGGGGATCCGCTGAGCTGACGGGAGCATAAGCTGCGACCAGAAAAACTCGCGTGATCCCCAGTTTTAGGCGGACCCAGAGAAGTCTCGGGTTCACCAGACAATAAGCTTTTACTCCAGACACAAAGCGGGATGAGAGTAAGACGCCTACCCCCCCACTCGCACGCTCGTCCAGGTCCACGCCGGACCACAGAGCAAGCATGCCACCGGGGAGGTCATCGACGTCGCACCCCTTCCGCTTTGTCTCTGTCAGACATAAGGCATCCAGGCTTCTCTCATTCATTATATCAATCATTTCGTCCATCTTATCTTTCATCCCACCTCTCACATTCCACGTGCCTATACGACACTCTGCTCCTCTCGACCCGCCAGGTTTGGCGCTGCGTGAAGGGTGGCGGCCCCCTTCGCCGCATGCGCGAGAATTCACACCGACGGGGGCGCATCGGTGAGCGTCGCCTGCGGGGGACGCCCTATCGTGCACTGCACGCGGGTGAATTCTGGTCAGAATTGTGGCCCCTTCAAATTTATTTACCGGAATTAACGTCAAGCGTACGTATATCACTTCCTACGAGACTAGAAATAGAACCAATACTTATACCTTACCTATATTTAACCACCACAGATCCATTATTTAATAAGTGTCGTAAATACGCCTATTGTGACACGTAATGGCCATAAACAACGTCCAAATCCGTCCTTATAGAGGCTGGGAATCCCGTTAAGTATAGCTATCGCCGTTTAAGTTGCTAACCCACGGATTATGGCACAAAACAACGTACATTAAAATCCTGCAGGCAGTGAAACTGCTTGATTGGTTAATAAATGTTTTATGAATGTAGAAATTAAATACTATTATAAACATATTTACAAGTAAAAGATGTAATCCAGATCGCTGTCGGTGGAGAGCGTTCCCAAAATGCTGGCCGCATTACCACGTTGTATGGCAACGCTAATCCGTTGCCCTAAATATAGGCCAGCCCTTTGGTCACGCGAGACCTCTTTCAATCGCCTTGAAAGGTCTCGATAAAGTTGATAAGCCTCACGTCATCATGGCACCAAAGTCTCAACCCCGAAAGCCACAAATATGTAGCCATCACCGATGAAGGGATTCTTGAAGTGTGGTAGCTCCTCCGGGAGTGACGGCTATATTTGGAAGATGGGAAGCCGCCAACGTATCGACACTCGTTGCGTCCCATACTAAGGGGCGTCCCATTTTCCAAGGTACCAACGACATTCCGTCCCGTTACTTGCCATCGTCGCGGCACAGTCCGTTCGGTTCAAGAACAGCTGGTACCCCAACGGCGACAAAAGACTTTAAATTATAAGTCATAATCGACTATACCATTCCACCCGACTTCCTTCGTGTCAGGTATAAGAATGTATCCCGCGAAAATCGTCCTATTTTTTTAATGTTACGCTTCCTCCTCTGTAACAATTTGAAACAGAAAGTATTACAGTCACATTGCTTATAAAACTATCATATTATAAACTTATATTTATGACATTACAAATGGGTGTGTGTGTGTGTGTAGAAGTAAAAAAAATGTCCTATTGTCTAGGATTATACCTAAGTGTCCTATACTTGTCTGTATTATCGAAAGTATGACATTTTATTAGGTATAGTTCCATCACTTAACTAATATTAACTTGATAATGATAATTTTGCTACTTTTTTATCCCGTCTCATCATCTCAATTTTGGGATAAGAAGTCTTTAGTTTTTAAACCCGCTTCTAAAAGTGCACACATACAAAATTTTATACATAAGCTGTTCTTTTAACTTCGCTCGCGTATAATACAATATATTTCTTGAGAATTGGTTCATTCCGAAGGTCGTGAATAAGTGACATAGATATTAATATAAAAATATACAAATGAAACAATATAACATTTACATTCGTCTTCGCATAAAATAAACTTCATATTTTTGTGAATGTATTTTGGAAATGAACTTGGCAATCCGTCGGAAGCTCAGTTCTTCTACGATATAATCCCGCGGGGTTTGATCACGCGATGAATTGTTGGGAATTCAGTTGTTTATATTTATCTTCGTTGCTCATGTGTTGGACGGGAATTTCATTCAATTTTCTCCGAGGAACAGTTGCGGTCGTTTAGATAGCGACTTTGTCGTAATATTAATAGTGTAGTAGAGTTAAGTACACACAAATCTGTGACAGTTATAATTGGTGGGTGTACTTCTGTATTTTCTTATTAGTAAACTTAAGACCTGATAAATGAGACTTATAGGTAAAAAATGATATGACGGTAAGATTAAAAGTAAGTGTTGTCATGGAAAAATAGGTATTAAGAATGATAATCGCAGATCTATTATAATTAATACTTGCCTTGATAAATAGTTTAACCTGAAATTTATAGATTTATTTATTTTGCAAATCTGCCTACTTTTAAATCTGCCTTTTATTTTTTGAAGAGTAGGACAAAATACTGGTATGCACTAAAGATTTCCAACGATCTGGCCGATAATATTAATCTATGATCGCCTCTTGATTTTGTCACTTCGAGGTAGTAACCCCACGATAGATTCCCAGTATCTGGCTTTTTTTATTGCTGGAGTGCAGCAGACAGGCTGACAGTCAAACTGTGATGGAAAGTGGGTACCGTCGCTTGGGAATATTTGCAACACTAAAGGTGCTACCAATGGGATGCCGGACTCGTAGATGGAAATGGAAGTTGGCCACTAATGCCGGAACACAACTCAAGGCTGTTATGGCGGCATGCTCTTGATCAGGGGCGGTAGCCATCCACCGGCAAATATCGTACCACTTGGCTGTCGTGTTGGCTATTTTGTCGCCTCTTACGACAGGCTGCCCGGCCGCAGGAAATTATATTCTTTCTCCGTTTCTGCACGGATAATTATAAAATACTAGCGGCACCATTTCATCAAAATCGGTAAAGTCGTTCTCAAGTTATAAAATTACAACGAAAAGTGGCATTGATTTATATATATAGATATATATATATATATATATATATATATATATATATATATATATATATATATATATATATATATATATATATGTAAGATGGACCATAAATAATTACGAAAAAACAAGTCCAGTGAGGCTGTGCTTAAAAGAAACTAGAACCAAAACGAACTTAAGCCCGCTCTCAGTCATACCGCGACTCAAACACGACTGTGTTGATACAACAAATTTCATCGACTTTCCCATCTATGTGTGCCAGTTTACCCCTACTTGCTTTTCCTTACAAATTCTTTGAAAATACACCACTGGGATTGATCCGAGATTGAAATTGTTAAGACAAATCGTCCATGAAATTCAGGAATGGCATGAGAATAGGATTGTAGGTAAAGGTTGATAAAACTGGATTTTTACAAATATCTACAACAGAACTAGTCAAAAATGTGTTAAACCACAACTAAAGATTCCATAGAGTTAACTAATGTCATTTTCATGTCGTAAAGAATTTGATAAAAACAAAATCCATATGCGAGCACTGCGCAAAATCTGCGGAGTGACGCTCGCGGACCGCGTTCGTAATACAGAAGTAAGAAAGAGAGTTGGTCTGAAAGAGAGTGTCGGGGTGAAGGTAAGGAAAGGAATGCTCCGGTGGTTCGGGCATGTGGAAAGAATGCATGATGAAAGAATGACTAAACAGATATACAATGCAAAAGTGGATGGATGCAGAAGTCGAAGGCCACGACACACCTTCCATGATCAAATTGATCGTGTACTAGCAGAAGGTGATGTCAGGAGCCTTAAGAACAGACGAGTGTGCATGACAAGAGTTATGAATGTCAAAGAGGCAAGTGAGGTGTGTAAGAATAAGCCTAAATGGCACTCTGTTGTTCGTGCCTACCCCGCAAGGGAACTGGCGTGAAGTTATGTATGTATGTATGTATGTAAAATCCATATCTCAAAAAATACTTAACAGATTTTATTCAGACCTTGAATTTTTTAATATACATCCATACATACATACATAACTTCACGCCAGTTCCCTTGCGGGGTAGGCACGAACAACAGAGCGCCATTCAGGCTTATTCTTACACACCTCACTTGCTTCTTTGACATTCATAGCTTTTGTCATGCATACTCGTCTGTTCTTAAGGCTCTTGACATCACCTTCTGCTAGTACACGATCAATTTGATCATGGAAGGTGTGTCATGGCCTTCCACGACTTTTTTAATATCATAGTTTTAATGGTCAAAAGGGAGGAGGGTGTGATAACATTTTACTAATTTTAAATTTTTTTAGGTAATAAATACATGGACACACGGTGACATAAATAAAAATATATAATTAAAACAATTATTATTTTTTAAGATCTGACTTTCGATACCAAAATATATGAGTGTACTAAAAAATATGGTGATGATGAAAGAATGACTAAACAGATATACAATGCAAAAGTGGATGGATGCAGAAGTCGTGGAAGGCCACGACACACCTTCCATGATCAAATTGATCGTGTACTAGCAGAAGGTGATGTCAGGAGCCTTAAGCACAGACGAGCGTGCATGACAAGAGTTATGAATGTCAAAGAAGCAAGTGAGGTGTGTAAGAATAAGCCTGAATGGCGCTCTGTTGTTCGTGCCTACCCCGCAAGGGAACTGGCGTGAAGTTATGTATGTATATATGTATGTCAACCCTCAAAGTCATGTGTGGCGGCTACCTGCAATCTTTATTTTTTTCGCGATAACGCTCTACAGCGTTCTGTACCAGCTTATAGATTACATAATTCTTACTAAACATCCATATTCTGAAGTGTACTTGAGCGACACAAGCAGGAGGTGGCACATAATGTGGATGTGCGTGTTACGCGGAAGGACCGCGTCAGGAACACCCGCATCCGCGGCAGTCTTCATGTCCGTGACATAACAGACAAACTGGAAGAAAGTCACTTATGTTGGTACGGCGACGTTTTACGGAGACCGGCTAGTTACGTGGGGAACAAATGTCTAGCCATGCCGCTTCCGCCAGGTCCCTGTAGAAGGGATAGGCCCAAGAAATGCTGGCTTGACTCTGTGAAGGATGAGATACGTACCAATGGTCTCAATACAAATGATGCCTAAGACCACGCGAAGTGGAGAAGAAAAAGTAGAAAAGCGAATTCCGATCGTCGAAGCGAACGCTCCGAAGGCAACCGGAATTTAACACTCGGATGATGATGATGATGCATATTCTGAAGTGGAAAAACCAGGCTACAGGGCAATCTCGATTGGTGTGAAACCAAACTCTCACAGAATAGGCGTCAAACGGTTAGTTTTGTCCTAATATGTTTCTTACGATGAGTGAAAGTGGTCTACTTTCCTTTCTACCCTATCCCATATCTCGTTTTATCTTGTCTCTTCTATCTCATCCTCTCTGTTCCGTCCATCAACATAAAGGATTCTTATTTATATATTTTTTAATCGACAAACAAACACACAAATTTTATATGCCCAAACTAAGCAAGTTATCTAGATACCAGTGGCGTACCTTGCCTTAGATGGGCCCTGTATTAAAACGTGTTGGGGGGCCCAAAGGAAGGATAAAGTTTTTATAAAAGAAACAAAAAATGCTCGAATTTAATTAAAATAATTATATACTGATTATAAGTTATTACTTATACTTAATGCTCCTAAGAACTAAGTTACACAAAAGATACACTTTTATAGCCTTTTTTTCGTCAAGCTTATTTATCAAATCTTATCTTATACTTCTTATACTAATATATAAAGCTGAAGAGTTTGTTTGTTTGAACGCGCTAATCTCAGGAACTACTGGTCTGATTTGAAAAATTCCTTCAATGTTAGATAGCCCATTTATCGAGGAAGGCTATAGGCTATATATCATTACGCTAAGACTAATAGAAGCGAAGCACCAATGAAGAATATTTCAAAATTGGGGGGTTTTTCCACTAATCCACGCGGACGAAGTTGCGAGCAGAAGCTCTGTAATTTTTGTTTACACCCTTTGGGGGCCCCGTATCATTGACACTGCTGATACGGCAGTAGCTACGCTCCTGCTGGACACCCAGACCAGGAACAGAAGTAACAGTAAGTAAGGAACAGAAGCTTACGAAATTTACCTTCTAGGAATCGAACCCGGAGCCTCTTCTCTCCAGTGAGCTCGGCCGGTAAAGACTCACTCAACGACAGAAACCGTCTTATGTAATAATGATCTTAATTCTTTATACATAATCATTACGTTCTGTGAGTAATAGCAAATAGGACTTTTTTATGTACTCTGAAACAGAGAACTCATCTGCAGGCCTTCTCTCTGGGGTGTGGTATACGTCCTGCGTAAACTCATCCAGATGTTGCAAAAACATTTTTTGTAGATATGGCTGAATTACCATTGCTCACTTGGGTATTGTGCGATGTTGTGCTCACGGCGTGATTTTGATGATTTTTGATGCAGGTATAATTGGAAAACAAAGGAGTTTAGAAATTATGATAGTAATATATTTATTAGTATGTAATAAGTGTTTACTTACACATGGAATGGAGCACTGGTTACCTGTAATACAGATCTGCATAGATCTACAACAGACACTTGTCTCAGACAACAGGTTTATTACTTTTAAATTGTTGTCTGAGAATTTGTTTTAAACAAAAACAAAAGCGACTACTTACACTATAGTCATAGTTTTTAATCATTATTGAATTGAATTGTACACTATATGTTTGTATGTCTTTTGAGACCACGGACCATAAAAATGGCCCGGATATTTGGAAGACTTGCGTGGGGCCATGGGAAGGCCAACATGAAGAGGCCCCGTGACAAATTTAATGTAACTGTGGCGTGACACTGACCGGCGATTATCCCTGTCTACAACATATAGTGATGAACTCAAGGACAAGCCCCGGCCAGTCAGTTGTACACTATATATTATTATGTGTGTTGTATTGTCCTTCGTGACTTCACTTGCTAGTCCCAGGCTGAAGAACAGCGCTGGTCTTAATTGGTCAGCATATGCTGAAACTAGGTTCAGTTTTAGGACTTATTCTGTTTCTGTTATTTTACTGTTTGATAATACTGTATGTTGTATTTGTCCTAAATAAAATATGTCTTTCTTTCTTTCTTCTTCTTTCTTACACTAAAAAATAAATATTTAGCCGACTTTTCTTTCTACAACATCATGAAGTCAGTGGCAAGTAAAACATAAAAGAACAACAACAAATTTATAAAATATAGTAATTTGTATGTTTCACTTGACAGCGACTTCAAGATGTTGTAGAAATAAGTCGGGAGTATAACCTTTCGATTATCGATTAAAAGAAAAAAATTGAAAATCGGTTCACAATTGACGGAAAAATCGAGAAATATTATTATTAATAATATTAATATGTTATTAATAATAATGATATTAATATAATTATGACTCTTTTCCGTATCAAAGAAGATATATGATATTTATGCTCGCCCCATTCAAGGCTAATTGTCAAGAAACTACTACTAGAAACTAGTATTAAAACCAGAATTGTATTACATTTAACGTTTGTAATGGGTTAAGCCACTTTTATAGTTAACCAATCTTAGTTTTAAATGATAGGGCAAGTGTTTAGTTAAAAATTTGTTTTGGATATTTTATATCATTATATCATTTTCCTCTTTAGGATTCCGTAGTCATTTAAAGCGGAAAGAAATTTATTTATGCATCCCACACTTACACATGTCCACGTTGTTTGAACTTTGCTTTAAAACTTACATATGCTACTTGCTGAATTTAATTTTAAATATCAACAAAAACGAGATTGTTGATCAAGGAGAGCTTGGAACAACGATAAGGCTCGCTGTCCGTAGCACGCTCGTCGTAGCAAAGCCGTAGTGCCGTGGTTGTAGTGACGATGCATTTCGTAACGGAAGGCTACGAAAATTTAAGGAAAGATACCAGGGTAGCATAAAGTGATGGAAATTAAAATTTTCAGCTCGTGAAAATTTCAGGAAAACTTTCAGGGAGGTGGATAAACCGAAGCTAATTTCCACCTACCGGCTAAATAGAGTCTGAAAATCCCGATTAGAGCGGAAAATGTCTACTTGGTACTAGGGTAGCATGGGCTTAAAGAGTTTTCATAAAGATTAGTTAGGGGCGAGAGTGAGAGCACTGCTAGGGGTGGATTTAATTTTCACGCATGCGCAATTGAGAAACAGGGATACCGGTAAAGTTTTAAGGCATTATTTAAACAAACAAAAAAAATACGAGACAACGAGCTGTTTCCTACTTTTGGTCGTACACTTAAAAAAAAGCAATATCTTATACTTAAGAATCACGAGAAACCGCGCATAGGTAACACTTACCATAATACACTTGGTACAATATGTTCTATGAGCTTACTTCACAAACATTTTTATTTACTACAAGACAATATAATTGTACCAATATTTGTTGGCTATTTAATATTGTATATTTTTTTAAATTATTAATTAGTTTAGGGAGGTAATCTATTTTCTAAAATTTAAAACATGCTACAGCGCCATCTAGACAATTATAACTATACTAATAAATTTAACCAAAAAAGTTGGCCTAACCACATGCCTAAAGGAGGACCATCTCAAAGTTAAAAAAAAGTCCGCCAAAAATCATTAAAATAACCATAGTCTACTCTAAAATTATGCCGCCTTTCACCACGTCTAGTCTAAATTGATGCCGCTCCTCCGCGTGGCCGTAACGCTTTTTTGTGATAGAAAAATCCTAAGACCCCTCGTCTATATAGAAGCTTCACTTCAAAATAATAGTGCTACTGTAGCTACGGGACAAATATTAAACAAAACGTTTGTAACAGTAATAAACTGAGCATAAAGTAAGTTTTAAGTAATTAATGATAATTCATAACAATTAAATTAGTTTTAAATGTTAGAGTTTTCATTCATTCACTTCACTTCGCCTATAACTGCTAACTTACACAAGTATATGGTTCTTGTTTACACTAGCGCCATCTAGTTAGTTATTGAGCTATTATTTACCGTTCACTAGGACACTACTTGAGTTTAACTATTTAAAAGCGTTGCAGCCCACTACGGTGAGCAATTACATATAAAAAAGTATATCTGAAATATTTAATTCTATATAAGTATTTTATTTCGTAATTTCTTTTATTTTATTTAGAAAGACAAAGAGGCGCATTTGTGTTCATAATTATTAAAACAGTGACATCTAGTACTATTCCTTAGTAATCCTTACTTACTATGAATGTTCAATTCAGATTCATTCTACTTAGTTCATGTAATTTTAACTAGATGGCGCTATTTCAAGCGTAATTATAAGTATTATTTAAAAAGGAAATTTGTATATAGTTACTAGCTGATGTTCGCGACTTCTTCCGTGTGGTGCGGTTTTTTAACTATCCCATGGGAATTCTTTCATTTTTTTGGATCAAAAGTATCCTATATGTTGACCAGGGATATAAGTTACCACCATACAAAATTTCGTTTAAATCGGCCCAGTCGTTTCGGAGATTAGCCGGTACAAACAGACAGACAAGCAGATAAACAGACAAACGGACAAACAAAGAAACAAAAATTTGAAAAACATCTAAATTAGTTCTATTTCGCTTCTTACATCCCCCTGACTCGGTTTTTAGCATTTTTTTTCAATGTACAGAAATTCGAACTCTACAGTTTTATTATATGTATAGATATCGCAAAATACCAAATCTATATTACATACTGTTACGAGCTACACAGGACTCGAATTAAAAATGCCGTTGGAATTACTATAGAGTTTATTAGAACTGTATAAACACGAACAAAACAGGTATAAATATATATTGGATACAACCAGTAACACTGCAAGAGTTAATAACACGCGCAAAGTCCGTCACTATATCGCTCTTCGAATGTACTACACACGTCTTACTCGTATCGTAGTAGTCGCTTGACTGCCGATCTCTCCGTTCGGGCATTCCTTTATACTCGGCTTACAATGTGTCACGACCGGATAAACAATGATTTCCACGAATCACACCTGCGCGTCTGCCGGCACAATTTCCAGGAATCATAATTCTGCACAGCTGCCTAATTATGCCTGCAAACGGCCTTAACAAGCACAATAACAATAGGCTATTGTTTAACTGCAAATTTTAAACACGAAGTAAACAAAAGAACTCCGAATAGAGGAAGGGTAATAAACCAGGTTTTATGGCAGGCAGATGTACTTGTATTACTTGTAACAATATAATAAAACTGTAGAGGTCGAATTTCTGCACAATGAAATAAAAATGCTAAAAGCCGAGTCAGGGGGATTTAAGAAGTAAAATGAACTAATTTAGGTTTTTTTCAAATTTTTTGTTTCTCTGTTTGTCTGTCTGTCTGTTTGTACGGGCTAATATCCAAAACGATTGGACCAATTTAAATGAAATTTTATATGCTGAAAGCTTATATCCCTGGTCAACATACAGGATACTTTTGATCCAGAAAAATGAAAGAGTTCCCGAGGGATAATTAAAAACCCGCACCACGCGAACGAAGTCGCGGGCATCATTTAGTTATGATATACGCAGCCTTTATCCGTGCAGGAACGGAGAAAGAATACAATTTCCTGCGGCCGGACGGCCTGTCGTAAGAGGCGACAAAACAACCCACAGCTAGGTGGTATGGCATTTGCCCGACTGGATGGCTACCACCTCTGGTCTAGAGTATGCCGCCATAACAACCTTGAGTTGTATTTCGGCATTAGTGATCAGGTTCCAGTTTCGCTTAAGAGAGCAGCAGCGCATTTGTAGCACTTTTGGTGTTGCAAATGTCCATAGGCCGTGTGAAGTGGGCCGTCTGCCTGTCTGCTGAACTCCTGCAATAAAAAAAAATACGCATCCTACCTGCCAAAAAACCGATTAGCAATATCTTTCGAAAAGTCTATTTTTAATATTAAGATATTAATTCCAAAACACTATACGTACAGAAAAGAAAAAGAATAGTATTTCCTTTAATTGGGCGGCCTGTCGTAAGAGGCGAAAAAGCAACTCACGGCCAGGTAGTAGGGCATTTTTCAGTCTGGACGGCTTTTTTTTTTCAGGCGGGGCAAATGCTATTTACGCACAATACCGGGTCCTTTGCAAAGGATACTTTTTTTATTTTTTTTTAAGGCGGGGGAAATGCTATTTACGCACAATACCGGGTCCTTTGCAAGGGATTAGACCATAGTTGATCATGGAGGCTTTAACCTTTAATAAGGGGCAATCCAAACAGTAATCAACCAGCTTGTGTGGAGATTCCGAGAAGTTGCACGGGCAACAACCACTACCCACTAAAACCACCCTCCTCCCATGTGCCCCGCGCTTTTTATGTAGGAAAGGCTGAGACTTAGAACGTAGTTACGCCCAGTCCGATCCAGCGCAAAAAGTGCCTGAATGTGCCCCGGGAATCAGAACACAACCACTTCGTCAGCGGGGATGATGAATCCTTTGCTCCCTTGATAGCTAAAGGCCCCCCGAAGCGGTTTGAAAAGGATACTGCCACAACCTCGGTCTAGTGAATGCCAACATAACTTGAAGTTGTGTTCCTGTGTTCCGGCTCAGTAGCCAGATCTTAGTATCTTTTCTAAGGCCTGGAGTACATTGATAGCACCTTAAGTGTTGCAACTGCCCGTAAATGACGGCAACCACTTTTCATCAGGTGGGGTCTACTAAGTATACTCCAGTAATAAATAAAACAAGAGTAATTTATTTTTCAATTACAGTTAAATTACCATCAAATGTCGTGGGTTGAACCTCATTGCCTAACAATTTGTGGACTTTAATATTTGGTGGGTGAAGTTTTGAACTTTCTAAAGTAGAAATCGTTAAGTACTTATCGCGTGAAGGGTTGAAACTTCTTCGGGAAATTATGAAATTGGAAGTTATTAAGTAAACATTTATATTTGTATACTAATATTAGGCCACGACTTCGTCCATTATCAATTAAAAGAATGAAAAAGTTTACTTGAAGAAATAGTGAAGTGCTTAGATACATTGCTTACAGGTGTTTTAAAAAACCTATTTTAAGAATTTGTACTCTGCATTTTCAGCTAACAAAGTTTGCACTCAGCGTATTGTTGGGCCGGTATGATATCCGACATAACGCTGATGTTCAGTACAAACCTTCGTTTTGGCGTGCTATCAAAACGGTTGATTTTTTTTTGTTAATTTAATTTTTAAACTATTTAATTAGTAAATGTTACATAGATAGACAACACTTTATTGTACAGCAAAACATAGATAAATAGAAATAGAAAAATACAAGAGATAGTACAACGGGCGGCCTTATCGCTAAAAAGCGATCTCTAACAAGAAATCCTTGGCAGGGACTAATGGATTTAATCCTGACGGCGGTGCAGGTTATGAATAATTATAAATGATAAGTATACACAATACATATAAGAACAAAAATAATATAAATATATATACACATACATGAAAGAATGACTAAACGGATATACAATGCAAAAGTGGATGGATGTCGAAGTCGTGGAAGGCCACGACACACCTTCCACGATCAAATTGATCGTGTACTAGCAGAGGGTGATGTTAGGAGCCTTAAGAACAGACGAGCGTGCATGACAAGAGTTATGAATGTCAAAGAAGCAAGTGAGGTGTGTAAGAATGGGCCTAAATGGCGCTCTGTTGTTCGTGCCTATCCCGCAAGGGAACTGGCGTGAAGTTATGTGTGTATGTATGTATGTACACACACGTATATATTGTTACAACTTAGCCCCCCGACAAAGACAAATTCCACGAAGCACGCTATTACCTGTCGGCATTTGAACCAATTGTAATACTTTTACGATTGTCTTTTTTTGTTTACGTATTTATTGGTTATTGTGGAGAACAGCATATTGTACTCGTTTGTGGCCGTTTGCAGGCATAATTAACCAGGTGTGCGAATTACGATTTCTAGGAAATTAAGTCGATAATACAGGCGGGCAGACTTCTATTTGTGAAGTATAAAACGACGGCAGGCTGGAGAGAGGTGGGCAGTCAAAGCAATAACACAGGCGAGGCAAGACGTGTGTACATTTAGTGACGGACTTTGCGCGTGTTATTGTATTGTGCATTATATTTGGACTTATTGCGTCCGTTATATTTGTACCTGTGTTATACGTGTTTGTATAATTTTAATAAATTCTATAGTAATTCCAACGGCATCTTTAATTCTAGTCCCACACTCGTAACAATATACATGATATATAAATTATTAAAATATTTTTTACTTTATAATCCTCCTTATTTGCTGTTGAAACAATTGGACCGGGAGTCCTGAGCCCATGGTCTCTACAAAGAGCTAACATAAAAGCTTACCGACTCTACAGGTAATCAGTGCCTACTTCGGATAACAGATCAATATGGCAATCCAGCAAAGTAAAGAAAGAAAATATTTGTTTCTATAAATACGATATTAAACAATAATCTATATATATATAAAAATCAATTGTTGTTCGTTAGCTAAAACTCGAGAACCGCTGGATTCATTTGGCTAATTTGGTTATGAATTATTTGTGAAAGTCCAGGGAAGGTTTAAAAGGTGAGTAAATATGAAAAAAATGCTTGGAATATAGTAAAAACAACAATTTCGCTTTCCCTTAGAAACTATTCCTACCTGTCAATCATTTGATGTTCGTCCCGTCGTTTAAAAATCAATTAAATTTAAAAGTCGTTCAGAAATCAAATTAAATTTAAAAGTGTAGTTTTTTGGGTTTTGAATGTCAAACGTTTGAGGTTCGTTCCGGTTAAACTTTTACCACATTTTTTACTAAAGTTGAAACATTCTGCAATTATCATTCAGCTTTTTTATTTATTGATTCTGAGGCGGTACGAAGTTTTCCTGGTCAGCTAGTTAATAATACAACAATAACATGGCCGCCGCCGTGCTTGCCTTAGTCAGCCAGCCAGCACGAAGTGCAGATCGCTAGAGCTAAGATTCAATCTCCAGGGGCGGAAGTGATGATTGGCCTAACATCGAAAGTAGCTTCGGTGAACCTGCAGTCCACCTCGCCACACCCTTTAGCCACTTGCACCCACGTTGCCCCTCGTCAATCTTATACGGCATTTTTAGGAGCTCATGCAGGGAGTGGCGAATCACCGTCTACCCATTTTTAAAAGTCAAAGTCGAGAGCTGCCTGTGGCTCGGTGGATACTACGAATCCTACTAAAAGTGTGTGCAACTAAACGATAATTCCCGGCAAATCTAATAAAACAATACTATTCCAATCTAATGGTGTTAGCAGCATCCGGTAAGTACTTGCTTATATCTTTACTGCTAAGTCTAGACTTCAAACATCGGTCGAGTCTGAAAAATATTTAGAAAACCAGAATCGACGTATCTTCCCAAAATATAGCTACCGTTCTTTTGGATGTGTTTGATACAGCATTGGCTATCTTTAATTTTTATGTCACCTATTCCCAAAATACTGTTACGAGTTAGCAGGAATCGAATTAAAATGCCGTTAGAATTATTATAGAGTTTACTAGAACTTTACAAACACGTATAACACAGGTACAAATAAAACCGAACACAACAATTCCAAACGTAATGCAGAAGGTCGTAATTCAATAAAACGCGCAAAGTCCGTCAATATTAGATTCCCGAATGTACACACGTCACACCTTAATCGTGGTTCTCGCTCAACTGACTCCTCTTTTCATCAGGCTGTCGTTTTATATATACTTCACAAATGCAAAATGTGCCCGCCCGACAAGATCGACAAAGTTTCCTAGAATTAGCTTGAAGTCGTAATTCGCAACACCTAGCTAATGATGCTAATGAGCTAGTATAGAACAATAGGCTGTTCTCTACAATAACTTAGACCCGTATGCCAATAAATAAGTGAACAAAAGAAGAATATCATAAAGGATTACAATTAGTTCAAATGCCGACAGGTAATAATATGTGCTTTTAGAGATTTGTACGTGGAATTTGTCTTTGTCGGGGCCTAGGTTGTAACAATACATAAACGTCTTATTACATTTCTTATTTTTCCGTAAACCAAGCAATTAAATAAAGTAAGTGATTGTATTATTATTTATGAACATTCTTAAGAATGTTCATTACAAGTCGATAGTCGGGACAATCGGCATCTAAAGTTGGTTTTAGTGAAGACATTACTAAACTTGAAGTAATTTAGTATTTATCGCATCGAAAGGTGAGGGTTAAATAAATACGGGCTAAAAGGTCCAAAGTAAATAATTGAGAGGGGTTGAATAGTGTTTTGAAAGTTTGACTTTACAATGTCTCTTTGCTAATTTAGTTAGGGTTAAAATAAATTTGTTCTTCGGATTTATTTATTTTTATACAAGAATATGTTTGTGTTCAATCTTTAACAAGAGACCGTGTACGGGTCGATCTCCATATCAAGTGTCTTCTATACATAACAATATTGTTTCGAATCGCGAGACTCGAATTAAAATGCCGTTAGAATTACTATAGAGTTTATTAGAACTATACAAACACGTATAACACAGGTAATATAACCGAACACAACAAGTTCAAACGTAATGTAGAAGATTGTAATTCCATAAAACGCACAAAGTCCGTCACTAAAAGTTTCCCGATTGTAGTACACACGTCTCGCTTCGCTCGTGGTTATCGTTCGACTGTCTCGTCCCTCCATCGGGCCTTTGCTTTATACTGCACATATGCAATATGTCCGTCCAGCCGCGTGGACTGAATTTCCTAGAATCAGTTTGTACTTTAAATCCGACACACCTGGCAAATGAGTCGACCACAACGGCCATAAACGAGTACAATAAAACAATGGACTGTTCTCTAGAATAATTAGTAAACGCATGTCCATAAATAAGTAAACAAAAGAATTCCAAATGCCGAAAAGTATTAAAATGTGTTTTTACAGGTATGCAGGTGTGATTTTGTTTATGTCGGCGTCTAGGTTGTAACAATATGTATATTAAAAGTCTTACGGTCTTATTCATATTGAGTTAGCCGCTTCGCTCATGTACGCAACGGTACGCAAAATTAAGAGGTCATAAATTTGTACACGTAAAAAAAGTCAAAAACCGCTTTATTTGTTGTTGAAGTAATTAGAATGATTTTATGGGGATATTTTAAAAGTAAGATTCCTAAATACCATCTTATTTTTAAAATATCACCATATCGCCTGTTTGTTATTATAATTATTTCGAATATGAAATTCAGTAGTTAGTGATCTAATTGATATTACTTGCTCAACGATGTAAAGAGCTATTCACATAACTCATAGTGAATACAAATGGTAATAGAGGTCCCATTACTAATAAGGTAAATTGTTTATGGCCGGGATAATAGAGCTACAGTTATTTACATAAAGGAGAATTACGGGATCATTGTTTCCCTGGTGAGATGTTAATATGTTGAGAAATTATATTCTGTAATAGGGCAAATACTTACTGTAATTATGTGTACTTCTATACCAATAAAATTGAAATGTCTGTCTGTAATTTAAAAACAAATGCCAAAATTAAAATGAATACTTTTATTTATAGGATGCATATGACGCCTATTTTAATTTTTTTACTATGTATGAAAGTTTATCTTAAAAAAAAATAGTTAAAAAAAAACTTTAAAAAAATACGCTTTTATAGAAAATCCAACAAAAAAATAGAAAATAAATTTGAATTAAAAATAGTGTAAGAAAAAATGATTTTATTTTTAAAAAATCGTGGGGTGCTTTTCAGGATATTATCAAAATAACCCTTCTACTCATATCTGTTCATAAAATATTTATTACTATTGATACCATGCACTCCACGATTTTTTTACAAAAAGCCTCGACGGATTTCAATGAATATTATTCAGATCAACTTTTTCTTTAATAATAAATATAAAAATCGACTTTAATCTAAAAAAGTCCCATGTTATAGTGTTTTGGGATTGTTTGGGACATATGATATAAAAGTATCAGGCGACACGTACTGTTGATGACTATCAAGTATCATGGAAGTGTGGATGAACTTCCAGTCGTCGGTGAGAGTTGTGGTGGTAGAATGGTGGAAGATACCAGCTCATATAGCACTTCAGAGCACTCCCCTTACTTATACCTATGCCTAACAAAATCAAAGTCACAGGTGAAGAATCAAAGTTCACAACTACTCTCCACTTTGATTTAAATAATTGATAATGTCATTTCATAACCAACTAATCTATCACATCGACCTTTTTAAGTGACCTTTCACCTTTCAAGAGAACACTGGACCACGACATCGTGTCCGGTTCATTGGTCAGGAATAATTAATCCTAACTTACATTGCCTATTTCATACGATTATTCGCTTGTAAAATCTCTTATATTTATTAACTTTTTTAAAATTGTCCAAGAATATTTACAAGGCTCACGTACAAGTAAATATGATCTACAGACAGATATTATAATCTTTCTTGTTCGCCAAATATATAAATACAAAATTGCATATTTAGACTATTTTCTTATATTTACAAATTAATAGGTGGTCCCTTTCAAGCGACTTAGCTTTAAAAAGGAAATAAAGGAAATAGGATTAAAAATATATTTCTTTAACTATACAAAACAACCCACAGCCAGGTCGAAGGGTGTTTATCCGTCTGGCTGGCTACCACCCCTAGTCTAGAGTATGCCACCATAACAACTTGAGTTGTGTTCCGGCATTAGTGGCCAGGTTTCAGACTCCCTTAATAGTGATAAACCTGAAACTGCGTCCCATACCCGCGCTTGTGTCGAAGAACATGAGGTCAAGAGCAAGGCTACTCCCATGATCAACCGCGCAACAAGCTTTGGTCACCCCAGGAAGCACGGCAGCCTTGTGCGATCACCCGGCTTCTAGCCAGTGTTGCAAGCATACGTACAAACAATTATTGCACAATGAGCAAATTCTACACAGAACTATTTATCATTGAAGTTCAATTGCGTCCTGCTTTGTGGGATTCGAGGACCGATGATTATAGCAACAGGATCACTATTCACACGCCGATTTCGAAACGAAGGAGCAATCCAGTATTGCCTTTTTTATTATTAATGCGAATTTGATAGCACTGAAGGAGAAACGAAAACAGCAGGAGTAACAATGATCTTTCTTCGTTGGAATTCATTCTTCAAATGAAGTGTACCACCCTAACGTACACAAGTCGCGCGACAGTAGTTTTAATAAGAAAGCGTGTGCTGCTGTCGCCGTACTGCCGCGTTGCTTTCGACCTAATCTGAAGGCGCTTTAAAGGTATCCATCTAAATGGCTTAGCTGGAGATGGGCAAATATATATTTCGGCAACATTTTATTTGCGCTTTGAAAATGAAACGCTTAGAACATTTAATTAAACGTCACTCACAAGTTATTACTGAAACATTTGACTTTGTCACGACGAAAATATTTACGAACATAAAAATCATAATTACATTTCTTTACTGTTGACGGTGATATGAAATTAATTTATTAATATTGATTAATTTTTAGACAAGGTTCGGTCTAGACTTTATATTATATATTTATATATCTTTAGTCTAGAGTACTAGACTGAAGATAAATCTAGCTAGAGCATGGCAGTGCATATACAATGTTTTCCGTATTTGGCTAAAGATTTTGGACAAACCAATATTCTTTTAAAGTATATTTTAATTTCTCTCATTTTATTTTATTTTTGGATAATTTTCTACTTTATAAATCATATATTGCAGCGGATGACGTCATAATTTTTACGACTTTGGGAGCATAATATATATAGAAAGAAAGAAAACGAAGGCACCATTCTGAACCTCGGGACACTCCCCATTATACAAATCGTAAAATGCGAATACGCAAAGAGACGTGATTTCTCTCCGAAGACCAAGCGTATCTAGGCTGTCTATGACTTCGAGAACGTCGACAACGTAAACGATTAAGCTGATAAGCTGGGTACTCCAGTCCGTAGGTGTGACCAAGTATTGCATATGCGGCCTAACTTAGACTTGTAGATGCAAGGAATTTTTCAAATACCGAACATTTTTGAAGTAATCAAGCGGCAAATAAAATATGATGGATTTACTGTATTTAAATTACTTCTCAAACAGATAACGAAGTTGCATGTAATTAATCTTTTCATTCAGAATCCCTCTAGATTAATACCACAATGGGGTATTTAATTAAACACATCGCCCGGCATTGTTTTAAATCCACTGCCCAAATTAAAATTCCTTTTGTACCACCACCCACAGTCGTCACGGTTTTAAAATCAGATGATTCTTTTGCTACTTGGAATATGAATATGAAAGGTTCAATAAAGAGGTCGAATGTAGATTTTGGAGCGGTAATGGGTAGTTAACACCTATCAGAGTAAAGCCTAAAACAATGCTGATATAAAAGAGCGAGCGTTAAAATACCATGTTATCGTCATACCTTTAAAGTATCATGATGCTGGGGTTGCCTTTCTTTGGTGTTTTAACGCCGTTAACGATTAGACCCATTAGTGTATATATAAATATTCTGCTACCTGTCGATATGTAACGTCATTAACAATTACAAATAAAATCGCATCACAAATAACGCATTACACCCATCGCCACATCTGCATGCATAACTTTAACATTATCGCAGGTGGTATTGCCTCTTTTATTGTTATCATTATAATTTCAATTAAGATTAAAATTAGAAAGATCTACAAATATTGTTATAATTTTTTTATTGCAAGAGACAGGCAGACGGCCTACTTGATGGAAAGCGATTACCATCGCTTATGGACATTTGCTACACTAAAGGTGCTACAAATGCGCTGCTGCGCTCTTGAGAGAGAGACTGGAATCTGGTCACTAATGCCGGAACAAAGCTCAAGGTTGTTATGGCGACACACTTTAGACCAGGGGTGGTAGCCATCCACTCGGGCAAATGCCCTACCACCTGGCTGTGGGTTGTTTTCTCGACTCTTACGATAGGCCGCCCGGCAGCAGGAAATTGTATTCTTTCTCCGTTTCTGCACGGATAAATTACAAAATTTAAATGGTTTTAATTAAGTCGCCCCACAAAAAAAGTTTTAAAGTTTATATTTACCTGCTTGTCAGAGCCGTATAAGCTCAGTAAGGCTTTATATACCAGAATTCATCATGGCATGACATGAATATGTGGCTATATTTATGAAATTAACATCTTTTGTGATCTTCAATAGTCTTACTATAAACTTCAAAATAATGTTTCTATTGCTTAAATAACAATCGTCTCTCTTGATATTAGCACTGATTACGTTATAATTCACTTTGATTGACTCAATGGATCGTGGTTTGTCGAACACTCGGTGCGCTGGCGACCATTCTCTAGAAGAGGTTATATATCTTCTTACGGCCACCTCGCTTCCTTAGCCACGACGCTCCTCGAGAGTGACATTGACAATATATCACTCTTGACAGTGTGACAGTGACATTTCAATGAACCTCCTACATATTTAATAAGCTATTTATTAATGCTTTTAACGAAGTGAACTGACATAACACCGGCCCACAAAAAAAGAAAAGTGCTCTGTACTTTTGACCAGACCCATCTATTCTTATGTATTTTGTTGTTCAGTTTGGTGCATACACCCTCAGTATTTTGTGGGTTTATGGACCAAAAGACCGAACCTGGAGTCAGTTTGGTCCATACACCCTTAAAATTTTGAGATTTTGAGGGTGATTCAGATTCGGAATCGGATTCAGATTCAGATTCAGCGCATCGAAATACATAATAATAGAAGGGTCTGGTCAAAAGTACAGGCCACATTTCTTTATTGTGGGCCGGTGTAATTGATGTTAAATGTCAATTCACTTCGTTAAAAGCCTAAATACCTTATTGAATATAATCAAAGCCTCAAATCCGAACCTCATTCATAAACTTTCTAAGTAACCAGTGATTGCATAGAAACTTCACCGGAGTTTCTCCAAAGTTAAATATTCGAATTACATTTACATGTTTCGAATCGATCTGAAGCAATGTTTGGAATAAATTTCCCAAAATAATATTTTTGCTCATATAAATCTTCATTATCATACAAAGTAGAGCTTTCTCACGATGTTGCTCGTGTAACGTACTTTTCAAAATATCCTACATTCATATCCAAGACGTAAAATACAGATATTTTAATTTCAATGATTATTCACTCAATTACTACAGTCGCAAAGAATGAATAAACCAACATACAAACAAAGTATCAAATAAAAAATGTATTTAATGCATTATAACGATATAACATTTAATTTAAAATCTAATGTAAGAAATAAAATGAAAGTAATTTAATCCTGATCTAAACTATAGCGAGGATGAACATAAAATACTTTTTATTCCGAAAAATGGGTTAGTTTCCGTTCCGTTATAATAGATATATTTTTCTCTCTGTTTGTTATGCTTTTATGAAAAAACTATTTGACCGATTTAGCTGAAATTCAGTATATGTAACTTTAATACCAAGAGTGGACAAGGGATACTTTTCATCTTGAATAATGGAAAAGATTTATTGAAACGTTGCGCGAAGCTCGTCGCACATATAATATATATTTGTTTGGTACACGCTGATAGTGGTGGGCCTAGGATACCCAGGTCGATGTAGTAGTATAAGTTAAAACACTGTTAGTAGGTGAAAACTTGTAATAATATCACTTTACATTTGAAAGCGTCCGCCTTCGGCTACAACCCAAACGGAAGAAGAAAAAAAATGCAACCACAATGTTGCTAGTAAAAAATATTTTATATTGGTGTTGCCAACAAACGTTATCCCAGAAAGTAGGATAAGTATTGCTTTTTTTGTGATTCGGCATTCCGGTTGTTTCGGCCATTTTGATATTTTTTATAATTGTTGTCATTTATGTAGTTTACAGATAGACGGGGGATAGATAAATAAAACTAGAACGGATTGAAATAGAGGACGATCATTTCACAACTCACAAGTTTACAGATTTAATATTTTATCATCTATAACAATGCGATAGTAACTCGATCTGTCTGTCTGTTAAGCTTTCACGGAAAAACTACTAGGACTACTGGATCGGTTTTGCTGTAATTTTGTTTAAATGTAGTTTTTATTCTGAGGATTTATATAAATATTTTTCAAGCTGGGAGATGGTATAATAGTCTGCGAAAAAAAAAATGAACTGAATCTTCCAGGGACAAATAGCACTTACAAAAAATGTTAATACAATGAAACCGGTATTAACGCCTGCTCTTTAAACAAGAGACACGCACTAGAGTTTGTAAAAAAATCGTCTAAAATGTATAATATAGCATTTAATTGTCAATTTATTTTTATACCCTTTATAAATTTAGTGTCGTCGTCTGTATCTTTTAATTTAGCAGGCAATGTATTTATTATATATTTTGTTGACTATTGAATTCGGGCCTAACCTAAACTGAATAATCTAATTGTATTAATAACATAATCAACTGTGTTAACCATGAAGTCATGTTGCATATTCAATCCCCGTAATTTGGTTTTCACAATTCGCAATTAAGCAATCTGCGTCGAGAGATTAATGTGCCCGCAGCATCAATAAAATCAATTACGCCGCTTCATTACCCCTGATTACTGTGTCACCAGTCGATTATAGATCGACGAATTGCATGATTACGAATCGGTTGATTGATTTGTTGATTAAAGTTGACAGTGAATGCAAACAGGTTTAAATTTCAGGGGCCCAATTATGCTATTACTATTTCGACAAAATCACTGGCCAATATTCTCTCAATCGTAGGTTAGCCTGATTCCCTTCCTGAGTCATTCGCTTCTTCTCTTTAAGCCACAATATGTTGCGAAGCGTTGGTAAATTAGATTAGGCTCCCATAGAGTAAATAATAACCATAAACAAAAATTAAATTAAAAGTTGGCGGTAGGCTAAACAAAAACTTTATACTCATTGACACTTGACATTTTTGTCTTCAGTGATCACGGCTACTGAAAAGTAACTGAAACGTCGAAAAAATAAAAATCAAATAAATTACCGCGCTTAAAACCCTTAAAACGTAATTTTATTATTATGTATAATAGTCGCGAAAACTTAAGAAAATATTTTATTTACTGTTTTTTTTATTAAATACTTTTTGTAGTTCCATATTCAAACAATGAGGATAGTGAACTACCATCATCTCTATAATAATAACAGCCCCTAAACATCCCACTGCTGGGCTCGGGCCTCCTACTTTAGGAGAACGGACAGTATACCCCCGCCACGCTTGTTTAAGGGGGCTTGGCAGAAGTGCCACATCAGTTATCTCAATGTGCAGGTTTCATCAAGATGTTTTCCTTCACCGTTGTTAACACGTAGTAATTGTAACAATATGCACATTAGGTCAGAAAACGGCCCAAGTATTCCAAGTAAGGATTCGAACCCTCGCCCTTTGACCCTGGGAAGCGTGCGGTAGCAATTACAATTCCACGACTCCCCATTACGTTACGACGACTTCTCTACAGAACTTTTTAATGTGCCTGAATTGATTATTTGAGGGAAATTTTATTTACATGAATTAGTTGGAAATACCACTCTAGTTAACTTTTACCACTGGGGCGTATAGGAGTAATAAATTAAGTGCAAATTGGCACTCAATGCCCTCGTCAAACGTACGAGCCTTCTGGGTACTATAAACATGCCTTACTCACTATCACTGCTTGGTGGAATATACATCTATTGTATTCTGAGAATAGACAAAATGACTAACTAGGTATATTCAGGTTTTCCGTTGTATTATGCAGTCCAATGCTGGTTGCAATTTATTTTATCATATAATCTACTGTTGTGCAGGTTGCTACTACATAAAAAAATTATCTGTGTTTTGTTCATTTTATGTTTATTATTATTCAACTGAAAATATTATATACGTTGTATTGCACTCCAGAGCTCAATACGGTAATACTGGTTGACCAACATTATTCTGTTTCCAATTTTACTTTTTTGTTTTTATTTTTTCTGTTTGTCTTTTGTTTCTAATATTTCAAATACAGCTACCTTATGTTCTTGATTATTTTTTATCTATGAACTTGTCACATTAATATTCTTACAACTTAGGCTCTGACAAAGACAAATTCCACGTACTAATTGTAATCCTTTTAGGATCGTCTTCTTTTGTTCACTTATTTATTGGCATGCATTTCTAGTTATTGTGGAGAACAGCCTATTATTCTGTTGTACTCGTTTACGGCCGCTTGCACGCTGCATCATTAACTAGGTGTTGCGGATTACAATTACAAGCTAATTCTACGAAATTGTGTCGGCGTTGCCGGGCGGGCACGTTTGCATTTGTGAAGTATAAAACGACGGCCTGATTGAGAGAGAAGGCAGTTGAGCTACAACTACGATACGAGCGTGATGCGTGTACATTCGGAAATCTAATAGTGACGGACTTTGAGCGTTTTATTGAATTACGACCTTCTGTATTATGTTTGGATTTGTTGTGTTCGGTTATATTTGTACCTGTGTTATACGTGTTTGTGTTGTTCTAATAAACTCTATAGTAATTCTAACGGCATTTTAATTCGAGTCCCGCTAACTCGTAACAATATATATGACTCAGTAACTCTACACATGCATAATTACACCTTCACCTACAAGACATAACCTCCTCAAAATACTTTATCCACAATCATAAAAACACGAAAGTTCCATAATAATCGAAATTGAATTTACCACCAAGAAAGTCTGAGCTGCAATTCAATTGAAATTGATCCGTTGTTCACTTCAATTGAGCTCTAAAATCAAATATTCTGCAAGACTAAATTCATTTCGATTCTAAGGGAAGATAAATTGCATCGAAATCGCTTATTAACTTCTGCTGTTTTACTATACTTTACTTCTTTATACGATAGTTAGAGAGCAGGAGGTACTCTTAACGATTTTTCCAATTAAATATGCATTCGCAACATTCTCCCAATTTACTGATTTAAATAAAAAGTTATTTAATTAAATTCTTATGGTTTTTCAAGACCTATCTACTGGTACCTTTCCACATGCCTACAATCCTATACGCAGATAAAATACAAAATTCATAGTGGCTGTTTTATGAAAGGCTGTTTTTATATTTGTTAAAATTTATTTAATTCTCCGATGACTATCAATTTTATAGACGTCACGACAATGGCTACGCTGGAAGAGAGTAAATTATAATAATTATATAGTAATATACATATGTGTTTCTGCAGGGGGGCTTTAAGGCAAGGCCCGCGCCTTAGTGCTTGCCTTAGTCAGCCGGCATGGGGTACAGATCGCTAGAGCTAAGACTCAAGCTCCAGGGGTGGAAGTGATAAATGACATAACGTCGGAAGTATCTTCGGTGAACCTGTAGCCCACCTCGACACCGCTTAGCCACTCACACCCATTTTTGGGGGGCTAGATCCACGCCTGATCGTGGCCTTTTAGTTCTGTAACTTCGACATATTTTTTTTTGAACTTGGTTGATCCGTCTAATGTCAACATTAGTTGAAACACCTTGAGCTAAAAATATAATAGTAAATGCATTTTCCACGGAACATTTTTCAAAGCGAATCCGCTTTACGCTTTCAAAGGACCTGCGAGTGACACGTCCAGCGGCAAAAAGGAGTATGTAAATAAGGGCTTCTTGTGGCTTTTGCTTTTAGTCCCTCGCTTTTTAGTACTTAATATGTAAAATAATCCGTTGAAAATTATATAATACCACACGAGTCATATTTTTTTAAATTAGCTATTTTTAGTTTTTTGATAAAATAGTAATTAAATATACTATGAAATTGAAACGATTAAATATTTTTTTTAACATATTCTACGGAATTTTATGCCGTACCTTTTTAAAGAAAAAATTGTATTTGGAGAGTATTGAAAATTATACGCTTCGATTATTGTTTTTGTTTTTGTGTGTGACATATTTTTGATGTTTGTGTGTGTATTGAGATGTACCTTCAAGTTAATTATCCTAATTATATTTCTAATTTGAAAGTGGAGTTTGTCAACAGCATTATTAAGAAGTACGCGGAAGCCCACGAGCATCGGCTTCATCATCACGTGAATGTCGAGGCGCTCCAGCTCCTCGACAACACGGACATAACGAGAAGGCTCAAAAGGACAAAACCATTTGAACTAGTGCTATAGACAAAACAAAAGTGTAGTGTAATGTGCTAGCTATTAATAAAGAACACACGAACAAATTGTCATCACCTTAGTAGAGACAATAAGAAAAGTGTTAATGGACACTTTCTTAGTAAGAATACATTTAGTTAATTTAGGTTATATTTAAATTACTTATTAATCTTCATAGATTAGATGGTAATATTAACAAGGTATTTCTTTCTAAATACCTTATTCATACAAAAAAAAAACTAATTTATATTGCCATGATACTTGTTCTAGTCTGGAAAGTTGTTGTTACAGTGATGTATAGTGAGATTTGTGCATGTGGAGTGTATTGCTTTGTTGAGTTTTTTTTTTAAATTATATAGAACACATACCTTCGTCGTCAGTCATTTGCAGGCCACTGCTAGACGTAGGCCTCCCCAAGACGGCGCCACTCATCCCCGTCCTCTGATTTCCTCATCCAGCGCCTACAGGCGGCCTTGCATAGGTCATTGGTCCATCGGGCTGGAGAGCGTCCAACATTACGTTTACCGAGACGCGGTCTCCACTCCAGGACTCGTCAGCTCCATCGGCCATCGGTCCTGCGGCGGACGTGGCCGGCCCACTGCCACTTTCGGTTACCTTGGTTCTCTTACGGATATCCTAATATGCACGGACGATACAAACACATACCTAATATGCGTGTAATAACTGTTATGATTATTCTGTTTGTTATTCAGAGTCGTAATTATGATATGAGTGACAAAAGAAGCCTAGAAAAAAATGGAACAGTTACATACGTTATTTGTGGATAGGTTTTTTAAGGTAAAAAAAATCCTTAAGCGGCGTACTCACTTGCCAGCCGTAACAGTAATCATTGCATATAAACAGTAAGAGTGGCAAAGCTGCAATGAATTCCTTTCCACTCAAACACACATAACCACTGAAACCTTACATAAGACACGTAGCCGTGTGGATCGTTCAGACTTAATATGAATTATGTTTCAGAATTTCTCATCCAAAATAAGGGTAGCCACAAAACCATGTTTATTTTCGTATGGGAACAAATTCAACGAAAATACACATGGTTTTGTGGGTGCCCTTATTTTGAATGAGAAATTCTGGAACATAATTAATATTACGTCTGAACGATCCACACGGTTACGTGTGTTATGATGATATTAAATGGACTGTAATTATATTACATTATATATACTTTATTTGTCATTAAAAGTGTAATTAATAATCTTGAAACGAGTAAGGCAACAACTATTTGGTGTTGATATATCTAGTGCCTTTCCACTGACTTTGTCCGCGGTTTTCCCCAGAATGCTACAATATGGAGCTCTTCAAAAAGGGCGTAAACAGATTTTTCTTATTTATTTTTTTATTGCTGGATTACAGCAGCCAGGCTGACGGACACGGATAAACACCCTACCACCTGGCTGGGGGTTGTTTTATCGCCTCTTACGACAGGCCGCCTGACCGCAGGAATTTGTATTCTTTCACCTTTCCTGCACGGATAATACTGAAAGAGATAGATATGATTTTTAAATGGAGTGGCCATACAGCGCGTAATGTACGCAGTTTGCGGCGTTTTGCTTGCCGACTCATTCAGTAAGCGAAGGATTAGCAGCGAATGATGCGTGCGGTCGGTGGCGCAGTTCGCTCACTACACCGAAGCGCTAAGATCAATATATTATACCAAACTTTTACCTTCCTTTTCAAACGTTCGTAAGTGTTTCGCGGCTAATACACTACAGTTAGCTGACACGACATTGAGTTAGCGACCGATACCCCGCTCAGTGTCAGCCAGCAAACAGTCAGCCGCTCACTGTTTATCAATGGGAACACGGCCTAAAATCTTTGCAGCAAAACTACGGTATACTTTTCGGGGAGCAAACGACGAGTAAGCGAAAGAAATGTGTATCGATAGATGCAATTGACGAGACTGATATTTATTAAAAACAAATAAATTCGCCAGATTAGCTACGATTTTTTTTTATGCTAGGTTGCCTGGAAGAGATCGCTTGTAGCGATAAATCCGCTTGTTGTTTTGCCAAGAAGTATTGTAATTATGCATTTATTTTTTGAATTTGTTTATTTCGGAAAGCAATAAAGTGTTAACTATCTATCTAAATTATTATTCATCTTTGTTTGTGACATAATTAAATTAAGCGAAAACTTTACATAATAAGTTATACGTATTAAAAATACTTATAATAATTAAAATGAACAGTGCTATAACTTGTGTAATCTAGTTTGTTTATTGTTTCTTATTGAATACTAGCTTTTGTCTGCGGCTTCGCTCGCGTCAAAAATGTTCATATATGATACTAGAGTTTACCCCGCGGCTTATCCTCGGGTCAACCTCTAGTGCGTGCCTCTTCTTTAAATAGGTTACAACACAGGTTACATTGTATTAAAATTTTATGTTACTGCTATTTGTCTCGGAAGATTCACTTCATTTTATAATGCAAAATATCCCATCTCTCGGATGCAAAGTATCTATGCCAATTTTCGGTATTAAAACTACATATGTACACCAAAATGATCAAATCGACCACATCGACTACATGGATCACATCGACCACACCGACCACATCGACCACATCGACCACATCGACCACATCGACCACATCGACCACATCGACCACATCGACCACACCGACCACACCGACCACACCGACCACATCGACCACATCGACCACATCGACCACACCGACCACACCGACCACATCGACCACACCGACCACATCGACCACATCGACCACATCGACCACATCGACCACATCGACCACACCGACCACACCGACCACATCGACCACATCAACCACATTGACCACACCGGCCACACGGGCCACACCGAACACACCGACCACACCGACCACACCGACCACACCGACCACACCGACCACACCGACCACACCGACCACATCGACCACATCGACCACATCGACCACATCGACCACATCGACCACATCGACCACACCGACCACACCGACCACACCGACCACACCGACCACACCGACCACACCGACCACATTGACCACATTGACCACACCGGCCACACCGGCCACACCAACCACACCGACCACACCGACCACATCGACCACATCGACCACATGGCAAATCTCAAAATAAAAACCTATACTACTTTTGGGATAACCTTTACATAAATGTATCCCGTTATCCGGGATGAAAAGTATCTCTTGATCACCCACGGTAGTGAAATTAAATATATACCGAATTTCAGCCAAATCGGTCCAGTAGTTTTCAGTAAAAGCATTACAAACAGAGAGGTAAATATATTTTTATTCCAGAAACTATCCAACTTTACGGGATAAAAAGTATCCTATGTTCATTCTCGGCATTGAATATATATATATATATACATATATACTGTGTTTCAGCCAAATCAGTTCAGTAGTTATTCCGTGAAAACGGAATAAACAGACGGACAGAGAGACAGAGTTATTTTCGCATTTATAATATTAATAGGGATGAAGTCAGCATGTTATAAATATCGACCTTAATTTTTAATTCAAATACCAAATCATAAATACCCGTAATACCATATAGCGAACGTTGAACTAACTAACCGTGAGAGCAACACATTAAAATTGTCGTTGCCATGACGATGTATTGGTTAGGGAATTGCAACGGTGGCGCCAATAAAACGTGATCGGGATGCCATCTTTCCGGTTACATTCGTCTATCCCTCGGAATAGTACTTTTTGGATGAAAAGTACCCTATGTCCTATTCCATACCCCTGACAACGTGCAAGCAAATTTCCGTGATAAACTGATGCGTAGTTAAAGCCGCGTACACATCTGTAAGCCGTAAGCGTAACCGCATAGTGCTTTACTGTGGACGCGTGATACGATCTTCGCTCGCGACGCCTAACGAGCCGTCTTTGGCCACGTACTCATATGGGAGTCGAGCGGATACAGAAAGGAAGTTCTCCCTCTCACTCTCTCTTTCACGGAAATTTACCGGTGCCTTCAACAGCGCCGGCTGCCGTCAGCTTGGATTCGCGGTTAAACGGTATAATTGTGGGCACACTGCGGGCCGCTCGCGGTGCACTCGAGAACCACGCCCAGACTGTGATTTTTGGTTACAGTAACTGCAACGGTTACGGCTTGTAGATGAGTACACGGCTTTAAGCATGAAATTTCATAAATATGCAGTAGAACACTTACAAGCCAATAGATGGCGCTGTGCAATAATTGATGTCACAAACTTTTCCCGAAACATACAAAGAATATATATAGAATTTCAACTATAACAGATGGGCCTAGGCCTGCGAGGAACAACATTAGCCTCGCTGGAAGATCTTCCTTTGAGACGGAGGAGCATTCCATCTCGCTCCTCCACCCTATCGGGGCCTCACCCTTCAAACAAACTCACTTTTGCATTTATAATAGATATTAATTAGATATTAAAAGCTTTTAGTCCAAGTCGTTTGCAAACTGGTAAACACGCCACCGTTGTTGTGTAGATTGAACCTGAGTCTCAGTAAACACTGTCGCTCTAGAGCCAACAGGTTACGTAATTAGTTTATTCAAGGTACTTGTTACAATGTTACGGAGGTATCAACATGCGGTACGTGCTAGGGTAATTTTATCAACGGCTTGCTAACATTCTTGGAAGCAGAGAATTTGTTTTTTTTTGGTGGCTATTGCGTATTATAAACGCGGTAAAACTATAAAAAACTGGGTTTTTATCATATATATTGTCGTCAAGACAGTACAAGCAGGCGTTAATTCATTGTACTATTGTTAATAAATTATATTACTGCGTAGATAATATTGGAGGGTAGTTTGAATCTTTTATCCCACTACTCGGCTCATTACATGATTATTTGAGTATAAAAGCGTGCGGACTGAACGTCGAGACAGTCTTGTCCGATTATAAGCCTCGGTAAAGGCTCTCGTGCGACGACCGCGTAACGTTCTCACGGACAGGGTCGACGTTATTACGAAAGAGGTGGACTGGATCAGCCCGTCCCCAGTTAGGATTGCAGGCTGACATGCACGAACAGACAGGCATAAACGGCGGCGTCTCGAAGCGCCCCCAATCACGAGCTCTCCATGGCCTTGCGAAGGACGCCACGAGACATAAAAAAGATAGACTAGGCTGGGTAGATTTTTTCACCGTTTCTTCTCTCACAGCCATAACACGTTGCGAAACGGCAGTAAAATAGTCAAAGTCGCCTCAGAACACGATCTGCCGCGATACATTCCCTTGGGCTTCACACATCACCCATCACTAATTAGTCTACTGTTGTCGCCCTTTGGCTGAAATCATTAGATTCAACCCCTCTCTTCGCAACAGTCCTACTGAGGTGATGAGGACTCGCGAAAGCGGTGGCCCTAGAACCTCTGGTGAAGCTGTGAGGTTTTCGAACCAACAGGATAAAGTCAAATCCATATAATAAGACGAGACAGTCTGACTCCGATTTTGATCGGGTGCACATTCTCCCTCATACTTTGGCCCGACAAATGTGTCGTAGTAGCGCGTAGAGTAATTAATTATTGTGCGAGAATCATAATTTATAATTAAATATACTTAATTATTAGATCGGCATTCTAATAGAAGTAGCACGCTGATAATAAAATTGTCGGTCGACCTGTGTGCGGCGGCTATTACTGTAAAATTTAAAAGTGCAAGTGTAAAGAAACTGAGGGCCTAAAGCGGATGCCCTTAGAGAATAGCTTAGTAAAATTGACGTGTCTAAATATACTGGTAGTTGTAAGACATAGTATAAAGTTCTACTTTATGTAGATACTTGTCATGTTTATTATAAGAATCTGCGAAAACATCCTCTCCTTAAAAGGTCCTCTGTTATAATTCAGCTTGCCAGATTTGATCTAAACAAAATAAAGAAAGTTGCAAATTAAATAGAAGCATGTAAAAAAACTATTCTTGATTGTACCATTAAAACATCTAGCCATCTCCATTCGAGTTCACGCCAACAAGTCTAAAACGATTTAACCCTAAAAAAGGAGTATTCCTGCGGGATATGAGTACCCGTTACCTCGTTTTGAAACCCAAACCAAGAGTAAAGTTACCCCTGCGTATTTATTTTAGAAAGCAGAACTCATATGAAAAGTGGACGCAATTTTTATTGAAATTTTTACGTGTTGTGTTATACCAGGGTCACAAAGGTTGTCGGGGTTCTATCTACCTATAAATTAGGATGCAACCTCGCTCGGGGCCGCAGATTTTCGCTAATGGAAAATGTATTATTCGTAGTAATATTAGGAAATTCCAAGGGTGCCGATGGAATTGTCTCGATTGGACGCGTTTAGAATTTGAATAAAGGGCGATCTATAGCTGAATATTGTTGTTCAGGATTTTGTTCGTACGACTTTTATAATACTGATATGTATATATATATATATATATATATATATATGTATATGTATATATATATATATATATATATATATATATATGGCCTGTCGTAAGAAGCGACTAAACAATTTACAGCCAGGTGGTAGGGCATTTGCTCGACTGGATGGCTACCACCCCTCGTCTAAAGTATGTCGCCATTACAACCTTGAGTTGTGTTCCGGCATTAGTGACTAGGTTCCAGTCCCCTTTAAGAGAGCAGCATCGCATTTGTAGCACCTTCGGTGTTGCAAATATCCATACGCGATGGTAACCGCTTTCAATCAAGTGTGCCGTCTGCCTGTCTGCTGAACTCCTGTAATAAAAAAATGTAGAAAATATTTATTTTTTGGAAAATGGGTTTTGTTTTTATTAAAACAATTATTTTTGTTCGAAGTGAATCCGTTTACTAACACTGCACGGGGGACATAACAGTGGGGTAGTATGGGCCTCGCCGTTTGTTTTACCGGAATGCCCACTAAACATCCCGGTGTTCCTCCTGAAGTTATATACTACGGCCACGAAATCAGAGCGTGGCTGACAGCGCGGCCCCGGCTGACGGGTACTCGCCTGTAGCGCAGAGGCTTCTAATTCGATTCTGGCATCGTAAATTTCGTAACCGAAGTTTCCGCTATTTACTATGGTTTCTATGTCGAGGATTGACCCCAGAATGATCCGTTGTATATTACCCTTAACACAAGCGTAACTTGGTTGGCTTGGGTATGTTTTTATACAATGTGTTTTTCTGGCGATTATTATAAAAAATATATGTTTTTTTAAGCACCAGCGTACTAAGTCACGGGTAACATCTAGTGTGATATGAAATTCGTTTTGATAGTACACTTAACAAAGAAATAAAATTATCTTTTTACTTACACATTGCAGCATTGGATAATGTTCCATCAAAAATATAGTGGATTTTACACAACAAAAAAAAATTATGACAAGACATTTTTTTTATAAAACTGCTTTGAATATTTTTGTACCTTTTTGGGTATTTATAATTTTCATTTTTATTTTAAAGTAACTTAAATAGAAATACAATTAAATATTAAAAAAAAACTAAGTTATGCTATAGATAAATTAATATAGACTATGTAACAAATTGTATCCTTCTTAATTTGAATTAAGTCCTTCTTTAAGTTTTGTGAGTATAGTCAGAGTTTACAATTAATGAAAAATGAAAGTATTTATTTCAAAACGGAATCTTACAGATTTCCTGTTGAAATTCATGAGTGTAACTATACCACCGCTCCATATAGTGGAGTCTACTTTGTTGTGTATTCATTCTGTCAGCTACATTAAATTTTCTCTTTAAACCTGAGTGCTTGAACGGTGCCAGACGTTGAGACCTCTTCATATTTAAGTATGTTGAACATACACGTATGTATTAGCTTTCTACATTATGCGTTGAAATGTTGTAACACATTACCTTCATTCAAACTTACACTCTTCATTTTGATACACTGTTTAATTCAAATAAAAATCAAAATAATGAAAAACACAAATTTTAAAATAATTAAATGAGACTCATTAATTTGGTTTTGCAATTTTGAAAAAAAAAACATATATCTATAATTACAACATCGGCGTCGGTATAGGACCGTGTGACTGTTTTATTGGGGATTATTACTTTTTTATTCAAGTTACGAACAAGTGCTAATATATGTAACAAATGTGACAAAAAAAAATATTTAAAAAAATTATGTCACTTGTTAAGGGGGTAGGAGTTCCATGAAGTGTGACATTGTGTGTCAAGGGGTGGGTGGGGTCCTAAAGTTCGTGACGTCACGTTTCAAAAATCTATTTAAGCTTTGAAATACGAAATTTGAACTATTAACGAAAAGGTCTAAATAATTACAACTCTATCTGATATATGAGCATAATATTTAAAACAATTTATTTTTTAATTTAATTGCATATAATCGAATACAATGCAAGAAAACTTAACTTATTTGTATTGTATTGTACTCATTGTCCCTCAAGACTATAAGTCGAATACTGAGCCTAGGTCACCGTCTTCTATGGGTAAGGTGCCCAGAAGGCTGGCTACGTTTCCTCGCTAGATCGCCATACTGATCCGTTGACCGAGCTAAGCACCAGCCCTCTGATCACCTGAAGAGTCAATGAGTCGTTTAGATAGATTTTAGTAGAGGCTCATGGCCTCAGGACCCTACGGTTCAAGCGTCTCGACAGCAAACGGCACAAACATATAACTCTCACTGAGAGTTGCATATTTGCGCCGCTTGAGTGATTCAGCTGTTTCCGCCGCTGAACCGGCTGATCTAGACAATATTTAAATAAATAAAAAAATGGAAATAAAACTAACTACGGAGCTGCTGTTTTAATTGAGTAATTTCTTTATGTAAAATTGCAAAATATGTAATGTCACGCTTGCGTGCGAGAAGTCTCATGAATGTGACCAAAAAATTATGAAATTCGTGTAACATAATATGTGGATGGTCCCTAAGGTCTTACACTAACGCCAATGATATTTGTGTTGTATTATGAATATGCCCTAATAGACTGCAAAAATTTTGAGTATGAATAATAATTACATACATACATACATAACTTCACGCCAGTTCCATTGCGGGGTAGGCACGAACAACAGAGCGCCATTTAGGCCCATTCTTACACACCTCACTTGCTTCTTTGACATTCATAACTCTTGTCATGCACACTCGTCTGTTCTTAAGGCTCCTGACATCACCCTCCGCTAGTACACGATCAATTTGATCATGGAAGGTGTGTCGTGGCCTTCCACGACTTCTGCATCCATCCACTTTTGCATTGTATATCTGTTTAGTCATTCTTTCATCATGCATTCTTTCTACATGCCCGAACCACCGGAGCATTCCTTTCCTTACCTTCACCCCGACAATAATAATAATTACAGTGGATTTAATTTATAACGACCTCGGTTGTAACGTCTTTTAGATTATAGCGATGTAACACCTAAATCTCTTGATTTCAAAGTATACTTTTAGACGAAAATGTTTTGGCTATAAAGAATTGGGATGTACCGCCGATTTACGATACAGCGATTAATTTCAGTGAACCATTTGTTCAACAAAGTCCTAGAACTCCCTTGCGACCGAGTTTACGCACAAAGACCGAAACAACATAGACACACAAAAGTCCATTGATAGAATCTTTTGATAGAAAATGATAAGAAAGCTTTATAGCTTATTATTATTAACAGTTATAATAATACTTTTTTAAATGTTCAGGAAGGAAAGTTAACATTAAGAATTGATATCGTAGACATTAGGTTATGAATGTCAAAGAAGCAAGTGAGGTGTGTAAGAATGGGCCTAAATGGCGCTCTGTTGTTCGTGCCTACCCCGCAAGGGAACTGGCGTGAAGTTATGTATGTATGTATGTAGGTGATGTAAGTGCATTATAGTTCGGCCGGTCTATAAAGCCACATTTGGCATCTATCAAACTGATTTTAAGAGAACTATCAATGATGATACAATTAAAAATTTGAATCGATACGGGAAGTCGCACATTATCGCATCGAACAACGATTTATTATAAAAAAAATATTTAAGGTTTTTTTGTCTTTTAAAATTTTAAATGTAATAAATATACATAACTTAATTACGATTTACGTTTAAACTTTTCGATTATACATCAATCTCTAGATTAAATCGGTAATATTTAAAAAAGAAAGTGTTGACTAGCATAACGTTGTCATGTGTTATGTTTCTAAAAATAAAGTTAATTGTGGTGTTTTAATTTAATAATATAAATTATTTTGATACTTTAACAAAGTTAGTTCGTCAGTATTTATATGAAATTTCAAACGGGGCTTCTTAGAACGACTCAGCTATAAGTCGCTATATTGTCTGACAATAAATATTGTTTTCTTTCCATCTACCTATGATATAAAGATTTTCGGATATAGCGACGGAATTGTAATGGTCTCTTTTTTGTTTTTATAACCGGAATATATCGTATTATAAATTTATTTTAAAATATTTGGTTAAAGTTAAGTTACTGATTAGTCTTTATGTATTAGATTGTAGTAATTAGTTCAGTAATCCTTTGTTTACTCTCACGTTTGAGAATAAAAAAATACAGCCAGGTGGATTAACCGCTTGGCTTACTTTCTACCAAAATAGCATGTTTTACAAATAATACGTTTTACGGTACACGTAATTAACGTTTGTACCCAAGCGAAATAACCGACACATGCTCCGCTGCTACAAATTACATGGACGCCGTTGGGACTATGAAATTTAATTTGTTGACCGCGAGACGAATACCGCGTAGGTGAGGCTGTGTGCCAGGCGCAAGAGCGGAGCGATTTAATATCAGGCAGCATTTTGAGAAATTAACCTTTTTATATAATTATATTCTTTGATACGTCAGAAATGCTGCAATCTTCTGTGATGTGGGCATCCCTACTATCGAAGAATTTGTGGCGATGTTGGCGCGGAAAACGTTTGACCGCGCCGACAAAGTCGGCTAAACTCGCTCCGCGTGATTGCCCCCAACACACGCGGCCAACGGACCATCAACGCACCTGGCTGCAAAACCTTCGTGATCTCATACGCTCGCTTGATCAGAGTGATATTACGAGGTCGCGATGATCACAATGCCTAAGATGGCCATCGAACGCCGAGGAACGGCTAACTAAGCCGCAGACGAAGCCCACGCGATCTCCACGAAAGCCATCGGATGCCGCAGTGGCTAGTGAAAGCTGTTTAGACCCCACCGTTATGCGTGAAAACTTTAACGGCTCCAAACCCGCCACTGACAGATAGTCACTCGCTGAGTAGAAGTAGAGCAAAGAGGTTTTCCTCGAGGCCCCAACCTCCTCGTCGCCTGTAAAGGCCAAAGAGGAAGAACATCACCAACAATAACATTATAAGAGAGCAAGAGACTAGGAGGTCTATAAGATACGTCTTTCTCAATTTATACGCATATTATCCTAAAGTAGTCGCTTTTGGAGAATAATTTTGGAAATTAACCCAAATCTATTTATACTGGCAGAAGCATAAGGTTCCATATTATTTTGATATTTGTTATATTCGTGATACAATTCTGCGAAATCGAGTTTAGTGCTACCAGTATTGAATAAGAAATCATATATCTTATTTGTAAGGATGGATACGATGATTTCATAAGAGTGTATTTTGTGCTAAAGGGGTTATGGAACACTACAAATAAATAGGCATTCACATTCCAAAGTGTAAAATTAAATTATCTTGAAATAAATAAGAGAGCAGAATTGAAATAAGCAGTGTAACAAAATCACATCAGATATAAAACGCCAAATAATAAAATCATAAAAAAATCTTAGTTTGGTCAAATAATATATATAATTAACTTCCTCAGCTATGAAACGGTACCAAATAAATAAACACATTTAAACAGTCTAAAATTATATTCCTTAAACAAATAAATCGCCCCGCTTATAACTGGAGTACCAACTTATACATCAAAAGGATATCAAATATTTACAAAATCATCCAAGCGCCTAGATTAGGGGTTCGTAGCGACTCCGTTTGTACTGAATCAAATCAAATTATGTAGACGGAGGGAGTTTAATAACTAAACTAACTGCAGACTATTCCAGCCAGAAGGATACACAAACAAACATAAATGAAAATAGTACGTTCATTACGCGGTAGAGCTTTACTATAATCTTGATTACAGAGCCGGCTCGACAGGTGTGACACCAAGCAAACACAGAATATCGACGTGAAACAGTTAGTTTTGGCTAATCGCGTTTCGTGCTAGGAGTGAGAGTTCCAACGGCTTATATCCTCTCACCTATCCCGTTTTCCCGAATACAACAAAACCAAAGCGTAGGGCAGAAAATCGTTATCACATAAATCGCGCTAAGTTCGTCGTTATAACAAACTCGCTCCGAAAGTGCATTAGGTAATGCTTCGTTCGCAGTCAGAACAAGACTGGCGCATTTCTCCACTGATTCACCCTCATCAATTTGTAAATCAGACATGGCCTCCTAGAAACATGTCGACTTAATGGCTTCTATGAATTCACATGAAATACCAACAAATGGAAGAAGGTTTTATGACGTCTTACGACGGCGTGAACAATAGATCACTCAAATTCAAAAGGGTAAAAAGACACCTGCAAAGGATTAGTATCGGCTCGCAACAATACTTAAAGGTAGATTAAAGAAATAACGTTTAAATTTCGAACGTTCGAAACAACCTGCGAAATTTAATTTAGATTTTTTTCGACAGATCTGGTAACTGGATGAATTTTTAAACTACTTAAATTGAATTTCGTGTCTCTCCAGTCGCTGAGGTAACACACATACTAAGAAATATCCAGAAGCAATCTCCCGTAGGAATTTCAATACAGCTTATCGAGAACGATATCTATTACAAAGAAAGAACTGATAAAGGAGGGAGGAAATTTATTGAGGGTACTTGAAAGATATCCGAATGGATTTTCTTGGGCAGTATATTTTTTTCGGAGACGAGCGTAAATATCGCATTCTACCTTAGGTTGTTGGTATATCGTTTTGCTTGAATGACTTAATTTGTACGAAGGGTTTTAGTATTTACGGTTTGATGGATCTTGAAACTTGGCTTTGGTTCTTTTACCAAACAGTCATGTATGACGTGGGGTCCATCGACAAAGAGATTCAACAAAGAAATTTGTATAAAACTCTTTGATGCCACCCGTGATCAGAAGGCTGGTTCGTATTTCGCACAACGAATCGTAGTGTCATTCATTCACGAGCATCGCTAATACTAAATAAAATCTGCAAAAACCTGAAATTGGCTTCTCGTTAGCTTTCAGCTAATTGCCACTATTAAGGTTTGGATGTATCTACATTAAAATTGAAATAAAAGTTACCGGTGGAGCTCAGACGAATCGAGGTGATTGTTTTAATTAAAAGGTTTAATTTTAGTAGTTAATACAAAGAAGCCGGCTTGCTCAGCGCTGTGTTAAATGTTATAACTCCTTCCGGGGTACAGGTGTGCGAGAAATTATTTTCGTAACGGCCGATACAGTTCTATGCGTTGGTTTTGGGAGGCGTTCTCTAATTGAATTTGAAATTATTTATATTCCTATACTGGGATACGTGCGTGACTTTGTCCACGATTGACTTGAAATTCTTTCGGCACTCCCGGGGCAAAAAGTAGCGCAGCAATTAAATAAGAATGTTAGCCATAATTTTAGTGAAAACTGTGTCGGAATAAGCTAATTTTTATGCACCCTAAAAACTTTGAATCACTCCCGAGAAAATTCCCGCGAGATTCCCGGGATAAAACGCATCACACATTTGATTACATAAAATTTGCTATCGAACAGTAAAAAATCACATTTAAATTCGAAATATTTTTTTATCTGGCCATTCTAAATAATTTCCAGAAAATTCCCGCGGAATTTCCAGGGTTAAAAGGAGCACAGATAAGTTTACGAATTTGCTGTCGACCAGCGAATACTATCGCCCTAGTAGTTTTTACGTGAGTCTCGATGAAACGGACAAGAAATCTAACAAAAATTGCAACGTGTTCTCCATCTTTTATATATTGTATTCCAGGTGTTTTTTTTAAATAATTTCAATGTACAGACACGGTATGTTTAGAATTTTAATTAATAAAAACACACTTTATTACCTTTCGGCATTTGGACTTCTTTTATTTATTTTGTGTTTAAAATTTGTGATTAGAAAACAGCCCATTGTGTATTGTGTAAACTTTTATAACAGTCATTAGCCAGGTGTGTTGGACTGATTCTAGGAAATTCGGTCCACGCGGTCGGGTAGACATATTGCATAAAGCAATGCCCCAATGAGGAGATCGGCAGTCGAGCGAGAACCACGTAAGAAGCGAGACGTGTGTACATATCGGGAATATCTAATAGTGACGGACTTTGGACGTTTTATGGAATTCGACCTTCTGCATTACGTTTGGCTTTGTTGTATTCGGTTATATTTGTACCTGTGTTATACGTGTTTGTATAGTTCTAATAAACTCTACAGTAGTTCTAACGGCATTTTAATTCGAGTCTCGCGACTCGTAACAATATTACGATATTGCACAGCGACTAAAAAGGTTAATCGTTACAGTACACCCCCTTGTCTTCTAAAAATTTGGAGGCCCAGCTATGCGACATTTAGGTATTATATTATATTATTGTATTTAAACTAATTTTCCTATATTTTAAAATAGACAATCCTTGTACAATCCTAGACAACTATGAGCTTCAAACTGGTATTTTTTAATAAACACTTTTTTTGAGAACAGTACTGATTGGTAAATCACCACTTACTAATTCTCTCCATAAAGCCTCGAGCGTTACTCCGTATAGCATTCTATTATAGCACATTTTGCAGACATAACGATATCGCGGTTACGAGCGATTAGCTCCTTCAATGAAAAATAATAAAGATTCGTAGCTCTCTACTTAAAAAATATACCTTGTACTATTTGTAATAAGGATGTTTTTTTATGAACGAATCAAGGCTTTCAACCTGAGCACCTTCGTCACGCGTGACCCGCAGGGCTTTATCTCGTTTCAGTGGGGCTTAAATTTTTCATGCTCCAATAATTCGATTAGATATTGTTAAAACCACCCTGTTACATGTAAGTACTAACGAATTATAAACATACATAAAAAATAGTTCGAGATTGACAAATATGATGTAATAGTAGATTGTTACACGAGAGGTGAAAGTGACCTATTTCATGATGAGGGCGCTAATAATTCGAGTGCCTAAATAGGCCTTTCACCCGAAGTTAACACTCTGCTTTTCATGTTGAATATGAGGAAAGTAAATAAAAACTGACTAGTTAAACAAACAACTACTTCTCTAATAAAATCAAGCGTCAAATCCATATTTAAATCTGATGAAACGTCATCACGTATGTCACATATGAAACGTCAAGTATTTTTTCTGTGGCATTATACCAGCCAGTATTTTTTTTGTCACTGATGATAGTAAATATTTAGCGCAAATTTATGTAAATTAAATAATAATTTAGTGAAAATTAATTTATAAGTATAAAATTATGTTACAAAATGTATGATATTTTTTATTACAATTTATGCCACGATTTACGTGGCTGTAAAAAAAGTTGGGACATGAGTCGCATGTATTATCTATGGTGCGCATAGTTTACTAAATTTTTTGACAGCAGGGAGGATCACTCCCAGGGACGAAAAGTGTTGTTTTCATCCCTGTGATTAGGCAAATCCAAGCATAGCTTCAGCATATGAGAAATGAAAAAGAATTTTAAGCTAGATGTGTTACTAGGCAGTTTCTTATAGCTTTAACACGTTTTACGTTCGAAATAAAATCATTTGAATATACTAGTAAAATATATTGTACTTTAGCATCATATAAACCACTGAAGTGATTACGTACTGTTTACATATGTACATACAACCCTCAGCCAGGTAGTAGGGTATTTGCACGTGTGAATGGCTACTAGTCTAGAATATACCGCCATAAAACATTTTTAGCTGTGTTTCGGTGTCCAGCTAGTTTCTAATCCCCTATTTGAGGCTAACACCACATTAGTAAAACCTTTGCTGTTAAATATCCATAGGCGGCGATTACCACTGTGAATCAGGTGGATCAACAGCCTGTCTGCTGTACACCAGCAATAATAAAACGTTAGGACCTTGGTGTCCTTCTGTCATACATCTCCAAAATTATAGCCATCCAAAAATCTTACACATCTCTAGACATAAAAGCTTGTAAAACTCATACCCAAGCTTGTGTTAAGAAAACATTTTTACAACTACCCTCTAGAGATGAATTCAATATATCGAACTCAATACGCCTCGAAGTGGAATAAAATAAAAATTGGCGAAGGAACTTCTTGTGATGAAGTATTCTATTTCTTTCCGAAATGAGTCTGGTAAGTGTATTAGGCTTTTAGTAAACGTAAGTGCTTTCATTTGAGTCTGCGTTCTTTGGGTTTGGCAGATGGAGCAATCAAGTCCCTTTAGAAAAGCGATGTAAGTGAAGATCACGTTTTCTTAGAGCATGTAAGTTTTATACAATAAAGTCAACAAAATACCTCGGAGTGGCATCAAGTTTTCTTTAGAAATAAATGTTACAGTTATTTAGTAGCATCTTTGTTCTTGTCATGTTTCTTTTTAAAGTTAATAATTAATTTTGTTATGTACCCTCTTATTTCTAAACGATACAATCGGCCATTTCCTTAATCGAATAATAAAGTTATATTTTTATTTATTCGGTGATTAGCGCTTGTTTTGTATGGAGTAAGTAGTTCTCTATAATTTAACATAATTTTATGTAATAATATTTGTCTCTAATAAATTTTTTTTAAGTTTAAACTTGGCTTGGCAACTAGGCCTTTAAGCCCGACGCCGTTGTATTGTAGGCTACAATCGACGTCATTCAACGGAGTTCTTGTGAAAACTCGAAAGGCCACATTTGGCCATATAGCTCACATTTCTCGCAAAAACACACAATGACCACTCAAAAACTATCAATATCCTACAACTATTGTTCATTTTAGAGTAATTTTACACATTTTTAGAAAATAAAACTGCACAGCACAACGTATCCTTACAATTCCCGGCAAAAACTTCTTCTCTCTAATATGTGATAATTGTGTACAGATTATAATTCAAAATCTCTCAATAATTGTATATAGACGGTATTCACTTTATTTTCATGTTGGCAGACGTGATAGATTTAAACTGTGTTTGGTTTATTTTATTATATGTAAAACTTTAAGTAACTAAAATAGTTTATCGATGACTTCAATTCGCTATCGGTTATGCCAATTTGCTAAGTTTCTTATACTGTAAAATTGTTGGAGGGTTGGCGAGGTGTTCTAAAAATGCTTGTCGAGTGTGAAGAGTCATTTGATGACATGTATGTAAGCCGTAAGGTTCACTGATTATAAGTATAGTGACCATTGGCTGTTCTTTTATTACCATAAACCCTTCTGAGTTATTGCAAGTATAAATCTATATATATAAAAGAAAGTCGTGTTAGTTACACTATTTATAACTCAAGAACGGCTATACCGATTTGGCTGAAAGTTGGTGGGGAGGTAGCTTAGAATCATGAGACGGACATACGATACTTTTTATCCCGTTGGAACCGGTAGGTGGCACTGAAATCGGGTTCTAGTATCCTCCTAATCACCTAGACCGATTTTGGTGATTTTGTTTTTGTCAGTTTGAGTGGGTTCCCGGATGGTTTAGATTCGCAATTAGAACCGGTAGGTGGCGCTGAGATCGGGTTCTAGAATCCTCCTGATCACCTGGACCCATTTTGGTGATTTTGTTTTTGTGTGTTTGAGTGGGTGGTTTAAATCAACAATTGGAACCGGTAGGTGGCGCTGGGATCGGGTCCTAGATTTTTATTTTTTCAGAGCAGAACAACATCTACCGGGGCCGCTAGTTAACTATATAAATTAAAGTTATATAAATTAGATGTTATTACTTTTAGGATTTCGTAGAAATAATAAAATAATAGGAAATCGTTTATTGCGTATAATTCACTTTATTTAAGTTGTACATTGCTCCTCCAACTACATCGATCTGTATTAATTATTTGTTCGTGTAATAACAACTTTTTCTTTAAATATTTTTTGCAAATTTATTTAAGCTACACTTTTACAATATTTTAATATATATGTTGTTAACAAGTTTATGAGTGCATTGCATTGACTTTTATTTCCGCTATAAATCAAAAAAAAAATCTCCTCGGTTTATCAAAAAACCTCACATTACGAGCTCATTTGTCGATTGCTCTTAAGTACGACAGATAGATTGCTAAGTGCAAGGTTGAGAATGCGTAGACTGGCGGTTATTTTTAAAAAGCGTCAATTGACAGCGTTGTATTTTTATTATTGTCAAAAATATAATAACGATCTTGACTTGTGTTCCGGCCGGCAACAGTGGCCAGGTTCCCCATCGAGGCCGGTAGCACTATGACTACACTTCTGGTGTTATTGTCCATAGGTGACGGTATCCACTTTCCATTACAGTTGCACCTTCATCCTGTCTGTTGCGCTTCAGAAACAAAAAAGAAGGTAAACGTACTGATAACAATTTTGATGTTGCATATATCCATAGGTGATGATAATCACTTTTTATTTCGTTAAAAGTGAAAGAAAGAAAAAAAAGAAGCAAAAAATTATTTGAACAAATAGCGACGTATTTACATTGTTGACATGTATCTTCAAAATAAAAACATATTTTGAGAATTTGTACGTCAACTTATTGCTGCGCCGACATAATATCCGACACAACGCTGATTTTCAGTACAAACCTTCTAGTGTGTATAAAACTTTGGCGTTAAAGTTTTAAACGCCGGTCTGCTGTACCAGCCCTCAAGCGCAGCTGTTATCGACCGCCTGCTCCAATCTGTTAATGGAGACGGTTCTACACTGAGAACATTAAAGGGATCAAACAGAAGTGGACATTAATGGGCTCCGTTATCTGTCACTCTTGAAGTGCGGTTTGGACCAGATCATTTTGCACCAAGTTAAATCACCTTTTGATTATATTGATTTAGAATTCTTATTAGCTTTTCCCAATTAATGTAAAAGGAAGTTGAAATTTAAGATACTATAAAAACGTTTCCTAAATTCCTATATTTTGGTAATCACAGACAGGTACCACCTATACGGACGAAATAATTTTATATGTACATATATTCTTTAGGAACTTGAATGCATACAGAAATCGTAATTTCAATTTATATTTGTTTAAAACAGTTTTATTTGAAAATAAAATATTTCGCAGTGTAATAAAACTACGTTTTAACGGTTTTAAGCACGGTAATTTATTTGATTTTTATTATTCCGAAGTTTCGGCCGCTTTTCAGTAGCCATGATCACGGAAGACAAAGATGTCAAGTGTCAATGAGTATCGTTAAAGTTTTATTTAGCCTTCCGCCTACTTATTCATTTTAATTATTTAGTTGACATCTTTGTCTTCCATGATCACGGCTACTGAAAAGTGGCCGAAAGGTCAGAATAATAAAAATCAAATAAATTACCGCGCTTAAAACCGTTAAAACGAGTTTTATTATGTATACATACTAGTTCTCTATTCACGATTCTTACAACTTACAACATTGATTGCTTGTAGCTGTTTGATTAATATTTTTTTTATCTTTCATTACTATCTTTTATTTTCTTTCTTTATTAAAAATATGGGAAATAAGTGCAATCGGCGATGTAACAAACGAACTGTAAGAGAATTGTCTACGCTGATATTGCCGCGTGATCTGGCCGATTGCCAGATTTCAAGGGTGCAAGGGTAAGAGGGAATGGAGATAAATGGACTCACCCGTAATAATATGAGCTGAGTAACCGGAGCGTCTGCGATACAGGAGCAGCAGTGCGTGTTCTCTTGTTATATATCTCCCGCTTCACAACTAGATTCACTTGCCACTTATCACCAAGCTCTTGGAACCCAGTTAGTATTGCAATTGGGTGGATATCTCAAATGCGCGCGCGATGCGTGAATGTTTTTACGACGGATCGATTCAGACTGATCGTTGAGACGCGGAAGTGCGGGGTAAATTACTTTTTCGGGGAATCATCGTTCGTTACGCGGTGGCGTGAACATCCTGGGGCCCGGGGAAAAGGTGACGGCTCCCATTTATAGTGCTGACTAAGTGCTGTTGTCGTCGAGGGGAAGACGAGCAATCTTTGTGACTGGTCTCGTTAAGCTGCCATCCTTGGTGCTGAGTTCTACGACTCGGACGACGTCATCCCTTCCGGGCAGAATCTTCTTTATTCTTCCCATCTTCCACTGGAGTCTGGGAAGATTATCCTCCTTTATGAGTACCAGCTCACCAATCTTGGGTCGACTGGTTTCCGTAGTCCATTTAGATCGGGATTGGAGAGTGTGCAGGTAGGATTTCGACCACAAGGTCCAAAATCGCTGAGCCAACGCTTGCACTAAGCGAAAACGTCGTAGGGTTGATGGAGGAGAGGATTCATGGGAATGTTCGGGTAATGCGGTAAGTGGGCGACCTATAAGGAAATGACCAGCGGTTAGGACTTCGAAGTCTGTAGGGTCTGAAGACAGAGGGCAGAGTGGTCGAGAGTTGAGAACGGCCTCAATACGGGCTAAGAGTGTAGAAAATTCTTCAAAGGTCAGATGCTGCTCACCTAATACGCGATAGAGTAATTGCTTAGTAGATTTCACGGCTGCCTCGTGCAGACCGCCAAAAGAAGGAGCTGAGGGCGGATTGAGCAACCATGTGATCTGCTGTGTGGCTAGCTTGTGCGTAATTCTATCATCATTGGCCTTTAAGAAGTTTTGTACTTCTATGAGCTGATTTCTTGCGCCGACATAGTTTGTACCGCAATCAGAGCGAATTAGGGTAGGGATTCCGCGCCGACTAACGAACCTTTGCAATGCCGCAAAAAAGGCGTCCGTAGAAAGTTCCGAGACAGCCTCTAAGTGCACTGCCTTGGTGGCGAGACAAACGAAAACACAAAAGTAGCCTTTGAGAAGTTTGGCATTGCGTAGAGTACTTGATTTAATTAGGAATGGTCCGGCAAAATCCGTGGACACTTGACTAAACACCGGTTGTGGGCTGACTCGATCAGCCGGTAGGTCGGCCATAAAAGGGGGATTCGGCTGAGCTCGATGCCTAAAACAGCGTACACATTTAAAGACACGGTGACGAATGACTCGCCTTCCAGATAAAATCCAGTATTGTTGACGGAGTAGTGCGTGTAGTGTATCTGCGCCCGGGTGGCAGTGTATAGTGTGGAAATGATCTATAATTAGGTCCACAAGGGGGCTTGAACTGGGTAAGATGAGGGGATGTTGTGTGTCATATCTAAGGGCTGAGTTGGACAAGCGCCCTCCTACTCTAAGAAGACCATCCTTGAGAAAGGGCGAGAGGCGTTGTATTCGCACTGTACATAATTTGTTAGTTTGCAGTCGGTGGATGTCTTCAGCGAACATATTTTGTTGGACTGAGCGTACCCAGTGTAAGAGCGCTTTCTTACGTTCGTCTACGGTAATGGGACCAACGATGCGAGAGTGAGAAGATACCAAGCAATTGTGTGCAAAACGTTTAATACATGCGGTTACGCCTACAAGTGTGTCTAAGGAGCTGAATCTCGTGAGTAAATCCGTGTCTAGATCAGGAACCGCGATGTGAGCTACCATTTTTCTGGGTTTTAGACCAGGCAGTACGTGATGACCCAAAGCAGGGGGCATCGTGGGCCAGGTATCAGGTGGGGCCTTGAGCCAAGTAGGCGACCACCATAGGTCATAGGCTAAGAGTTCCTGTGCTGATATTCCCCTGCTAGCACAGTCGGCAGGGTTAAGAGCTGAGGGTACATGTCTCCAAGTAGGGTTACATGGATTGGCTGCAATGGCAGAGACTCGATTGGCCTCAAAGACCTGTAGGGATTGAGAAGGAGTTTTAAGCCAGGCGAGTACGATAGTACTGTCTGACCAACAAAAGTGTTGCTGAATGGTAATGTGGGCAGAAAGTTGAACAGAGACGCGAGAAATGAGCAGCGAAGTGAGGTGTGCAGCTGAAAGTTCCAGCTTTGGTATAGTCTGTCGGGTTTTAATGGGGGCTACCTTGGATTTAGAAACAAGTAGTCTGACGTGTACCTGACCCGTGATATTCGTTTCATGAAGATAGACTGCGGCTGCATATCCGGATTCGGATGCATCGGCAAAACCGTGTAGGGTGTAGGTGGAATCTTTGCTGGTGCAAATTGTTCTGGGGAGTCGAAGAGCAGAGAGTAGAGGTAAGTCTTCAAAAATGTGCTGAAATTGAAATGTGACATCATTGGGAGCCGATTCATCCCAGTCTAACTTTAGAGTCCATAGGTGCTGAATGAGCAGTTTTGCGCGGAAAATAACTGGGCTGATCCATCCACTAGGATCGTATAAACGAGCGATGGTACTGAGTATTGACCTTTTGGTAAATTTTTCCAGTGTAGGTACCGAAATGTGATATGTAAATTCGTCCGTTTGGGGTATCCATTGCATACCAAGTACCTTGATTGCATTGGAGTCGGGTACAACATCAAAATCCTTGGGTATGTCACATTGATCATCCGGGAAGCGTTCTAAAAGCTGACGAGAGTTTGAGGTCCACTTTCGCAAATGAAATCCCCCTAGGGCTAGTAACTCAATGAGTTCAGTCTGCAGAGCTATTGCCTTGTCAACTGAATCATGCCCAGTCAGAATGTCATCCACGAATATGGAGTGCGTAAGAACCTGTGCAGCCTGGGGAAAACGGTGACCTTCATCAGTGACCAGCTGTATAATAGATCGATTGGCGAGGAAGGGGCTGGGTCGTAGGCCATACGTGACAGTGGACAGGGCGTAAGTGAGCAGAGGTTGATCTGGAGAAGAGCGCCATAGAATGAGTTGGAACCGTCTGTGGTCTGGGTGAACTAGTATATTTCTAAACATCATCTGGATGTCTGTACTAAAGACCACTTTGTGAGTACGAAAATTTAGAATGATGTCAGTAATATCACGTTGGAGCGGTGGGCCAGTGTGCAGACAGTCATTAAGACTGACACCATTAGAGCTCTTACAGCTGCCATCAAAAACCGTGCGAAGTTTTTCAGAGTTGGCTTTGAAGATGCCATGATGCGGGACGTAAAAATGGTCTTTTCCTTTAAATGTGCTGGGGTGACAAAGAGCCATGTGGCCCATGTCAATGTATTCCTTCATGAAGTCGATATATTTTGAGCGGAGGGTAGGATCTCTTTGGAGTTTGCGCTCCAAATTAAGGAATCGTCGTAGTGCAATAGCGTGGGTTGCACCGAGCTTAGGTGCCTTTGTAAGAAAGGGAAGGGATACTATGTATCGCCCTGTGGGATCACGTGTGGTGGTAGAACGAAAGTTCTCCTCACACTCGTCAGAGGTTGAGTTGTCCTTTGATTGCACTTCTTCGACTTCCCAGAATCTCTCCAGAGCGGAGTGTATTTCTTTATTTGAGTGTTGGGGTTGTAAACAGTCAATATTTACTAGTGCTGAATTAACTTGAGGCTCAGGCTTTGTGTAGTTTGGATTGATAGGACCTAAAAGAGCGAAATTGAAGATCGTGCCGAAGGCTATTGGCCTGCCGGGGCCCAAAAAAATTTTGTTACCATCCAAAATTTGGCCCAAGACATCAGAACCCATAATCAAGTCAATAGCGGCTGGAAAACGATAAGACGAGTCTGCTAGGGGAAGCTGTGTCGAGTCGAGGAGTGGAACAACGTCAGGTAACATTGTTAATGGTAAAAGACCTGTCAAATCTGGTAGAATGTATGCCTTTGCGCTAATTACTGGGACTTCGGTGTGAATAGGGCGGAATGTGATGGTAGTTGAAGAACTAGAGTTTTGAGTCTGCTGATTACCGACTCCTGTAATTTTTAGTTCTGTGTGCTCGACAGGCAAACGTAATTTTTGTGTCATAGTTTTAGTTAACAAGGTTAGCATGGAACCGCTGTCTAATAATGCTCTTGCCTTATGAAATTCTCCAGCGTTGTCTGCTAGTTCTAGGGACACAGTGGGTAATAAAACTGGTGGATCGTGTACTGTAATGTGCTGAGTATGTGCTGAAATATGACTGTCATTTTGGTTAGCTTTATCAGAGGAAGTAACAGGGCTGCCGGGCAAGTGATTATTATGATAAACTTTATTATCATAGTGCTGAGTATGAAACTGGGATTTATTTTGTTTACGTGATGTAGTGGATGGTGTATATTGTAGCGATGGTATGGGTGGGTGTAGTGTAGTATTGTGTAAGTGAGTAGCAGGTAGTCATTGTTGTGAATTAATAGGTGAATTACGACGAGAAGAGTTTCTTGATTCCGTGGTTGGGCGGGTGTGTTCTTGTCCTCTTAGTTGTGGGGGCAAGAGGTGAGAATTGTCATATGTGGGTGATTCAAAGCCACTGCGATGTAAGGTGGTATGGTGTTTCTCGCTATCACATTCTCTACACCGTCCTGTGGATCTGCACTCGTCAGAGTAATGGGGTCCTAGACACTTACGGCACCGTTCATGAGCTTGGATAAAATCCCAGCGCCCTTGCGTAGGCTGTCTTAGGTATTCACCGCAGTTCAGCAACCTGTGTCCTCTAACGTGACACCAAGGGCAGTAATAATTATTGGTCGGTGCTGGTGGGTGGGCGGAATCTTGTGCTATGGGCTCGAAATATTGTGTAGACTGTGGGTATCCTTGAGCGTACTGTACAGGGTACGCTTGACTTTGTAGAGGATATGCAGGGCGCGTTAAAGGTGGGCGGACGGAAGTAGTGGGCTGAAAACGAACGTGCCGAATTTCTGGTCTGGGTGCAGAAGCGCGTGGTTGGTACCGTGCTGAGGGAGAAGCACGTTCAGTTTGTCTGTATGTCGGGCTGAGGGGAGGGGGGGGTGGGTTATATGTCTCAGTTTCTGTGCAACGTGCATGGTCTTCTAAGAATGTGATTACATCCTTTAAGGTGGGCAGAGTGTCTGAAGACCCATGCGTTCGTTCAAATAATGTGCGAAGCTCGCCCTTTAACTTCCGCACTACTATTGACACTAGGACGTAGTCTGAGTCATGTAGTGGTAAGTTTAGGTTTTTAAGCGCCGATTGGGTTGAAATAAGAGGGGCTAAAAATAACTGTCTGATTTGTGAGCGGGTGGTGATGTGGGGTAACTCTAGTATCATATCTATAAACCTATCAATGAGAACTCGGCGATTTTCGTAGCGATTGGCAAGTGTTGTCATCGCTACATCGTAGTTCTCATCGGTAACCTTGAGGTGTGATACCATACTGAGAGCTTCTCCGGAGAGGCAAGAAAATAAATAGTGTAATTTAACTGCACCTGACAAATTACCGGCAGTGTCCGTAAGGCTTTTGAAAATTGTTATGAAAGATGGCCAATCCTCAAGCTTGGAAGAAAATTTGGGTAGATCTATTTTGGGCAGAACAGTAGACGTGGAGAATGTGGGCGAGCTTGGTTTGATGCTTGAGCTGATGGTGATGTTTGCCACCAAAATTTTTTCATATGCTTCTATAGCCGAGGTGTAGTAGTCAAAGTACCATTTTTCCACTTTGTCGTCAAGGTCTTTAGAGTCCAAGATCTCATAATATACTGTATCCAACTTGCCCTTTATATCGTCCAATTTTGTAAAGCGCCCTATGAAATCGTTTACACTATACTTTTTGTCTCCTTTTAATATAAGGTTAGCTATCTCTAATAGGAAAGTTATGTACTTATGGGTTTGCATAAAGATGGCAGATTGCGATTTGGTAGGCATGACGATGAGAAGTGCACAATAAGAAAAGGAAAAGCAAACGAAAAAAAAAAAAAAAATTTTTTTTTCTTTTTCTTTTTTTTCTTTTTTTTTTTTTTTTTTTTTTTTTTTTTTTTTTTTTTTTTATTACTAATGCTAATAAAGAACACGCAAGAAAGCAGCCAGAGAAACGTAAGAAATACGAAATAAATAAAAATGATTAGGAAAAAAAATATATATCAAACTGTCGTGTGCGCTGAGTCTTAATAAACACGAAGCTATATATAAGCTATAAAAGTTGCACGGCAAGCTAACCACACCGAGTGAAACGAATATAATATTCAATATTATTATATCGATCCGATATCACGTTTAGTGCAAGTATTCGAGAATAGGTGTGCTGAATAAAGTACAGAATACGTACTCGAGGTTATATTAACCTACCTACGTACCAAAAAATAGTTATCGTGTAGCAATTTGCGTAATTATCTGAGGAATGTGGAATGGGTATTCAAATATATAAGGGCAGAAGTAATATGTTTATAAGAAAACAAAAAAGAAAAAACAAGGGCAGAAAACGGGTAAATGGGCAGATTGATAATGATTGTTTATTTAACTTTTTAGGTATGCGAAAATTTACAATTTGGTTTGAATTAACCATAAAATGGCAAAATACGGTTGTTGCAGACTGTATAAATAGGTCGCCAGTTGGAATATTCGGTTCGAAAGACCATATGATCTGGCCGATTGCCAGATTTCAAGGGTGCAAGGGTAAGAGGGAATGGAGATAAATGGACTCACCCGTAATAATATGAGCTGAGTAACCGGAGCGTCTGCGATACAGGAGCAGCAGTGCGTGTTCTCTTGTTATATATCTCCCGCTTCACAACTAGATTCACTTGCCACTTATCACCAAGCTCTTGGAACCCGGTTAGTATTGCAATTGGGTGGATATCTCAAATGCGCGCGCGATGCGTGAATGTTTTTACGGAATGATGGAATTATAAACTTAATGATAATATCGCAAAATGTTGTTCCTGAAAGACCGGTATTAAATGTCATCCGTTTTTAATCCAGGTACAATGTAATGTGGCGACTCCCATCCTAGAATATCAACTAAACCACAACAATTGATAGGAGCTATGAACACGAAACAATGCTTTCTCACAGCTCTGCTAATTTTAAGTAACATTTTAGATTCTATCCGTGCAGGAACGGAGAAGGAATACAATTAAAAAAAATCACAGCCAGTGGTAGGGTATTTGCTCGTCTGGAAGGCTAACACCCCTCGTCTACAGTATGCCGCTATAACAACCTCGAGTTGTGTTCCGGCATTAGTGGCCAGATCCCAGTCTCCCTTTAGAGAGCAGCAGCGCATTTGTAGTACCTTTGCTGTTGCAAATGTCTATAGGCGATGGTAACCGCTTTCTATCAAGTGGGCCGTATGCCTGTCTGCTAATCTCCTGCAATAAAAAATAAAAAAATTTGGCTCATGCAGCCGGGGGCATATATATATATATATATATATATATATATATATATATATATATATATATATATATATATATATGTGTGTGTGTGTGTGTGTGTGTGTGTGTGTGTGTGTGTGTATGTGTTCAAATGGATTCGAGAATGGTTTAGTTTCACAATAGAACTCGGTAAATGGCGCTGAAATCGGGTTCCAGGATTTTGAAGATTTTTTGTGTTTTTATTTGGTAGTTGATAGTTTAAATTCACAATTGGACTCAGCAGGTTGCGCTTCAATCTCTGGATTGCACTAGATTTTTATTTTTCAGAGCAGGACAACGTCTACCGGAGCACCTAGTGAATATATAAAATTTTAGTCTAATAGGTAAGTAGTAAATTTTTAATTTTCTGCTAAACGCTCCGTTCATTATTACACATAGATCTAGAGATCGTTCCGATATTAATCGTATAAAGTAGAATTAACGATAGAAATGAAATTTAAGAGCAGAAACCAATAAAAAAATGACATTAACGTAATTCTCTGAGAACGTTAGTTTCGATCCCTCTAATTAGGTTTATTGATTAAATTTCGTAGAAGACTTTCTTTTAATATAATAAAAGTAAAATTACTTTAAAGATATATAACTCGCAATTATTTGACACTAATTGTGTTTGATTACTTTTTTAATTACCGTAATAAAAATTATCACTTTTTTTACATCTTGAAGGACGGAGTAATTGCCTGCCATAACTTTTATAACGGTTTGATAAGTGGGATTTAAAAATGCGCTCCATTTTTCATTTATTATCTTTAAGGAATGTAATAGGTTTATAGAAAAAAGGTACTTTATGTAGGATTTGCGTTCATTTCTTAGTGTTTCATAACCGGTTCATTATCGAAGCTGTGAAAAGCGAACAGGCAAACAGTATTACACTCATACATCTAAGAGAGACACTATTAAGAATATGGATTTAATCATATGAAGATTGCACGTATGGAAGCAAAAGTTGGGTATGGAAGAGAGAGCATGAAAGTAGAGTAAACGCGGTATAATGCGAGCACTGCGCAAGATCTGCGGAGTGACGCTCGCGGACCGTGTTCGTAATACCGAAGTAAGAAAGAGAGTGTCGGGGTGAAGGTAAGGAATGCTCCGGTGGTTCGGGCATGTGGAAAGAATGCATGATGAAAGAATGACTAAATAGATATACAATGCAAAAGTGGATGGATGCAGAAGTCGTGGAAGGCCACGACACGCCTTCCATGATCAATTTGATCGTGTACTAGCAGAAGGTGATGTCAGGAACCTTAAGAACAGACGAGCGTGCATGACAAGAGCTATAAATGTCAAAGAAGCAAGTGAGGTGTGTAAGAAGAAACCTGAATGGCGCTCTGTTGTTCGTGGCTACCCGGCAAGGGAAGTGGAGTGAAGTTATGTATGTATGTATGTAAAATTGCTAAGAAGAAATAAACAGATTACAAAACTGTACCTATAAACAAACTAGTAATAAAACGATGTTTTAACGGTTTTCAGCGCGGTAATTTATTTAATTTTTATTAATCCCATGTTTGGGCCACTTCTCAGTACCATAGGTGTCCATAGGTGATGGTAACCGGTTTGTATCAGGTGGGCCGTCTGCCTGTCTGCTAAACTCATGCATTAAAAAAAAAAAAGTTTTAGTTTAGATTTTCTATAAAACTCGGAACGGACGGGTAGCGCCATTTGGGATTGGAACGCGTGGTACGAAATACCTTTTTATCCTGGGCGATGAAGAAAGAAAGAAGTAAAAATATTTAAAAAAAGCCATGGAGATGAAACTAGACAGCCATTCCTTAAGCAGTTTTCTTATTTCTTGATGTAGTAGCGGTGTGTACCGCTCCTGTACCGATACCAAGCGAATGAAGAAACGGTTGTAGAAGAGTATAGCAATTCAACAAATCAGAAAGCGGTATTCTTCTTTCAAGGTAAAACTATATATAGGTGGCTTTCTCGCTTAAGTGAACTAACTATCCATATACATATTAGTGTTTATTGTACTAAAGTCATAATTTGTGTAGGTTCTTTATTTATATTATTTGAAGGTCGTCGAAAATTTAAAACCATAACGTATAAATTATCGTCATTCATTTCAAGCGAAACATTACCCTAATTTTAATTCGGTTGAGCATGAATGACAATTTTACGTACGAATGAGCATCGCGTTACATACAGGTCACGTCCACATATATCGAAACCTATGTATGGTACAGATGCATAGGTTTCATCATTTACCGAATATTTTTTTTTTAAACATGGTTATACATTTTATCCGTGCAGGAACAGAGAAAGAATACAATCTCCTGCGGCCGGGCGGCCTGTCGTAAGAGGAGACAAAACAACCCACAGCCAGGTGGTAGGGCATTTGCCCGACTGGATCGCTACCACCCCTAGTCTAAAGTATGTCGCAATAACAACCTTGAGTTGTGTTCCGGCATTAGTGACCAGGTTCCAGTCTCCTTTAAGAGAGCAGCAGCGCATTTGTAGCACCTTTGGTGTTGCAAATGTCCATAGGCGATGGTAATCGCTTTCCATCAAGTGGGCCGTCTGCCTGTCCGCCAAACTCAAGCAAATGTATTTAAAAAAGCAATATTTTGTATTTATTCGGAGAACACGACGACTATATTAAATAGAAGTTACAATTATGATTTTTAATATTACTTTCTTTACTTGATTACTAACTTTTGGCAAATGAAAAATAACTGAAGAGTAAAACGAAACAATTCTTCATCGCAAATTAAAATTAATGAAGCAGCATTATTCGACTCTGAGCGTGGTATTTAATTAAATTCAGTTGATACATTGTTTTAAAAATTTCATTAAGTGTATCTATACTTAGGGCTGCTGGCATAACGATCGCCTTTAAATAAAATTAATTAAGCATTAAGCAAGCAAACCGCTTAAATACGTTTTACACAAAACATATTGACAGTTCTTTAAACATATTTAACGGCAAATTTTGCGTTTTACAAGACGCTAATTGTATGTAAGGGTGTTAAATACGTTTTGTTTCTTAAATCAATTTAAGCAACGTTATGCAAGCGGCCTTTAATATTATAGAGAGGTAAAGTTTGTGAGTTTGTGAAGTTGTAGGGGATAATCTCTGAATCTACTAAACTGATTTAAAAAAATCTTTCACAGTTATACAGCTACGTTAACAGGGAGTGTCATAGGCTAAATAACATGACGCTATATACTACGGGAGCGGGACAGAGCGCGGTTGAAACCGCGCCGGGCCGCTAGTGTTGAATAAAAGTTCTTGCATAAATATTTCAGTACAGTGATATTAGGCGAAAGCCATAACCTCCAACGTGGGTCTCATGCATACCAAGGTGAAAACTATTAATACTTCGTAAAATAATACGATAACTTACATACACAGTTGTGATAGTCCAGACACATAACCAGTAATATTATAGCACTCCAGGAACGCCCAAAAATAGTGGATTGGACTTTCCCATTTTAGAGTACAGAAAGAAGTACTCACTATGCTTGTTCAAATCAGATTTGCAGGTCTCATACATGCAAAACATAAATAGATAGATAACACTTTATTACATACATAACTTCACGCCAGTTCCATGTAATTTCAATACCAAGGATTCATGCACCCTTGGTATTAAAATTACATATATACCGAGGAATACTTTTTATCCCGGTTAATGGGATAGATTTTAGGACAGATTTATGTAAAGGTTAGTTTTGTCATTTTCGTCAATTTCACCATTTTCGACATTTTCGCCCTTTTATTTCATTATATACATTTGATTGGGATAAATCTCAAGAATGTATGTTCTCTTTGCCAAGATTCGAATCCACGTCAATGAATTTGAGGCGTTGTTGACTGAGCAATATACATATAGTATATAATATATGCTGGACCGTGGAGTCCTGCGGCCATGAGCCTCTACCAAAATTTGTCGAAACGACTTATTGACTCTTCAGGTGATCAGAGGGCTAGTGCTTACCTCGGCCAACGGATCAGTATGGCGATTCAGCGAGGAAGCGTAGCCAGCATTCTGGGCACCTTAACCACAGAAGACGGTGATCTAGGCTCAGTATTCTACTTATAGTCTTGAGGGGCTATGAGTAGAATACAATACAAATAAGTTAAGTATTCTTGCATTGTATTCGATTATATGTAAATTTAATTATAAAAAAATATACTACATGTATGTAAAACATGACTATAAAACATTATAAAAATAAATAAAATAAAAAGTCAAAACTACGAAGGAGTTTGCAACACTAAGTTTCTTGGAAAATGTGTATGTAGTTAAAGCCTCGTTAAACAAGTTTCACTTTAATACACGTGTGAACGCAACGTTGCATATCCAACATCGTAGAATCTCCAATCAAATGATACCATTACGAACGCTATTGCACTTCTGATATAAACCTTAAAATCTTATATATAAGGTGTATTTTACTATGCAATTTTTCTTAGGATCGGAGCAAAATTTTCATAGAGTTTAGATTATTAGCCATGCAAATATACAACATATGTAGCGGAGAATGAGTCGAATTTTGAACGAAGCGATATTATACCTTCATTTTGTTTCACATACGAATGGATCTTGCTTTAACGGTTATATTTTGTTCATATTTGTAAAAGGAATATTATATTGGAACAGCATCGTCTTTTTCTTTATTTGTATTTCAAACTAGGATGTGCCCGCGACTTCGTCCACGATTGACTTGAAGTTTTCGCAGGATTCCCAGGATAAAACTTAGCGCAGATTTTAATTCTAAGAATTTGCTCTTGACCAGCGAAGTCGGCCCAGTAGTTTTTTTAAAATTTTAATCTACAGACACGGCATGTTTAGAATTTTATAATATTATAGACTTCAAATATACTGTTACAGTTATTTAGTAGCATAGTTCTTGTCATGTTTCTTTTTAAAGTTAATAATTAATTTTGTTATGTACCCTCTTATTTCTAAACGATACAATCGGCCATTTCCTTAATTGAATAATAATGTTATATTTTTATTTATTCTGCGATTAGCGCCTATTTTGTATAGAATAAGTAGTTCTCTATAGTTTAACATAATTGTATGTAATAATATTTATCTCTAATATGTGGTAATTGTGTACAGATTATAATTCAATATCTCTCAATTGTATATAGACGGTATTCACTACATTTTATTTTTATGTTGGCAGACGCGATAGATTTGTACTGTGTTCGGTTTATTTCATTACATGTAAAACTTTAAGTACAATATTTTATATAATATCTTATATAAAATATTGTCTAAAATTTCCAAACAATAATGTATTATATTCTTGTCATTCATAACCCTTGAATTAAAATAGTTTATCAATGACTTCAATCCGCTATCGGTTGTGCCAATTTGCTAAGTTTCTTATACTGTAAAATTGTTGGAGGGATGGCGAGGTGTTCTAAAAATGCTTGTCGAGTGTGAAAAGCCAGTGGATGATATGTATGTAAGCCGTAAGGTTCTCTGATTATAAGTGTTGTGACCAGTTGCTGTTCTTTTATTACCATAAACCCTTCTGAGTTGTTGCAAGTGTTACAATACGGACGGTATATACATTTGTTTTGTATAAAGATTTGATATTAATTTCCCAAGCTCCTGCATTTACTATTACATCATTGAAAAGGATTTTTTAATTAAAATGAAGAAAGCCAGCAGAAATGTATGGGACAACAAGAAAAGAGAGAAATATTTATCTACTTTTTATACCTTGAAACTATCAAAACCATTTTTTAATATATAAATGCTCTATTTTGGAACTTTATAAACTAATCTAATAATATTTAAGTAATACAATTATCACATGAGGTCTCCTTTTGTGTATAAATCTGGTCTCTCCTCACACTAAGGCCTAGAGTCCAAGCTGCTTACAATGATTTTAATCTGATTTAAACAAAATTATACTTTAAAAAATCTGGCAATAGCCTGGTAGTCCACTAACTATGTAGTCTGTATCCCTGAATGCCGATTGCCACACTCGCGACCGCTTCCCTCTCTTTTTTTCACCTTTTTCCAATGTTTTGGTCTCGGCACTGTATTTTTTTCCTTTCATTCTCATTTGTTTTATATAAAGCCTCTGCACCACCTATCTCGGCCTCTACACCACCCACCTCGGCCTCTACACCACCCAACTCGGCCTCTACACCACCCACCTCGGCCCCTACACCACCCACCTCAGCCTCTACACCACCCACCTCGACCTCTACACCACCCATCTCTTATTTGACCTACCTTCATTTTCATGTCCAACAATCCCCCATTAGCGACCACTTCCACTGATAGTTTTTCTTTTAATATGACGCCGCGTTGCAATCTGCTGCATTATTTATAACTTAGTCCAATCTGCAACTTGAATCATAAATCCTTCGGAACCGATATCTATTCTATGATATACGGTATTTCAAGCAAAGTCAGGTAAATCTGAAGAGAGCACATTGTTTAGAACTGGCGTTTATATGAGTGCGATAGAAATTATAAAGACAATTTTTAAAGAAAAAACTTTACAAAATCTTCGTATTTTATTAGATTGTCTATTTATACGTAATAATGTATACAAATGCATGAAATTGAAGTGACTATCTGTAATGCAAACTAAAAACTTTTAATCTGCTTGTTTCGGTTAATCTCTGAAACGGCTTGACCGATTTTTATGGGACTTTCACTGGCAGATAGCTGATATTAAAATGAGTAAATTAGGCTACATTTAAAATTAGGGTACCGCGAAAAAAAATCCACGTGGACGAAGTCGCGAGTAAAAGCTAGTCATAAAATAAAAATATAGATAGATAACACTTTCTTGTACACCATTACAGAAAACAGAAAATCTTATAGCCTAAAAATATTCTAAATGTGCACAATGGGCGGTCTTATCGCTAAGAAGCGATCTCCTCCAGACAACCCGTGGCAGGAATAAAACAGATTATGTTGGTCAAAGGTGGTATACATAAATACTATAGGATATGCAGTTACTTACATCATATTTTATTCATTAATAAACATATAAGTATGTAAAATATTATATAAGTAAGAATTATACTTACATACATACATACATAACTTCACGCCAGTTCCCTTGCGGGGTAGGCACGAACAACAGAGCGCCATTTAGGCTTATTCTTACACACCTCACTTGCTTCTTTGACATTCATAACTCTTGTCATGCACGCTCGTCTGTTCTTAAGGCTCCTGACATCACCTTCTGCTAGTACACGATCAATTTGATCATGGAAGGTGTGTCGTGGCCTTCCACGACTTCTGCATCCATCCACTTTTGCATTGTATATCTGTTTATTCATTCTTTCATCATGCATTCTTTCCATATGCCCGAACCACCGGAGCATTCCTTTCCTTACCTTCACCCCGACACTCTCTTTCAGACCAACTCTCTTTCTTACTTCGGTATTACGAACGCGGTCCGCGAGCGTCACTCCGCAGATTTTGCACAGTGCTCGCATCTCGACCGCGCGACCGAATTATACTTAATAGACATATATACATACATACATACATACATACATTCATAACTTCACGCCAGTTCCCTAGCGGGGTAGGCACGAACAACAGAGCGCCATTCAGGCTTATTCTTACACACCTCACTTGTTTTTGACATTCATAAGTCTTGTCATGCACGCTCGTAGACATATATAATACACCTATTGATATTACATACATAAATATATCCATATATATACATATACATAAATGCACGTAAAAATATCAAACATCACTATGTTGCAGGTAGTACTTTTTTGTCATGTTCTTAAATATTGTTAGTGATTTAGCTTGTCTAACAGTAACAGGTAGCTCATTCCAGAGTCGAATAGCCTGTGCAGTAAAAGAATAAATAAAAAAATATTTACACTCTAAACTAGAAGTGTAAACAATTTCAATCTAATGTGAATCTAATTATAGAAATTGACACATGCTTTACTGACAAAAATATCTTACAACTTATCCTAAAGTTTGGGTAGTCTTAATCAACTTAATATAACCCGTCCGAAAACTTGCTGTCAACTGACAATTTTGCTGAAACACGACGTATGATGACCCCGACCTTATAAAACTTACACTTGGACACATGCCTTATCTTAATCAGGGATTGTAAAGGGTGACGCTAATCTACGTGCCATCTACATTTAGTATATATATTATGTATAGTCTTTGAGAGTATGTTAAGATTAAATTAACCGATAACCGTGCAGGAACGGGGAAAGAATACAATTTCCTGGGCGGCCTGTAGTAAGAGGCGACAAGACAACCCACAGCTCTGGTCTAGAGTATGCCGCTGTAACAACCTTGACTTATGTTCCGGCATTAGTAGCAAGTTCCAGTCTCCATTTAGAGAGCAGCAGCGCGTTTGTAACGTTTTTGGTGTTGCAAATGTCCATAGGCAATGGCAACCGCTTTCCATCAGGTGACCGTCTGTCTGTCTGCTGAACTCAGGCAATAAAAAAATTTAACTTAGTCACAAATATCTAAAGTTACGAGGAGATAGGCAATATTTTTTTATTGCATGAGTTCAACAAACAGGCAGACGGCCCACCTGATGGAAAATGGTTACTGTATAACCAGTGGACATCGGCAACACCAAAGCTGCTACCAATCTGAATACACATGAAACACAACTCAAGGTTGTTATGGTGGTACGGCATCTAGACAGGCAAAAACCGTACCACCTGGTTGGATGGCTATGTATGTTCCATTCGATACAGGGTTTAGATGATATACACTATGATTGCGAATAAAATCTAAGTCAAACGATGTCATGGGCATAGGTAGTTCAGAAGTGGATTTTAGGGCATTTTTATTTTATTTTCAGGAACTTATAATTTGGAGCGTATTACACCCCTAACATCCTCTTATAAGGAAACAGTTTTGAAGATTATTTATACCATAAAGCGCAATACACACCAAAGCTGCCGACCCGCCGACCTGTGTCGGCGGCTCGAGATGAGGAAAAAAAATACAGCACGTCACTACAGCTTGAGTACACTAGCCCGGTGGCTTGTTACGGCATATCGGTATATGCCATCCACATCTCGGTGTGCAGCACGGGCGTGCGCATATCGCTGACATGATTCTTTTCATTTATACCGCCAGCTTATGTCGGCGGCTTTGATGTGTATTGCGCTTTAGATTTTAGTCCATTTACGGCAAGCACCGACCATTTATCTTACAAATTACCGTCAGTCATTACGACTACCCAAGAACTAGTTCAGACGTCTTCACATTAGTTTCCTCGTAAAGAAAATGGAGAGGCAGAAAGATTTATTTGATGGACGTTAGGGTTCATTTTAAGAAGTTTTGATATTATTTGAATTATTAAACGTTTTTACGTTTATTTCAAATGACGTTAGTTTTAGCATAGTTGAAAGATACTAGTAATATTATTACTCTGCAAATAACTAAAATAATAAAAAAATACCTTTATTATTAAAACCTACGAAACAATAACGTTTATAAAAAACAATTTTTTAGACAAACTCAACAGAAGATTAAAATAAACTTATTAGGACCTTAAATTAACTACCTATCCGTGGAAGAACGGAGAGAGAATAATAATTTCTGCGGCCAGCCGGCTTGTTGTAAGAGGCGACAAAACAACCCGTAACCAGCTCGCTACCGCCTCTGATCTGAGGTATGCCGCCATAGTAACCTTGAATTGTGTTCCGGCATTAGTGGCCAGGTTCCAGTCTCCCGAAGAGAACAGTAACGCATTTGTAGCAACTTCGGTATTACAAATGTCCATACGTAACCGCTTTCCATCAGGTGGATCATCTGTCTGCCTGAGCTCATGCAATAAGATAGGATTGGAGGACACTTCACCGACAAGAGCTAAGCTCTTACAAATTATTATGACGTTGATCTATTTTAAGTAATTTTCAATTATTTTTTTTAATTTAAGGATATAAATTTAGGCTCCAAAAGTCTTTTATATTTAGGGCTAAATTCGAAATTTTTCGCCGAATACACAAACGCAGTTTACGCAATCAGAGGGCCTAAAGAGGTCATTTTTGCAGATTCGTATGATGAACATAACAAGTATCAAGTTAAAGTGGAAAATAGACATAAACAAGTGTCAATTTCAGGAAGCAATTCTGCAAAGGTGACCGCTTTAGGGGTCTAAAGCGGTCACCTTTGCAGAAGATCTGCGTTATAAGACAAAAAATTAAAACTCATTATCGCACAGAATAAATGTTGCTAAAGTACCTAAAAGCTTTTGTGAGTTTGTAGATCAATTTTTCTGAAACTTTTCTAACAAGACCTCATTTGCTAAACGGCCCTTAACATCGAGACATTTTGCACAAATAGCTGTCAACGCGTCATCCCTTGTTACAATAAGCATTTATCTGCCACATTTCAAAATATAACCATTTCTGCGTTTAGTCAAGTAGAAAATAGAAATTCATAGACACGTGAAAGCAAAAAATATTTGCCCTCAAATATCGTTTGGTGTTTTCAGATATAGACGAGGTATTTTGCTCCGTAAAGTAAACTCTTCACACGTTCTTAAATCTCAACCAGGATTTATGTAAATCCTAAACATGGTCATTCATCGCTGTGATTTTATTTTTTACTTGACTAATGCTGATTCTTTCTTTATTCTTTATTGTACACAAAATAGTTACAAATAAAACTACAAAATAGTGGTGATGTACAAAGGCAAGCTTAACCCTAAAAAGAATTTTCATCCAGCAAACATGGGTCTAGCGAGACTGGGAAAACAAGAGGCAGGGTTGTGTACATTAAAGTTATAACATAAAAAACTTATTGAAAATAAATATTACATTATAAACTTACATACACATATATTTATACATACTTAGTATTATTATTAGTTAGGGATTATTTCCATAAATTACAAAGAGAATTAATCTAAGCTTCTTAGAAAAAGGAATTATGGTACTGCACGATCTTGCCACAGCTTTTAAATTCTCCTTGGATTGGCAACACAACTTTGACTAGAAAGGAACTAATAACAGCTTTAAGACTCGGATCTGGCCACATTTACATACCTACATACATAACTTCACGCCAGTTCCCTGGCGGGGTAGGCACGAACAAGAAAGCGCCATTTAGGCTTATTCTTACACTCTTCACTTGCTTCTTTGACATTCATAACTCTTGTCATGCACGCTCGTCTGTTCTTAAGGCTCCCGACATCACCTTCTGCTAGTACACGATCAATTTGATCATGAAAGGTGTGTCGTGGCCTTCCACGACTTCTGCATCCATCCACTTTTGCATTGTATATCTGTTTAGTCATTCTTTAGTCTAGTCTGGCCACATTTCATACAACAAATTCTTACTTAGTTCCCAGAATTAATTACTCATTGTGTTACTTGCAACACTATCGATTATTTGTATCATATATAATATTTATGGAATGTGTCCAAAATTACACTTTTAGACGAAGTTCTGGTGTCAATTTAGTGCTAGTAGGTCAAAAATAATAGTACTCTGGCAGACCCATCTTCGGATGACGCCAGAATTATAAATAAACTCGTAGATAATATAAGACGAGTGATTACTTTGTTTTGTTAGATTACGTAATTTTATTTACTAGGGTGGCATATTCGCTGAAGTGACAAAGCCCTTTAATTATGAATAATAAACCCACAATATATACGATGTGCATAAAAATCTCTCCTAGCGCTAATTTCATCTGTTGTTTTCATAGTTTCTCATTAGCCTTATTTTACGGTTACTTATTTCATTATTATGGTCTCAGATAAACAAAGAAAAATGTTAATATAAGCATTACATTAATATAAAACACAGCAAACGCGCGCTCATTTTTTATGTCGTCCGCCGACACCTCAAATATTATACTATTCGCCAAAAAAAATGTACAAACGCCAAAGACACAGAACCTAATAAACCTAGAACACAAAATTTAACCCTACAACCATTTATGTTGCTTATTTTAAAAGTTTTTTTAACCGATTTAAATAGAGGAGTTTAAGCAGTACTAGACTCAGGATAGCTCTAAAACAGTTTTTTTTAGTTCGTTTGGTATTGAATTACTTTTTGGTATGATATTATTTTTATATCATTGTAACACCGACTTCAATATTATTATTTTTTTATTTGTTTATGGATTTTTTTAAGTGGATTGTGTTTTTGCAGTGAAACTTGTTTAGAATCGTTGTGATTTAAAATTCAGCTTAAATATATTATAACGATATAATATATGAAATTTGACTTCACGAAAATTATAATTCCTTTCATCCCTTGTCACACTTTGTTTCGCTTCTACAGCATGTGAAGTGCACGCACTTATTTTTTTTAAATGTTTAGGCTTTCCATTATGATCTAGATACATTAATATGTACTGCTAAAGCAAATCAAAAATAGTTCAAAGCGAATACGCTATAAGATGAATAATCCACGACCTCCCAAAGAAGGAAAAGCTTGCCAGCGTTTAGGGTGAAATTCAGTACATTTCCACACTAAGCTTACATTATTCCTTGGATTACATTTTCCAAAGGGTATGCGAAGCTTTAAGACTAGGATTTCGTTTGTAGTCCATATTTTAAATTATTTCTCTTTTCATTATTCCTTTATGGGTTTGACCTCGTGACAGTTGTATTATTTGGTATATCCGGACAACGTTGCATTTCACTCATGCAGTTCTACTATATCGCCTTTCACTCTTATAGACTCATACGTGTTCAAAGAATAATTATTACTAGTGGTCGCCCGTGGTCGAAATTCGACCATAATAATTAATGTCAAAGACTATACTTCTATAATCACAGATTTCGCCAAGGCTACACTGTTAATTTGACTTTAACAATAAACAAGAGTATATAATATGAGTGTGTGTGTGTCAAATACATGGTAGTGTGTGTAATGTTTTTTTTATTGATTTAATGTATTTTTTACGCATAATTTAAAAAAATATTAGCATTTTTTGCTCCTTCTCTATATAAACTATAAGTGTGCGAAAGTTTATTCTCCTCCATCCTCGCAATTTTCGTAAAAAGGGATACAACGTTTTTTGCTTCACGAAATTATATATATATACAAGTATACAATTGGAGCGGTTACGCACTGTTTACGACCGAAATCCGTGAAAATACGTTCCGTGGTAGTTGTAGAATTATTTGTATGGTAGTAAAATTATAATTCAACCAATACCGTCAGTTATATGTTTTCATTGGTGCTTCGACTTGAAAAACCACAAAAGAGCCATTATCCTGTTCGGAACCCTGTGAAGTCAACATAAATGTGCGTGTGTGTGTGTGTGTGTTTATATATATAATATTACTATACTTTATTTATTTAATCATGTGTATATTAATCTATATGTATATTTATATAATAATGTTAATATATAAAATATGTAACATTTTTAGAAATATTGTGCAGCAAACCCTGCCCTAGCTTTTATGCCATATTTCTCTATCCATCCCAAGGTTGTCTGGAAGAGATCGATCGCTGTCAGCGATAAGACCGCCATTTGTCGCTAATTCTAAACTGTTTTTGTGTATTATTACATTGATTTTATTGTACAATAAAGTATATTCTATTCTAAAGAGTCCATGACGAAGTTGTGAGAATTACGGTGTGAATTGTTTATTAAAGTGTAAATCTAAAAGCCACGCATGCTAAGTGTTTTGTTATATAGGTATATTATGGCAAAGGAAATAGGAAACAACTATATAATAATTACGTTCGTAATTATTATATAGTTGTTTTTCTATTGCTAACCCATTAAACTTGGAACTGTGGATTACAAGTGTATGTGAGGGTAGTATAAAATTCTTCGTTCCAATATAAATCATAGGTGAATCTGTGCTGAGTTAGTCGACCGACAACCGCGAGCGCAGAAGTAAATAATGATTCACTAGCACGACGATCTGAGAATAGAACGGCGCATTGTACTGATGACATTTTAAGGATAAACGGAGTATTATAATTAACTTCAACTAAGGCACGAGTTTTAAAGATATAGTTACAGTTTGATGCAAAGCATAGACAGATCTGGTTAGGTTAGGTTGACCAGGGAGACTTCTCGTTCTTGGTACTTTGCAGTACTTTAGCGGCAAATACTAAATTCAGTAGGAATTACAAAAAGGCAGTTTGTACATACATTCATAACTTCACGCCAGTTCCCTTGCGGGGTAGGCACGAACAACAGAGCGCCATTTAGACTTATTCTTACACACCTCACTTGATTCTTTTACATTCATAACTCTTGTCATGCACGCTCGTCTGTTCTTAAGGCTCCTGACATCACCTTCTGCTAGTACACGATCAATTTGATCATGGAAGGTGTGTCGTGGCCTTCCACGACTTCTGCATCCATCCACTTTTGCATTGTATATCTGTTTAGTCATTCTTTCATCATGCATTCTTTCCACATGCCCGAACCACCGGAGCATTCCTTTCCTTACCTTCACCCCGACACTCTTTCAGACCAACTCTCTTTCTTACTTCGGTATTACGGCAGTTTGTAATTTCTACTAAAATATTCTCACCTATATTTCACCTTCTTTCATTTATTTGGGCTCGGCACAATATGTATTTTTTTACCATACTCCTTTATTCTGACATAAGTCCTCTGTTACACCACAAATCATCACGTTAACCTCCACACAATCTATCTGTCTCCTTTTTGGTCAACCTGTATATTTGTACCAGTTAATCTTCGTCTAATATTGTTTTTTTTTCACATGAATTTCTCCTCTCATCATTATATGCCCATACCATTTAGTCTTATCCCGTTGAATTTTTCAGTCAAGGGTGCAACTTTTAAAGGTCCCCTTATGTACTCATTTCTTACCTTATCCATTCGTATAACACCAGACATCCATCTTAACATTGTCATTTACAAATTACCTACATCGAAACTAAATACGATGGTTAAACACACACAGACGAACATGGCGATTGTATACGTGAAAATGAACATGAAAACTTATAAAGGATATGCCATTACTTTAGCTCCACAATTTTGATTTTCAATTATTTCATAATTTAAAATTTAAAGGGTTCACATCTTTAAATTTAAATACATACACTTGTAAATACTATAAAAGCTGATATTTTGACACCGTATAAAGCATCAAAAAGCAAGAAACATCGTTATGATTAATTCTCGTTACCATATAGTACTGTGTAACTAAGGGGTGAAAAGCACGCTAGAGGTACTTAATAGTAATAGTACAATTAATTTTGTATAAATAACATTTAATCTTTTTCAATATTTATTAAAAATATGTAAAATATTGAGATAATAACGAAATACTCACAGCTCACCAACGACGGGATGTTCACCCCCATTTCCTAGTGCTCCCACGCTCAACTACGCACCAGTTCGCTAGAACATTTATTCCGCGTACAACGATGATCTGGAGGGAACTTCCCGCTACGGCTTTCCCCTTGCGTTGTGATATGGGGTTTTATAAAAAGGGCATTATAAAAATTTCTTAGAGGTCGGCAACGCGTTGGCGACACCCCTGGTGTTGTAAACATCTATAGGAGACGGTAACCACTTTTTCATCAGGTGGGCCATCTGCCTGTTTGCTTTAGGCAATAAAATAAAAATACTTCATAATATATAGTGAATATTTTAAAATCGAAAAAAAACCTCCCTAAAAGATATATTACCGACGAAATAGCTGCCGGATGTGGTCATTGGGTTCTTCGACTTCCGCCGTGTCATTGCCAGTACAATGCTATAGAACTAATATGAGCCCAAATCAAAGGACACGGCGCTCGAAACAATACCCACCTCCCTTTTACGACAAACAAGATGTGAGACTTATTAAAAAATGCATGTGCGGAAGTAACCGCCGAACACTGGGAAAACATTGTGAGAAGAACCCAAAACATTATAGCGTCGGATTGGGAAATTCATGTGCCATTCGATAATATAGAAGTACAAGAACTTATAATAAATGTTGGGGAGAGCTCATCAAGTGACAGCGACGATTCATCTGATTTTGATTAAATTAATAAATAAAGAATCAACATAATATAATTACATCTTGTAATGAAATGTAATATTAGTTAATAAATTTGTACAAAATTATCCGGCAATAGTTTAGTGTATTACATTTTGTAAAAAAAATATCGGGTCAGTTATTGTGTTACATTTCTCGATAGCTCCATCCCTATCAGTTTCTCCGACTCTGCTATAACATTGTACGTGCGTAAGCGTTATATTTTTATTAAATAATGTATACATAATGTAAAAAAGACGCTCGTTCAAGTTTCTGTCATCGAGAAAATAAAGAAATGGAAATAGTATAATAAATATTTCTAGCAGAAATGTCAGATACCGTAAGTAATTATGAAAACCCTAATTCTCAAGCTAGGCATTAAGCCTGTGCTTTAAATAAAGGTATACATGTAGTACACGTTTATTTTTATATTTATCACGGTTTCACTGAATATTTGTAAAATACAACTTTCTGCAAAAAAATCTCTTTGCCCCAAAAGTGATTGAAAAAATAACGATGTTATAAAACACGGACGATCCTGAAAATAGAATACATACATACATACATACATACATAACTTCACGCCAGTTCCCTTGCGGGGTAGGCACGAACAACAGAGTGCCATTTAGGCTTATTCTTACACACCTCACTTGCCTCTTTGACATTCATAACTCTTGTCATGCACACTCGTCTGTTCTTAAGGCTCCTGACATCACCTTCTGCTAGTACACGATCAATTTGATCATGGAAGGTGTGTCGTGGCCTTCCACGACTTCTGCATCCATCCACTTTTGCATTGTATATCTGTTTAGTCATTCTTTCATCATGCATTCTTTCCACATGCCCGAACCACCGGAGCATTCCTTTCCTTACCTTCACCCCGACACTCTCTTTCAGACCAACTCTCTTTCTTACTTCGGTATTACGAACGCGGTCCGCGAGCGTCACTCCGCAGATTTTGCGCAGTGCTCGCATCTCGACCGCGTTTACTCTACTTTCATGCTCTCTCTTCCATACCCAACTCTCGCATCCATACGTGAGCGTAGGTACCAGCACCGCGTTGTGTACGGCGAGCTGGGCCTTCTGGCTGAGGTTCTTAGCGCCTAGAAGTTTACCTAACGCTCCATTCACACTATTCCCCAAATTCACTCTTCTTTCTATATCAGCGGTGTACCTTCCATCCCTGCTAAAAGCACATCCAAGATATACAAACTCATTCACTTGCTCTAGCATAACATCATCGACCATTATCCTTGCATTCGTTCTGGTTTCTTCTCTTTCAAACACCATAACCTTTGTTTTCTTCGCATTCAAATGTAAGCCTCTCGCCTGACAGTCATCTTTCATCATTGTGACTAGTGTTTGCAGTTCTGATGGCGATTCGGCTAAAAGCACGGCATCATCCGCATAAAGCAAGGTGCTTACAACTAGATCACTCATCCGCACCCCAACATCCATCAATCTTATTCTCTGGAGACAATCGTCCAGATATAGGATGAACAGCAAAGCCGACAGCACGCAGCCCTGGCGGACGCCAATATTGACGTCAAACCAGGGCGACAGGCTGCCTTCCACCCGCGACGCAGGTTCCACCAGATTTGATCATCTCAGCAGACACACTATCGATTCCTACTGCCTTTCCATTTTTCAGACTTCTTATCGACCATTCGATCTCTTCCAAAGTGATCTCGGATGCTGACTCCTCGGAGTCGGTCACAGACTCAGTCGTGGTGCCAGCATCCGGGATATTATCATACATTTCTCTAAAATATTCACTCCATCGCGCTAATACCTCTTGTGGGTTAGCAAGAACGTCCCCTGCTTTAGATTTTATTCTTTCCATTCTGGAAGCTGACGAACAACCCCGAGACTTCTTAACCTCTCTCCAAAAGAGTTTGGTATTCGCCTCGAAGTTCTCCGTCAGCTTCTCTTCTTCTTTCAATTTTATTCTTTCACGCTTCTCTTTCACTAAAGCTTTGGTTTCATTCTTGCAGAGGCGATAAATTTCTTTCTTCATCTCTTTCATACTGTCATTCTGTTGCAAGGAAGCAACATAATCCAGCCAGGCTTTTCTCTTTCTCTCTACGCTGGATTTAACATCCGCGTCCCACCATTCATCACCTTTCGTTGTTATGTGCCTCTTCGCGCATCCACATGCTTCTTTTGCGCTTTCCACTATACTTTCTTTCATACTATCCCAGTCATTATCCACATCTAAGTCGGAGAAGTCCGCTTTTGCAAGCCTTTCTTCGACTAGGCGCGCATACATACTCCTTACACTAACATCTTCCAATTTTTCACACTTTATTCTTTCAAGCTCCCCGAAATTGGTACGCACTCGCCAGTGTCTCCACTTCTTGAAAAGGCCCACAAACCGGCTTATCACCAGGTAGTGGTCCGTTTCAAGAGTGGGGCCTCTGTAGGCTCTTGTATCCATTATTCTGTTTCGGAGGCGACTATCAATTAAAATCAGATCAATCATACTTTTCTGATCATTCATTCTCCATGTATACGTGTGAATATCCTTATGATGGAATAGGGTGTTCGACACAAGCAAGTTTCTTTCCATGCATACGTCTATGATTGGCCTACCAGCATCGTTCACTCTCTTGTCACCATAGGGTCCAAGGACAGCCTCAAGGCCGTCTCGTTTGGTCCCCACCCAGCCATTAAGATCACCACACATAATTAGTCTTTCGTTCCCTTCAGCCAGATCCAGAATTTCTCTCACAGACTCCCAAAACTTCTCGAGTTCTTGGGGATCCGCTGAGCTGACGGGAGCATAAGCTGCGACCAGAAAAACTCGCGTGATCCCCAGTTTTAGGCGGACCCAGAGAAGTCTCGGGTTCACCAGACAATAAGCTTTTACTCCAGACACAAAGCGGGATGAGAGTAAGACGCCTACCCCCCCACTCGCACGCTCGTCCAGGTCCACGCCGGACCACAGAGCAAGCATGCCACCGGGGAGGTCATCGACGTCGCACCCCTTCCGCTTTGTCTCTGTCAGACATAAGGCATCCAGGCTTCTCTCATTCATTATATCAATCATTTCGTCCATCTTATCTTTCATCCCACCTCTCACATTCCACGTGCCTATACGGCACTCTGCTCCTCTCGACCCGCCAGGTTTGGCGCTGCGTGAAGGGTGGCGGCCCCCTTCGCCGCATGCGCGAGAATTCACACCGACGGGGGCGCATCGGTGAGCGTCGCCTGCGGGGGACGCCCTATCGTGCACTGCACGCCGGTGAATTCTGGTCAGAATTGTGGCCCTCTGGGCCAGCGGGGATCGCGACGAGCACGCTTCTGACATGACCCCCTGAAAATAGAATAAAGATCTCATTTTGCCAAAAACAACTACGGAACCCTAAAAACAATGTTAGTAAATAAAGTTTATTGTCCTCTTTTTATGCCCCAGTCTACCCCAGAAGCATAATACAATAAATAAATTCATACACCCCCTTTTAGATTCTCTGAAATAATGGATTCCCACATAACACGGGGTTTTGTGCCCTTAATATGGAGTAGCCCGCAATAAAGAAGCTTGATAACGTGCCGTCCTCGCATATATGGGGGAAACATTCCAGCCAATAAGGATTTTCATATATGATAAACATACTAAAACATATTATTTCCAATCTCTCTTAAACATAGTTGTATAAATTTCAATAATGTATCTCTATCTGAGATTTTCAAATTAATATCAAAATCTATACATACATACATACATAACTTCACGCTAGTTCCCTTGCGGGGTAGGCACGAACAACAGAGCGCCATTCAGGCTTATTCTTACACACCTCACATGCTTCTTTGACATTCATAAAATCTATACAGATAAATAAAATTGAACTGTCTATTTGTAATTTCAAAATAACAGATTTTTACTAAATGTATATTTGAAAGAATGTACGGTACTTATATATAAAAAAGTCTGTCGCTGTTGTTCTAGCTAATGTCTGAAATGGCTGGACCGATTTTGACGGGACTTTCACTGGCAGATAGCTGATGTTATAAGGAGTAACATAGGTTCCTTTTTTTAACAATTTTAGGTTTCTGCAAAAAAATCCACACGGACGAAGTCGCGGGCACAGCTAGTTCACAATCGGTTATCATAAACGTTAGCACATTTTTTGACTGTCAGTTTGTCTGGACGTTATTTTCGAAAATGTACCGAAACGGTTCAATTTTAATAAAAATTTTAGAGAACAGACCATGTTATTGTGATTTTTTGTGTATGTTAAATTTTCATATCAAAATATATGCATATCAAAGATACACATGAACCATGTCGCGACAACAGCAAAAAATGTAAAATGAACGTAATTTACTATATTTTTCCTATCTTCACATTCTACTAAATTTTTAACTTTATAAAATTTGACCAAAAGGTAGATTCCACCATGATAACAGTCTAATAGATGTCCATTGACATGTCCGAGCTTTCAGTTTATTCAGCTATCGCGCGTGATCGCAGAAATACCCGAGAATTTACTTACTTCAATGGTTTTCCAACAGACCGACCACTATAGCACAGATTGGATCCACTCTATCCTTTTATAACAGAAAACGTGACCAGTTTTACGACATGCAAATTAAAAATATCCGCATACCATATACAAATGCTACATATTTCCGATCGTTCCGTATTTGAACCTTTTAAACGCAGCAAGTGTTGTCGGATGAAAAAATTCCGAACGAAAAATCTGTCATAGATAATGTACCTAAACGCTTCCCTAAAAGGAAAAGGGAATTTCGGTGAGCGGTGGAAATCCAGCCAATATCCGGATTTATGTAAAACCGGCCTGGATAGAAAAAGTACCCACTCTATTACATTGGATGTGATGAATATAGACATCCGAACTTACTTATGAAAGTCGCAATTTGGTTTCCGTATAGTTCAAACTTTGCCACAATATCTGATAGGAAAGTTAAATGGCAAAGTTCTAAAATAAGCCGCTGTGAAAACGATGCATACAATGGTACAAACAATAAAGCTAAATAACAGGCGAGTAAATAATTGTATGCATACATTAAAGATGTTTATTTAGCGTGGCTCTTGTAATTTTGTATGGAAATAATTATGGACACGCGTCGACTACCGAATATCTGCTGTTCTTGTGGTCGTGGAACAAAGAGAGCTTATTTAACACTTCGGCCCTCACAATTGCGGGCCAGCCCTTAAGAGTTTTCATCGGGGTGGCCATCATGGTCAACCTAGCATTATTAAATCCCGGTTGTCTTTGGAGTGTCTGTACTTTTTTCATCTCCACTTCGCGCGGTCTTCCACGTAAGTTTGAGACCATTGGTACGCATGTCATCTTTTACGACGTCAAACAAGCATTTCTTGGGCCTACTCCTTCGTCTAGGACCTGGCCAGTTTCCGTAAAACATCGGCGTTACAGCGGGCAGGTCTCTTCACTTTTTCAGACTTTAGTGCCCCTAATATGTCCGGTCATTTTTTATACTTCCACATTATAATAATCTATTCTTCTTCTATTATCTATTCTATTCTATTTCTATCTATATTTTATCCGTGCAGGAACGGAGAAAGAATACAATTTCCTGCGGCCGGGCGGCCTGTCGTAAGAGGCGACTAAACAACCCACAGCCAGGTGGTAGGGCATTTGCCCGACTGGATGGCTACCACCCCTGGTCTAGAGTATGCCGCCATAATAACTTTGAGTTGTGTTCCAGCATTAGTGACCAGGTTCCAGACTCACTTAAGAGAGCAGCAGCGCATTTGTAGCACCTTTGGTGTTGCAAATGTCCATAGGCGATGGTAACCGCTTTCCATCCAGTGGGCCGTCTGCCTGTCTGCTGAACTCCTGCAATAAAAAAAAATAAAAAAATAATAATAATCTTTATAGTAAAATTGTTATACTGTAACAAAAGTGAATAATAATTTAAATCCAATGTATTATTCGCAAATGAATTTTGATATTAATGTTTCAAATGTTTTCTGTTATAATTTCATTTCATTAGGTATATAATTAACATATTATAGCTAATGTAATAAACGTAGTTTGATAAAATAAAAATATGATATTAATAAGGAGAGTACAAAAGAAACATTTTTATACCTTGCTACTTTACTACTAATAACAAAGATTCAATTATCTCTGGCCTTTGAAACTATATATTTAATTTTAAAATTTACTTATAAAAGTAGTCGAGAAAATATTATAAAAGTAATAATAGTAATTAATTTGAATATCGAATATAACGCTGCGCTGAAACGTAGGTGATTTGTAGCTGAAGGCTTCAGCGCTACGGTACAAAGTACTAGGCTCACATAAAATCAAAGAAGTTTTCCAAGAGATCTTCTAGCGCTTTACAGTCCTTACATTAATATCGCAAGTAGCATAAAATAGCTTCAATTCAAAAGTTTATTTCAAACTAACTTCAAATAAAGAACAAATTTGTAAAAGTAAGCAACACAAGTGGATATTTACTTCCAAATCTAACTACACCGCTTTCTTCCTGCCTAGTAAATATTAATTCCGGTTGTCTGCCTTCCGATTTAATCGCTTTATAACGTGTAATTGCTGTTGTAAGGAAATGAAACGGAAGCACTCTCCTACAATCTGCTAAAATTTCTTCTGATAATTTTTGTATCTGTATATATTATTCCATCTCTAAGCTTGTTATATTATCTTTTAAACGTAGGGAATAAAACTAAGGAAAGCATTTTTATTAAAGAACTTTTACAAAGTATTTTTTAAATAGTTGCAATTTAACATAAAAACAATCATACCTAAAAATAAATAAAACACTAAAGATATTGTTACAACTTAGGCCCCAACAAAGACAAATTCCACTTACAGATCTGTAAAAGCATTTAAGCATTTAATTACTTGTCGGCATTTGAAATAATTGTAATCCTTTTATCATCATTTTCTTTTGTTCACTTATTTATTGGCATACGTTTCTAGTTATTGTGGAGAACAGCCTATTGTCCTATTGTACTAGCTCAGGAGTATCATTAGCCAGGTGTTGCGGATTACATGCTAATTCTGGGAAATTGTGTCGATGTTCCCGGGCGGGCACATTTGCATTTGTGAAGTACGACGACGGCCTGATTGAGAGAGGAGTCAGTTGAGCTACAACTACGATACAGGCATGACGTGTGTACATTCGGGAATCTAATAGTGACGGACTTTGCGCGTTTTATCGAATTACGACCTTCTGCATTACGTTTGCATTTGTTGTGTTCCGTTATATTTGTACCTTTGTTATACGTATTTGTATAGTTCTAATAAACTCTATAATAATTCTAAAGGCATTTTAATTCGAGTCCCGCTAACTCGTAACAATATTTAAACACTATTTTGCCCAAAGAATTAGCATAGTTGTCCAACTCGGTAATGCTATCAGCGTTAACAGCGGGAAATTTTCCAATATGTCATAGTGATTTGGCACCAATTTTTTATTTATAGATTTATTCATTAAGATAATTTATAATATCGTCATTGGATATTAGATATATCCACTAAGAAAAAGGACACTAAAAATAAACTATGTATACAAATTAAAATTAATCTATAAAATCCAGTTAAAGGCCGCTGTCACTTAAAAACATTCACAAAATACTGGCCGCATTACTTAGTTGAATTAAAGATTAGATAAAGCATTAAGTCTTTTTTTAGTACGTCACAAATTGAAAGTACCTTAAATTATTTCAGACGCTGGAATAATAGAGGTAACGGGAGGCTTCAGTGCTTCAGGAAAATATACTAGGAATTCATAAATGTTAAGAGATCTTTTGTACAGGTAAAGTGAGGTGTTTCATGTCATTGTTAAGCATAAAGAGTTTAATGTAAGAGGCATTTACAGAATAGTATATTGTTGCATCGATTCTTAAATTTAATTAATTTTGATATTTAATTAGAAGTTCAGTTTTTAGGATTACATAGATATTTTGCCAAAAACTCAACGTAACCGTAAAAAGTGTGTCCTTTTTCTGCAACTATTGAATTATTTATTAAAAAATTAAGAAGACTTCTATACTCAAGGTCCTGCTGTACTTCGACATTCATCCTTGTTTAAATTGACAATATTATTTTTTTATTTTTATTGCAGGATTTCAGCCGACAGGCAGACGGCCCACTTGATGGAAAGCGGTTACCATCGCCTATGGACATTTGCAACACCAAAGGTGCTACAAATGCGCTGCTGCTCTCTTAAGGGACACTGGAACCTGGTCGCTAATGCCGGAACACAACTCAAGGTTGTTATGGCGACATACTTTAGACCAGGGGTGGTAGCCATCCAGTCGGGCAAATGCCCTACCACCTGGCTGTAGGTTCTTAAGTCGCCTCTTACGACAGGCCGCCCGGCCGCAGGAAATTGTATTCTTTCTCCGTTCCTGCACGGATATAAAATAATATATTCACAACGACACATTTTAGGTGTTCGTGTCATCAAACATAGAGCCGCTATACAATATTTTCACGGCCGCATAGCGGGAGGTAAGGTCATAATTTAAAAACATGTACTAGGAGACTATAAAACAAAAATTGAGAATTTAACGAAATTAAATGTTTTATACCAAATATTTCTCTACTAGATTATTAATAATATATAACCAAGCTTATAATACCGAACTTTTATACTAACAATTTTCAATTATAGTCAAAACCAATAAGTTAATATGACGTATATCACTGGCTTTTAACTTCACCGTAGAATTTATTTCACAGTCAAACTATAAATCATTACTCATAATTATCTCAAAATGACCCATTTCTAAATGTTACCAACAGTTCATTTTGCATTTTTATCTATTCAAATTTGATATAAGCTTTACATTAATGACAAAGTTCAGCCGATGGTAAGGTAAGTGAAGGAATAGTAAAAAGTAATATATAGGAATTACTACACAGACCGTCAGCTACGCTACGCCGCCGCTATCCTGAATTTCGGCTCCAAGTTTCAGCGCTAAGAGAAAAAGATACTAGGCAAACAAAAACAGTGAAAGTTAAAAACGAGTAAGAGTTGTTTCCAAGATTAATGACTAGTTATAATTAATTGATTGTGAAAATCGGGTTACTGGAAAACTGGCGCTAACATTTTAGAAAATCTTCAAATTCAATTAAGTTATGTAAGTTGGAAAATAGTCTTAGATACCAATCAAGGAAAACTTTCTGATGTCTTACGGAGGGCGCTTGCCACCGCTAACGTGCCGGCTTTATTGGAGCCGAACGGTATTGCACGTGACGATGGTAGGCGTCCCGACGGAATGACTCTAATTCCCTGGCAGCGTGGCAAGCCTTTGGTGTGGGATGCGACTTGCGTAGACACGTTGGCCGCATCCCATTTACCAAACATGTCTAAATCAGCCGATTCAGCGGCGGAAACAGCCGAATCACTCAAGCGGCGCAAATATGCAACCCTCTGTGAGAGTTATATGTTTGTGCCGTTTGCTGTCGAGACGCTTGGACCGTGGGGTCCTGAGGCCATGAGCCTCTACCAAAATTTATCGAAACGACTAATTTACTCTTCGGGTGATCAGAGGGCTGGTGCTTACCTCGGCCAACGGATCAGTATGGCGATCCAGCGAGGAAACGTAGCCAGCCTTCTGGGCACCTTACCCATAGAAGACGGTGATCTGGGCTCAGTATTCTACTTATAGTCTTGAGGGACTATGAGTAGAATACAATACAAATAAGTTAAGTTTTCTTGCATTGTATTCGATTATATGTTATTATTTAGTTTAAATTTTGTTTATGGTAAAAAAAAAAGGAAAACTTATGTCTCTTTGTAAGATTGCTACATTTTTACAAATTTTGATTGACGAATGTTTGTTTACCATTAAATAAACTATTTGTTTCTTTTTTCAATTTTGTTTTAATGTATATTTTATTTAATTTTTAAATTTAATTACATATTTTATCATTTTATGGGTGCTTTTTTTGAAATATAATAAAATTGAGATAGATAGATAACACTTGATTGCATACCAAAATAAACGATTAAAAAAAAGTTCCATTTTCACAATACTTTCTAGACAATAAAATAGGCGGCCTTATCGCTTACAACGAACTTTTCCAGGCAGTCTACATTAACGGATTTTTTTAGCTAATCGGTCGATGTAGGTAGTACAGGTAATTTTTTTTTTATCATTTCACTGAATAATTTCGGAGATATTGGTTTGCAAAGTTTTTTAATAAGTAAGTTTGCTTCTTTTAACTTTAGAACTTTACAAAGGAAAATTCAGAAGAAAATCAAAGTAGAGCTTAAAAAATACTTTCAACAGAAACAGGTTTAAACAAACATCCGTTGAATAATTTTTGAGATATAAAGTAATTTTTTTTTTAAGGTTTTGAATCGAAATGATATAGACAGTGAAGTTTCATAGCTTCTACGGAAAACTTCAATGCTCGTAGACTGCTACGTATTTCTTGGAAGATTTTTCTTTATACGTATCGTAAATTTAACAATCATTATGAAATTACACCCATGTATTCCGTAGCGGGAGCCTCGAGTTCTACCGTAGAACGTACTAGGGGAGCACTAGGAGTAAGAAAATTCGAATAGACTAAAGCTTAAGTAAGTTGCACATGCGCAATGGAGATACCTTGAGTTTCGTAGCAACCGTAGCGGTAAGCTACGCGCTACGGGGAAACTTACTAGGCGGTCATAAGTTGTAAGATAACTTAAAACTTGCAAGCTTTCTGTTCCTACAAGATGTGCTATTTTTGTGGTATCAACGAATGATAACAAATAGTTACTTATTTGTAGCCCTGATAATTGTGTTTACCTGCTAATTTGATTTTTAGTCTAAAATATTTCAATAAGTTACAGTTTACACTAAAACTGAAAGCAAAAGTAGGCATAATTCGATGGAAACACAAGTAGCCTGACCAGATAAGGCCAATCATCGCTCTTCTGGCACCCCAAAGATTACAAAAGAGGTCGAAGGAGGCCTATTCTAAATTGGAGAGATTATATCAAGTATGTCGCGAGTAGACTCTGGCGAGAACCGCTATATGGAATCAAATGGCGAAATCAAAAAGATGTGCCAGGCCTACAAGAAGAGATAAAAAACCTAAAAAAATCCATGTACACGCAACAAAAATTTAACGTACGTAAAACAGGGAATAAGTTCTGTTTTTATATATTTAATTAAGAGTGAAAGTATAGACGATTATCTCAAAGGGCAGAAGTCCTAGAAAAGACCCAATATTTATTAAGTGCTCTAATAGTTTTATAAAGTAAGTCAAAACACTTAGCAGTTTAGTATACTTTCAAAGTACTGACATATTCATAAGTTACCGTGTAACTAATTTTAGTTTCTAACCAATTTTTTTGAATGTTGTAAAATTATTTAAAAATGAGAGCGTCCGGGCTTTGCCTGTATATAACTGGAGAACTTATAGAAACAATAAACAAAAAAACATATTAATGTATTAATTTAAACATAACAGGCCAATGGAGTAATACTAAGCTATTTCTTAATCTTTTCTTTTTCTTTCACCATATCCCAATTACTTGGGGTCGGCACAATATGTCTTTTCCTTCCACACTCTTCTATTCTGACATACCTCTTCTGTCACACCGCATATCATCATCCTTCACACAATCCATCCATCTTTTTTTGGTCTACCTTTAAATTTGTACCCATCCATCTTGTAGTTTAACATTCTTTAGTGTCACGTGACTTTCATCCCTCCTCATTATATGCCCATACCAACTTAATCTTCTTCCTCTCAATTTGTCAGTCACAGGTGCAACTTTCAAAGATCCCCTTACGTACTCATTTCTCTAGTCTCTAAGCTATTTCTTAATGTATCAAAAAATATTGAAACTGGAATTGAAACAAGAAATACACGTTTGTGGATGAGTCCTTATTATTGTGTTCCATTTTTTTACATTTTGATGAGCATACATAAAAGGGTAAAGGAGGAAAAATGTAGTAAACGAGACTCAATTTAGAGGTTATGTCACAGTCATGTAGTTACACCAAACACGATCCTGGTTTATGAAACTTCTCACCTTTTTCATATGATTATTTTTTTTTTAATATACAAATTTGTTAACTAATATTAAAGCACCACAATGACGCGGAGGCGCTGGACTTAATGGATATAAGTGGACTCCAGAGATATGAGAGATTATAATGAAGACGGGAGACCGGGATATGTGGCACAAATATGGGGAAGTCTACGTTCAGCAGTGAACTGGGAATGGCTGAAGAAGAAGTGGACTGTATCAAATAGAGGACAAATAGACATAATTTAGAAGACAAAAGTATGGGAGGAAGATCACGCACGGATCTGGATTCATGGGTATGAGTGACACAAATAAATAAAAATATATAACACAGCCCATAAATGTCCCACTGCTGGGCTCGGGCCTCCCACTATAGGGGAACAGACAGCATACCCGCCACGCTTGTCCAAGGCGACTTGGCAATTTTGACACATCGGTTATCTCGATGTGCAGGTTGCATCACGATGTTTTCCTTCACCGTTATTAGCATGTGGTAATTGTAACAATATGCACGGTGCATGCGTTCCGGCTAGGATTGAACCCGCGACCTTTGAGTTTGGGATGCGTGCGCTAGTCATTACGCTACCACGACTTAATGAGTGACACGCTGCTCCTCAATTCATCGTTTAACCTCACTTGCATGATAATGAATACTTTATCTTATTCTATTTAAATCAGAGTCTAGACAAGGCAAAAGGATAGACAAGATATGAGTCAATAAAAACTAAAAATAAATTAAGTTATAAATAGTACAAGCTATTATAGGCTGTGTAACAAATCGCTGCCAGATGAGAGCGTGCCCAGAAGGCTGGCTGCATATCCGCGCTGTATGGCGATGCTTATTTGTTGAGCGAAATATGAGCCAGCCTTCTGATCACGGGTGGCATCAAATAGTTTCTTGAGTCAATTGGAATTTAGTATCAAAATTTTAACAAATATTTTAAATTTCTCAGTTAAAGTAATCTTAAATTAACATCTAATTTTAATTCATAGCATTCAAGTAAATTCGAGAATTACAATGGCCTTCTCAATACAATACAGAGTAGGGTTCTTTACTTGAAGACTCCTGACCCGATGACCTATTTTCCTTAATGGATAAATACGTCAGGAAGGCAATTCATCATCCAACGAAAAAGTGCATTTTCTGTGGCACCGAGATGAAATAAATATGAACTAGACGTGCTCGCAGCTTCGTTCGCGTGGGGTTACAATTTTATTTACCAGAAAACATAAAGGTATTTTTTATTTTATTAAGAATTTCACTAGCAATATTATTTTAAATTATGTTACGTGTTTAACGAGTATTTTAAACTAACTTAAAAATGCAATGAAAATACTAAATATGCTAAATTTAATTTAGTTTAGTATATATTTAATTAATATACTAAATACCTTTTTTAAAAAGGGTGTCATAAAATTACTTTGACGCTGGCAGCGCGTTAGTGATAATCTCTGGTGTTCCAAACGTTCATAGACGACGGTAACCGCTTTGCATCAGATGGGCCGTCTGCCTGTCTACTGTACTCCAGCTATAAAAAAAAAACTAAAAATAAACTAAGTTAGTTATAAATAGTACAAGCTATTATACTCGTAGACTGTGTAACAAATCGCTGCCAGATGGGAGCGTGCCCAGAAGGCTGGCTGCATTGCCGTGCTGTATGGCGATGCTTATTTCTTGGGCGAAATATGAGCTAGCCTTCTATACTACTAGCCTTCGTGCTACCTTCTGCTACTTTTCGATTAGCTGCGAGCTTTCGCTTGGGGGCCGCCATGTTGTGTACCCCATCGTTGTCTGTGTGGGAGTATGGTGGACTCGTATAGACACCACGGATTAGCATGTTTATATAGTGTTGGTCGAAAATCTCGTCATGCCAACCTGGCTCTTGTCAGCATCGGCGTACCGGCTCTATTAGAACCGAATGGCTTGGTACGCGACGATGGCGAGAGGCCGGATGGTATGTCACTTATTCCTTGGAAGTAGGGATGGCTGCTTGTTTGGGACGCGACATGTGTAGACACTCTAATGACTGAGTTAGAGGCTGGCAACGCTGCTTCAAAAACTGAAGCTCTCAAACGACGCAAACAAGGAACCTTAGGAAGGGGTTACATATTTGTACCGTTTGGAGTTGAAACATTAGGTCCGTGGGGTCCATCGGCAAAGAGTTTCTTCAAAGAGATTTGCAAGAAACTCTTTCGTGCCACCTATGATTAAATAAATTAATATAGGCTATGTAACAAATCGCTGCAAGAGGGGAGCGTGCCCAGAAATACGTGAAGTATGGCGATGCTGATTCGCTGGGCATAATATAATCCAATCTTCTGATCACGAGTGGCATCAAAGAGTTTCTTACAATTTTTTGAAGAAACCCTTTGCTTGATGTATAAGAAATAATGTAAGATGTGTATTCTAATAACTGTAAGATGTGTATTCTAAATATAATATTCAATTTAAATGTATGTGTATATTTATATAGTAATTTATGTAACATTTTCCTTTATATTTACGTATATATTTGTATATTGTTACGAGTTGCGAGACTCGAATTAAAATACTGTTGGAATTATTATAGAGTTTATTAGAACTATACAAACACGTATAACACAGGTACAAATATAACCGAACGCAACAAGTCCAAACGTAATGCAGAAGATCGTAATTCCATAAAAACGCGCAAGTCCGTCACTAAATAGATTACCGAATGTAGTACACACGTCTTGCTCCGCTCGTGGTTATCACTAGACTGCCTGATCTCTCAATTGAGCCATTGTTTTATACTGCACCGATTCAATATGTCTGCCCGGCAGCGTGGACCGAATTTCCTAGAATCAGTTTGTACTTTTAAATCCGAGACACCTGGTAGTGATCACAGTACTACAATAGGCCATAAAAGATCACAATACACAATGGGCTGTTTTTTTAATCACAAATTTTAAACACGAAGTAAACAAAAGAAGTCCAAATGCTGAAAGGTAATAAAATGTGTTTCTACGTGTATGCAGGTGTGAATTTGTCTTTTGTCAGCGTCTAGGTCATAACAATATCATATCTATTGCATACCTACCCTGATCCATACCGAGTTTCTGTTCATCCAAAGGTTGTCTGGAAGAAATCTCTCCCGGCGATAAGACCGCCCATTAAACTTATCATCACGATTGTATTTATGAATTTATTGTAACATTGTGTGTAATAAAGTATACTCTATTCTATTGCATTCTATTATATATGTGTCATTACATTGGTAATAGATGTTAAAGCATTCATGCATTAGATCTGTCGCAGACTTTCTTATAGAAGCGTTTATGAAAAACAATTTGATGATACACCCCTCCAGTTTCAAAACAAACGTAAAAAACACAACCGGTGTTGATTATTTCGTAGATTTTCAAAGTTGCAATTTTTGCTAGTCCTTTATCATTTCCAGAATTCTTTATCCCTGGTAGCACATAGTATTTTATGAATAGTGACCGCAACGTCAGATTATAATGAAAAACCAAATAAAATTGTGTTCTATAAAACTTACAAAATGGTTTCAATTAAGGTAGGATTTTCTTTGCAAGTATATGTACATTTTGCTCACTGTTTTGTGTAGTCAGAACAGACTTTATTTCATAAACTTTTTTCATTTTTTCTTGGCAAGAGTAACTTCACTCTTGACCTATATCGTTATGCAGAAGTGCATCTGCCAAGAAGGCATAGCAAAACATAAATCACATGTTTGCAATGTAACAGATCTGCTATCTAACAAGGATTTAATTGCAATAATTTTGCTTTAACTGAATTCCTTTTTTAGACTTTACTGTTACCAAGACCAACATAGTAAGTAAAAGCCTCCGTATCTTTTTGAAATTCTCATATTAATTTATTAGGATTACATCCCGGTTAAGAATATATGATTTTATATTTCTGGAGCATACCACAAAGGTTGACGGCCGACCTTATGCAAATAGAACTTAGGCTGGTGTGGTCAGAGTTTTAACCGATGGTTAAAATAAAAAAAACGCTAAAAATGTAAGCATGGACAGTGATTATTTTATTGCAATCGTTGGTATATATACATACATACATACATAACTTCACGCCAGTTCCATTGCGGGGTAGGCACGAACAACAGAGCGCCATTCAGGCTTATTCTTACACACCTCACTTGCTTCTTTGACATTCATAACTCTTGTCATGCACGCTCGTCTGTTCTTAAGGCTCCTGACATCTCCTGACATACATACATATATATATATTTAATTTATATATATATATATATATATATATATATATATATATATATATATATATATATATATATATATATATATATATATATATATATATATATATATATATATATATATATATATATATATATATATATATATTTAATTTATTGATTTTTTAAATGACGTGGCTTCACTTTGAATTATATTATTAAATTAAACGACGAAGTTTTTGTTTCGGTCTGTACTGGCGATAAATTCCCCAAAAACGCATTAGGACTGTCACAAGATCGTAAATATATGTGTACATAAATTAAACCAATAATTCTAACGGAAACCGAGCGTAAAGTGGCAACATTACGCGGCAATATAAACTGAATTATTTTTAGGGGCTAATCGGTTTTTTGACGAGAGGCTTAGGAATCTAATAGGATTGAGCTCCTACATAAAGAATGAAAATTCAACACAATTTGTTCCTTACATTACAGTAAATAGAGCTTTAATTTGTTTGCGTATTGCTTCCTCTTGCGTAATGCCCTATTATTGCGTATAAATATTTGCAATATCGTGAAAGAAGACTACCAGGAATGACAATAGAAGTACTTCACAGTGTAGCCAGGTAGTTTGAGCTTATTCGTTAGAAATCGCTAGTATAGAAACTTTGTAATTTTACGAACGTTTCTAAATGTCACAAGCCATTGTTGATAAGTGGTTCGCGCACTCGCATCCCAAACTCAAAGGGATCCCGGGCTCAAATCCTAGCCAAAAACCATGCAACACACAACGTACAGACTTCTGACTCAATATCCATATTGTTACAATTACCACATGCGGACAGTGGGAAAGCATTTTGATTAAACCTGCACATGGAGATAACCGATGTGTCAAACCCGTCAATTTGCCTTGGACAAGCGTAACCGTCCGTTCCTCTTACGGGCAGTTATTATTATTTTATTATTACGTAGATAGCATTATATGTAGGGAACTTATTGATTTAGGTCTGATATTTAATTTATATATTAAATTGAAAACAAACTTATTAAGATTTCCAACTTCAGACTTTATTAGCGAATATCTCGGTCCTTATTGATTTATTGAAAAAGTCTTAAAAAAAAATCGTTAGTATTCTGCTTACTAATAACTGTTTCAAGAAACGACTTCAGAGATAATTATTGATCCAATGTTATTATAGTATTCAAGATTTTTTTTTATTACAAATTTTAAATGTTGTATGTTTTAAAATATTTTTTATATATTACTAGCTGACCCGGCAAACGTCGTACTGCCTCAGAATCAATAAATAAAATACGTTGATTTCTGAACGACGGGATGAACATCAAACGTTTGACTGGTAGGAATAGTTTCTAAGGGAAAGCGAAATTGTGATTTTTACTATATTCCAAGTATTTTTTTCATATTTACTCACCATTTAAACCTTCCCTGGACTTCCACAAATAATTCAAAACCAAAATTAGCGAAAACAGTCCAGCCGTTCTTGAGTTTTGACGAGACTAACGAACAGCAATTGATTTTTATATTATAGATTATCTGCTTGTACTACTACTGTAAATCTGTTTTTGTTGTGTATATGTGTACACAGTACACATACTTATATATAGCGCACCATCTATTCTTGTAAGGTTTGCATACCTAAAATGGGAAGGTATCGTCGCACAAATGATATTGATAATTTATTTACTTTAAGCGTATGGCCTAAGTGCCCGCTCGATTCGAGCGTGTAGCAGGGCGGAGCGTGTCGGTTTGTGTCAAACACATGGAAACGCTAGCGGGTGTTCGTAGTGGCGGCCGGCTGGCGCGGCGGTTCCAGCGGGCATGTTTCCCTTGAGCGACGCGTCGTGGATAGACGCTGCACGCCCCGCTCCGCTGCACTCTCGGCTCGGGCGTGCACTAAGACCGTTCCTTCCATTCCTTTTTCCACTTGGCCGTTGCAATTCGTTTTTCCACTCATCCGTTGCCATTCGTTTTTCAACTTGTCCGTTGCGATTCGTTTTTCCACTTGTCCGTTGAAGTTTCACTTCTAATAGGTGTCCCAGCTCACATTTCGATTTTTTAAACTAATAAAAATGTGTTGTGTGAGCGACCCTCAATTTGTACTGTTAAAATCGAATACAGCTAAAATTGCGGTGTATTGGCGTGTGAACCAGGTCCAATGTGGCGTATATACAATGTACGCGACGCCTATATCGTACGCCACAGTCCCTGTTATTCTTGAACATTTTAGCGTAAAGACGTCAATTAATCGATCAAATAAATGTCAGGCAGGAAAAATGGGGCGCGTTTAGACATTTCCAAATTGACCGTCAATGTAACGACATTCCAACGCCCGAAGCGGCGTCCAACGTCGATTGACGCTAGACACTTACTCTGTATCTATGATGAACTACATCTGACGTAAGTACCCACGGCACTAATGATTCCAGCATGACTTTACCATGCCAATTTATAACATCGGTTAGCCTGTAAATCTTTTTGCACGAAATTCTTTACAAATCCGTTTTACAAGTATCCTTTAGAAGTTGTAGAAACCTTTACTTAATACCTGCGTAATATCCCAAATCCTCACATGAAACCAGTTACGAAATAAACGTAAGTGTTGCTTCCCAAATTAAAGGGTGTAGGGACATGATATTGATAGCAGGAAATTGCGGCTTTACTACGATAATCCCTCCTTCCTCAAGCTTGTTACGAGGCCAACGCCGCATTCAAATTGTTATGGAAGTAATAATATCCATGCCGATTTCCTTACAATATTTCATACATATTTAGATGGTTAATACATATTTAGGTTTTCCTTGCTATTTCGGCAATAACCTTTTTAATCTGCCACATAAAAGACATTTTTCTTTAAAAATACTGAGCGTAGAGGTATACAGATAAAATTTAATAGAAATAAGTATTCTATTTGCAAATTTAAATGCTATCGCAAAAAAGCAGGAAGGTAAGGTTGACCTTCATACATATTTTTTGTGCAGGAACAGAGAAATGTGGCCGGGCGGCCAGTTGTAAAACAAACAACAGACAGGTAAGCCCGTCTGGATTGTTACCATCCCTGCTCTAAAATAATTCTTTAGAATAATTCTACTAATATTAATAATTAATAATAATATTATTCTAAACCCGCAGGGGGGCTTAGTGGCGAAGCCTTAGGTGAGTAGCGACACCTCGTACCTGACTCCGGTGGCCAAGGCAAGGCCCCCACCTCCGTGCTTGCCTTAACCAGCCGGCACGGAGTGGAGATCGCTAGAGCTAAGACTCAAGGGGTGGAAGTGATAAATGGCATCACGTCAGAAGTAGCTTCGGTGAACCTGCAGCCCACCTCTCTACGCCCATGTTGCCCCTGTCTTCTATGGCATTTTTTAGGGCCCATGCAGGGAGTGGCGAGTCACCGTCTGCCCATTTTTCCATATTCCCTAATCATTGCGACGGGCAGACGCTATAGTCCCCATATTCCCAGATCCCTAGTACCACTAGTAGTTCACCCCAATAGCCCGGTACTTTTTGTCCTCATTTCCCACAATAGTCCTACACTGGCCAGGGTTTGTCCTTGGGTGCATTGTTATATGGTGTAGACAGGGATAAACGCCGGTCAGTGTCACGCCACATTTAGATTAAATTTGTCAAGGGGCCTCTACGTGTTAGCCTTTCCATGGCCCCACGCAAGGCCTCCAAATGTCCGGGCCATTTTTATGGCTCGTGGTATCGCAAGACATACATATTATTCTAATAATAATTAGACTAATTCTCTTCATGCAAGAACGGAAAAAGAATACTTATTCCTGCGACAAAATAACCCACAGCCAGGTGGTAGAACATTTGCCCGACTGGATGGCTACCACCCCTGGTCTAGAGTATGCCACCATAACAACTTTGAGTTGTGTTCCGGCATCGGTGGCCAGGTTCCAGTTTCTCATTCAAGGCCGGCAGCACCTCTGCTATTGCTAATGTCCATAGACAATGGTAACGACTTTCCATCACAGTTGACCCGGCAGCGTGTCTGCTGTGCTTCAGCAATAAAAAATAACCATGACAAACTTGTGTTTGGTTCCGCAATCGAACTCATCAGTAGCACCTTTGTTGTTGCAAATGTCCTTAGGCGACGGTAACCGCTTTTCATCAAGTAGGCCGAGAATTTCAAAAAGCAAGCCTCCGCAGTAAGAAATTATATCCAAGTGAAAGTTTTTCACTGTATGTACATAGGAATGTGGGGAAGTTACAGAGAGTATTGAAAATCATAAAAGTACTATATAATATCGAAAGGATATTTGTTTCCAGATATATTTTGAATATTACTTAAAAACTCATAATTAATGAACTATGTACTTCTCGTCGACCATCCCGCAATGCTTGAAAACGAAATTATTCCAGCAGTTCGTCTTCCCCGTCCTTGACCTACGGGGCCGAGACATGGATACTGACGGCAGGATTGGTCCACAAGTTACAAGTCGCCCAATGGGCTATGGAGCGAGCTATGCTGGGTGTTTCTCATAAGGATAGAATTAGAAAGGATATCCGTAAGAGAACCAAGGTAACTAACAAAGCTCGCAAAATTAGCAAGTTGAAGTGGCAGTGAGCCGGTCACGTCTGCCACAGGACCTATAGCCGATGGAGCAGACGACTGCATCTCGGTAAACGGACGTGTCGGACACTTTCCAGCCCGATGGACTGAAGACCTGTGCAAGGTCGCCGGTAGGCGCTGGATGAGGAAGTCAGAGGACAGGGATGAGTGGCGCAGGCTTGGGGAGACCTACGTCCGGCAGTAGCCTGTGAATGGCTAATGGTACGAATGGTACGATGATGTACTTTGAACGGGAATAAAATCTACAGATTTCAGTTAGAAATCAAGTTGTTTATACTTTCTTAACCCTTTAGCTCACTATTAGCACATATGTGTCCGCGATGAGAGTGCAGATCGCGTTTGTGCACGTGATCGTTAATTGTGTTGTTGTCTCACTCTGTTTATATAGGAGTTGTATGATTTGTTTGAAATGGGTATATTTTCTTGGTATATTACGAGATAGTGATAGTGTTAGTCTTGCGGCTTTTTGGTATATCGATAAGTATATCGATAATTGGCTTAAGGGTTAAGTGCTTTTTTATAATTTTTGGTATTCAAAACTGAGCACATTCAGAAACATGTTGAAATACGTTATTGATATGATAATTATTATATAATGTGTAGAATGTGTTCTTTTATATGAATACACAGCTTGCTTTGTTACGTATAGCACTAAATTTGAGTGAAACACTAAATTTTCATTTGAGAACAATATGATGTTTACTCTCTGTGTAAATATCGCTTGAAGTAATTCCCTTTCAGCCCTTGATTATGTTATTACGAATATTTAAGTAAATAAGTGATAAAATTTTAGCATCCGAAACTGAGATCTTAAAAAACTTTCAAACAAAATTATTTTGAAGAAAATTCGTTGAGTACTTCTTGAGATATGAAGAAATTTCAGTAAAATTTTTAGGGGTCTCCAATAAATGACAAAAATAATGGTTTTTGGGTAGCTGTACCCTCTACGGTAGCTATCTTTATGCGTAAGTATTTGCGCATGAAGATATTTATATCCGTGCAGGAACGGAGAAATAATACAATTTCCTGCGGCCGGGCGGTCTGTCGTTAGAGGCGACAAAACAACCCACAGCCAGGTGGTAGGATATTTACCTGACTGGATGGCTATCACCCCTGGTCTAGAGTATGCTGCCATAACAACCTTGATTTGTGTTCCGGCATTAGTGACCAGGTTCCAGTCTCCCTTAAGAGAGCAGCAGCGCACCTGTAGCATCAAATGTCAATAGGCGATGGTAACCGTTTTCCATCTAGTGGGCCGTCTGCCTGTCTGCTGAACTCATGCAATAAAAAACAAAAAAACGCACTTGCCTACTTTTTAAGCCTAGTGTTTTTTGTATATCCTGTGCATCGGGCATAATAAATATTGTTTCTACTTACCCTGCTTATTACGAATATTGAAAGCGATCTCAAACATTCCCTCGTACTTCAATATTGAATTGGACTCAGCAGATTGCAATGGCACAAAAACCCGTTTACATCAACCGTGTAAGTTTGTGTTGCCAGCTATTCTAATTTAGATGACATGTACCGATTTTCCGAGTCCGAACCAAACCAAATTCATAAACTTCGATTCGGTATAATATTTTATTTACATCCAATAACATATACATTCCTATAATCTTTATATATAGCTTCTATGTGTTTGTATCCGTAAAGCTCAAAAATTAGTCTTATATTAACTTGATATATTTTCAGAATTGTAATAAAAAAGTTTTTTCTTATAGTTTTTGAAATGGGTTTCAAGTAATTTGCGAGGTCACTACATAATCTGCGCCACAGCGAAATGTGATCAGGTTTAGCAAATTGAATATAGTATCAACTACTGACCCTTCCATTGCTGGCAAGGGTTAAACATGTATTGACAGAACTACACATTGATAACCACGTTTAATTCTTGGTTATAACTCGTCTTTACGGTTACAATCTAATAGTTTTTACATAAGACTTAAATATTCGTAGTTAAGAAGTATAAACATAGAAAAGGCAGCTTGTGTAAGAAGATTTTTGCTATAAATAAAACAATATCCCCAATATTAAAGGTCGTGATAACGGCGGGGTAGACGTTGTTAATAGTAACCCGGTTCAGAGAGGTTCCCAATTGACCTTAGACACATAGAACACGAATTAATTGGCACATAATGAGCAAATAGAACATATATATTTTTTGGATGGATGCAGAAGTCGTGGAAGGCCACGACACACCTTCCATGATCAAATTGATCGTGTACTAGCAGAAGGTGATGTCAGGAGCCTTAAGAACAGACGAGAGTGCATGACAAGAGTTATGAATGTCAAAGAAGCAAGTGAGGTGTGTAAGAATAAGCCTAAATGGCGCTCTGTTGTTCGTGCCTACCCCGCAAGGGAACTGGCGTGAAGTTATGTATGTATGTATGCATATTTTTTAATTAAATGTAAGCAATGTAAGTACGTCACTATTTTTTCACAGAAACATTTTCTCTCTTTCTTTCTCTCTTTATACGAGTTGGCAATTTGTTTTAAAGATGCAGTACAGAAGATAGATCAAAATGCTCCCCTAATAATAAGTTGTGCGCGTAGACATTTGAAACAACAGAGGCATATTAGGAAATCCCTACAGACCTCGAAAGGATTCAGTAACACCAATTTTAAATGCCTTTCAGGATTTTCTTTATTATATTGTATGTCCTTGAAGACCTCGGACTATAAAAATGACCCGGACTTTTACAGGGCTTGCGTGGGGCCATGGGAAGGCCAACACGTAGAGGCCCCTTGACAAAAATGTAAACGTGGCGTGATACTTACCGACGATTATCCCTGTCTATACTATATAAAAATAGACCCAAGGACAAGCCTCGGTCAGTGTAGGACTATTGTAGGGACTGAGAACAAAAGTACCGGGCTATTGGGATGAACTGCTAGTGGAGTTACAGATCGGGGACTATGGCGTCTGCCCGTCGCAATGTTCGGGGAACATAGAAAAATGGGCAGAAGGTGACTTGCCACTCCCTGGATGGGAAAAGAAAACGGACTGTTTAATACTATAACAACATTTAATACAACTCAATCAGTATGCTTTATAATACATGTATTTCAAAGTATTATCAGATATTTCAAATATTGAACCTAGCAATACTGCATGTAAGGGATGGTAGTAAATTGATTTAGAGACCGCGTTGGGACCGAGGTTTATCGATTTCCTGCTCCACTTCCCACCATTTAATCGACGTAACTCTACTGCAAGCTATCTGTCCGGCCAGCTCGTTTTTATTGCAGACTAGCTCTGCCCGCGACTTTACTCGCGCAGGATTTATTCTTATTATTATATTTCGGGCATTTTATACAATATCTTTATGAATTATTATTGATCATGTTATTCTGATGTGAAAGCTATATTACTGTAAAGTTTATCAA